>JANAVB010009596.1:13681921-13866921 GCA_029216955.1 Iris pallida | reverse complement strand
ACTTGTGATACACACAATCTTCAACAGTGTTTATCTCAAAACCAAACAAAATAATCACTTGAAGTACCTTTAACGAGAAGCTTGCTTGAGTTCATAAATAGATTTTGTCAATTTACAATCCATATTCTTTGGGTCTTTCGACACAAAGTTTTTTGGTTGTACTTTATAAACTGTTTCATCAATGTTACCATTGAGAAATGTCGTTTTGACATCCATTTAATGTAATTCAAGATCAAAATGTGCAACATATGCTATGATTGTTTTAAAGGAGTTTTTTTTTCAAAGATACCGAAGAGAAAAAAAATTCTTTAAAATCAATCCCAAAATTTTGAGTAAAGTCACTAGCTACAAGACGTACTGTATACCTCTCCACATGACCCTTCGAATCCTTCTTGGTTCTATGTATCTATTTGCAACCAATGGACTTCATACCTTTTGGTAATGGGACAAGTTCTTAAACTTTATTATCTTGCATGGACTTATACTCCTTATTTATGGTATTAATCTACTTTGAGAACTGGAACTTTCTATGGCCTGACGAAAGTTGATTAGATCATCTTCCAGTATCCACAGTCTTCCTCACGTTCCTAGAAAAATATGACAAATATTATCCGAAATTATATTTCTCCTTTCTCTGGTGGACCATCTTAATATTACTGGTTCTTGAGGTTGTTGAGTTTGTTCCTTAGGAATAATTACCATATCTTGAATGGGGTGCCGCCACGTTGTCGTTGTTAAAGTATCTCAACAACGACTTATAGAGGTAATTCGACATTATCTTATTGAGGCTCCGAATTCACTTCTTGATCAATGACAGGTATAGAATCCTGCACATCGTCAAAAGTGATAGTAGGAATCGTAAGCGATACCTCCTCAAAGACAATGATCCTGACTTTATTTCTCCCCCAAACTCAACATCCTCAAAGAAAATATTACACTTCTCGCCTCAAAAAAAAATTTCTTTGTGTGGGACCGTATAATTATTAACCTCTCGATCTGTCAGCATAGCCAATAAAGTAGCTGCTTAAAATTTAACTTTGGTCTGTCTTTTCTTTGCACATTCAATATAAACATTAAAGTCTATAAAGTCAATGGAATCCAAATCTCATCAGACACAAATCGTTCAATCCTATTTCTAGAGATGTGACCTAATCTCTTATGTCATAATGAGGCTAAAAAAAATATTGTTAATTTTGCATTTAGTACCACATGACTTCACTTGTAAGGTTTCATTATAAGATGTAATAATTTCAACTAAATATAGGTTATTATAAACCATAAGGGAACCGTTACCAATAATATTTGAATTTGAAGATAGACTAAACCTATTGTTTCCAAATGAACAATGATAACCAGATTTGTCCAATAAGGAAACCAAAACTGAATTTCATCTAAAAGATGGTACAATAAAAGTGTCTATCAAATCCAAATAATAATCGGTTCCTAATAATAACCTAAAATGTACTATTGCTTCTATTTCTATCGAATTGCCGTCACCCATATAGATGTATCTTTCACTATCAATTGACTTTCAGTAACTCAGGCAACCTTACCTAGAACATTAATGTAGGTAGTCCCACCAGAATCTAAATACCATGAGTTTTATGGTACTAAAGCTAAATTAACCTCAAAAGAGACCAAATTTAGAAATATACTTTTCTTTATATGCCATACGTGGTACTTTGTACATTTCTTCTTTATGTGTCCCGACTTGTCACAAAAGAAACAACCTTTAGTTTTATATTGTTGTTTCATTTGAGCTGGACCATTAGCAGCTACTATATTCTTTTTTTCTTTTTCTTTTTGCCCTTATAGTTTATTCCATTAAACGTAAAAGTTAAATTCTTATTGGCAGATATTCTAGCAACATTAACTGTAAAGAGAACAAAAAAAATGACATGCTCTAATTAATACCAAAGAGTAAAATATAGTCAAACAAATTCAAATAATGGTGAACCATATCTCAAGATACCTAGTACATCATTAATATCAAGTCTTTGGACAGTGATATTAACTGCAAGTGGTACCCTTGGTGTAATGATCAAACGTTGACAATAAGTCATGTCAAATAATAAGCCTATCTTTGGATCGGGTTATTATTCACATGTAAACCTTACAATTGTCACACATTTATCACTACAAGTATGTGTGCTATTCGGCCAAGTATTAACCTTCCATTGGGCCGACTAATACCCGCATGAATATACACACACAAACATCCGACATCCCTCATAGGCTATCTATGCAAGAGAGGTCACTTTGGCGACATCTTGTTTCAATGAGTCTACTTAGGATATTAGACAACTATTGCTAGTCACAAAAGCCACCAAAAATTTGAATGTTGACTAAATTTTATAAAACTGAATCATGCCCAAAACTTTATGTACATGCATATTTAAATTTAAATAATCAATAATCAACAGATTTGATTGTACTGGATATATGCATCAAAAGATTACATCATAAAATAATCATAAATGTGTGAATCCTTTTGCATGATTTAAGGCATGAATTAAATCACTTTGGTATATATATATATATATGATCATATGAAATCTAACAATTTCTATTGACCGAATCATATAAATATGGCAAAAGATATCTTCTTTAATCATAACAAAAATTACTCAAATGATGGCATTATTAAAATGAATCATAAAAAAATTTATATTCATTGCATAAACCGAAAGTGTTATCTGAATCCTGACATGGCAAAAATAGTTGTAAAAATTTTGAACAACATGTTGGTGATACTTTACCCAGAAGAACCACAGTAAATGCCATCGATACTTTACCAATTCTCTAAATGACACTAATTCATTTAAATATATATATGAATATATTAGTCATTATCCACCAATCTAATGGAAAACATAAGTGAATTTCAAGGCATAACTTCACATTGTATCATAATCCACAACAGTCACCATACATGACATAAGGAGAATACGGGACATAATAGACCTCTGGTGGCCAAAATTCGGCCATCACTAGAGAACCCAATCATTGTCCTGGATTATAATAATCCTATACATAATAGATCTAAATCCTTTATTATCCTTAATTAATAACATTAAAATATTTGAACCTAATGCATCTCAAAGCCATTGGATTAATTATGGGATGTTGGGATTAGTTTAGAGAAGAAAATTTAATAGGGCACTTTTTGGTTTTATTGAAAAGACAATTCTATGTTCCATGCCATGACAAATGCAACAAGCATCAGCCAACTCATACATATACCACAAAGCAAAGTTTTAAAAAAATAGCAAGCAACATATTTATTTGTCACGACCCGATCCCAAATTATTGGGTCGAACCGGATCATGCCCAGCCTGCACCGTTGTGAGACGGCGGCAGTAAGCTGTTCTATATGCAGGTATTCACAACAACATCTATACATTTGTCACAACTCAATATACAAAAATTTTAAAACTTTTATTCAACATTTGAAAAGTACAACTGAAAATAAAAGAACTAAAATAAAATGCTGAATTCAAAATTAACAAAACTCCAAAACGAGAAAACTGGAAACGACTAGCTGAGTGGTCGGCTCGTCGGCCTCAGGTCCTGCGTCCTCCAAGGGGAACTCCGGCAACACCACAGGGTACAAAACTGGGTCATAATAGCTATTGTACAATAGCTCAGCATCCTTAATATCACCTAAAAATGTTGTCTCCAGTCATGAGGGAGCAAGTACGAATATGTATCTCATATTTCAAGTAATAATAGAAAAGTGCAGGCTAAACAATTGAAACAATATTTTCCAGTAATTCTACGATTAAAAACAATGTGATTTGAATGTGTAATCTTCTATGACCGGCTTGGGTTATACAATAGCGTCCTAGCGACGCGATACGGCTTATCCCCGTGTGTAAGAGGGGTAAGCTCGCACAATCATGCAATATGGGGGTATTGGCCATAAACGTTACACTATTCTCCCAATCTCCACAATCAATATCAATCAATATTTGAACCCTATGAGAGGGTACCGTGTAGCAATGTGGTTTAAACATGCAGCTTGACAATTACTAAATAAAATACAAGAAAACATAAACGTAACTTGCCTTTGTTTATGACTGGATCGGTAAAGTCGGTTCCGAGGAGGATGTCAGGTTCGTCTCCGAGATCCTACAGTTGAGAACCTTGACTTAGAACCAATATGAAACCATTCTAGGTGTGCTAGTTACAATCTCTAGTAGTAGTATCCTAATTCAGTTTTAAGTTTATTAATTATTCTACCGGAAAACGTCTAACGTCGCAATTCTATGTGCGTTGTCAATTAGTTTGTTAAACCGGTTAATTCAGTTAATTGGGAAAAAATAGCAATTACAGTTTAACTTAGGAAAACTTTGTATTTTTGTAATATATATATATATAAACAAGTTTTCTTCTAGTGATAAAACATGAACTTGTTATCTTGCTAATATTTTATTCATTTAATTAACTTGGGAAAATCATTATTAATTTTATCCAAAATAATTAATATCCTAATTATAATTTACGCGTCCAAATATGGAAACCAACCCAGAAAAGAAATAAAAATCAACCCAGAAAAGAAATGAAAAACCTAGACTACACAATACAGGGACACAACTAACAAAATAGAAATCTGGGCTTATGCCCTTACAAACTTTACATAAATGAAATTAGAGGAAAATTAGTTAGCTCTGAAAAATGTCCCGTATTTTAAATACTGAAAACAAAACTAATAAATAAATTAAATTAAATCTTAGGAGTCTCAGACTTGGTCCAATCGTCAATATTTTTAGCTAATGCCTCAACATCCGGGTAAAACCGGTTTCGTTTGCATTTCGCTAGGGCCCACGGACCGGTACGGTCGTGTCGCCCAAAAATTCGATTTGAATTATTTTTCGAAAACCGATTTAAAATTCATTTATAAAGTTTTATAAAAATTTGGGCAGCATTCCCTCTATATTCGGGATAACCCAAAACTGGAAAAATGTGCCAAAACACCCAATACCTATCCCAAACCAGGGAAACACACTTTTATAGAAAATATAATCACAGAAATCATTTCCTAAGCATAATCGGGAAACTCGAAATAAAATCGGAAATCCCGAAAATCCGAAAATCCAAACCAACCACAGAAAACGTCACAGAACGATTTCGGAAAATTCGAAACTACCACGTCCACCAAAACCGAATTCCCGGAAAGGAATCGGGGACCAATTCTCATCATCGACTACATAAACGGAAACGGGAACGCGAAATTATACCTTGGGTTGCTCGACTAGAGCTCTCAGATGTTAAAATTGGAATAAAACCAAGTTTCTGCGGAATCGGGAAAATCTAGAGCTCGCGGATAGCAAAGAAAAATTGCGAAACGGGAGATCCGGGTTGGGATCCGGCGCGGGGGCACGCTGGACAGAGGAGGGGGATGCCAGAGTGCTCGGGGAGCGGCGCTGGGCGAAGCGGGGTCGACGCTGGAGGGCGCGGCGGCGGGAGGCCGGGATCGGTGGCGGGGACGCCGCGGGGACGGCACTGGGATGGGCTCGATGCGAGGGCACGCACGCGGGTGCTGGACCGGTGGAAAGTGGCGTCGAAGAGGCGGCGCGGAGGGGCGCACGGCCGGCGTGGGTTGGCCGGAGGCCGCGTGGGTCGGGCGCGGGCTTGGTTAGGGCACGGGGAGCCTGGGGAGGAAAGAGTGTGAGGAGAGGAAAGAGTGTGAGGGGAGGGTTTTAAGAAGGAGAGGAGTGGAGAGAAAGAATGAGGAGTTGGAATGGTCTGTGGAGTGATAGAGAAAGAAGGAAAAGTGGGAAAGGGTCGTGGGGCTTGGTCCAGCGGCTGAAGTAGGATTAGGGAAATGGGTTTTTGGAATTAGTCAATTCTTCTTCTTCTTTTTTTCTTTTTAAAAAAAAAATAATATATAGTAATCAGGATTTTTAAAAGAAGGGAACTAAGGACGAGTTCGGACTGAGTTGGGTTTCGGAAAACCCGGTCTGGTTCGAGTTTGGGGTCGGTGCCCGGACTCGGGATCGGAGTCCGGACTCGGGATCGGGGACAGGGCCACAATCAAAATCCAATGATTAATTTTAAAAATAATATTTTCCCAATCCAACTAATAAATAATAATAATAATAATAACAATAATAATAATAATATTAAAACTCTAACTGGGAATCCAGGACTATGCTGACAAAACCAAAATCCCAAAAATACAATAATTTCAATTTATCCAAAAATTACAGAAAAGTTAGGTTGCGGGTTTTACAACCTTCCCTCCTTATAAAATTTCGTCCTCGAAATTAAAGGCAGGGTTGGGGGTATAATCAAAATCACTTAACCTTGACCAAACATAGAATTAAATCATTAGTCGCGATCGAATACTAGTCATGATCACTGGTTAAGATGATAAAAAGAAAAAATAGGCACGATCAAAATTATCTAGATATGATCTGAGATAGGGTTGGAAAAATCATTTTAGGCACGAAAAAAAAAAATCTAGGTACAATTATGATCAAAAATAGGAGAAAATGAGGTCTCGTGAAACAGAAAAAGGCAAGAAAGAAACGAACGTCAACAGTTTATTGAGAAGGCAGAAGATAAAGGAATCTTTTGAGATGAGGGACTAAAAATTCCAGATCAAATTGGAATAGAATATAAGGGTTTATGACTAAGGAGAACTCAACAAGTTGTATGATGGGAGGATAGCGAGGATGATTAGAATAATACATCTATGATTAGAATGTAATCGGATAAGATAGTTCCATTGAGGACTGAGTGATAATCAAAAGGAGATAGAAAAATATCGTATCACTATTTCAAGGATCAAAGGTAGGATATGCGGGAAAAATCACTTACAAAAAACAAACTTATTAATACCCCATGTAAAAATCTAATTTCTAAGTTGCTAAACTAATTGAACCCTAAGTCTCTACAAAAAACTAAGGCAGCCGCCAAGGTATTAAACTAAACCTACTTGAAATCATAGATATCATCTAAATCAAACTTCCATCCGTCGTTGTATGTAACGTATATGCAAAATGTATTTCAAATTTCAAGTATTTCTCTTGATCAAAGCATCTTACAGACATCAACTTCCAATTGTCAGCCAGTCTTCCAAAACTGCCTACAACAAAATTACAATCTTTCCTTGCCATAGTAAATCCTTAGAAAATTCTTTTAAGTTGATCCAAGACTAAAAATAAAGAATTTTTAATTCTTGAAATCAATTGACAGAATTACAATCATTAATCATTAACTATGCATCTATAAACCATTCTCATCCAAACGCATTTAGCAAAATATCACAGAATCCCAATCGTTCTTACAATAACCAATATGAGCCTCCAATGTTTGGTAGAAATTGCAAATTCAATTGCTCCTTTCCAAAGTTGTATGCTAATGGTCTTATCTTAATTCCTCTCTGCTTATTCTTTCTCTAGAACCTATCATTCCATTGCTCGTGTTATTCCTTCCATGATTATATCCGTCCCTTCTAGGTATAGTAGTCATCTAACCATAAAAGTTGATCCTCGTCAAGTGTTTCTTTACTTGATTATTATATTCACCTGTTTATATATATATATCCAAATTCACTTCCTCCATGGGAGAACATTACCAAATCATAAACTCTACCTACGTTTCGTCTATCTTTCGATAACTCTTCCTTTAATCATAAAACTTAAAACTGCCAAATACCTTCATTTGTTGGAATGAGGTTTAGGTACTGGTGAGCACTACCAACAGTTATAACTCGAATAAGTCACAAGTCAAGACATACCACTCTCTCAAGACTAGCTTACCCAAGTTATTCTTCTACCTTTCTACCCTTTAGCTAGCTAATATTGATCCCAAATATGCCCTTACTAGAAATAAGATAGGTAACAATCTATGTCTCTCCCGCATATAGCTGTCAACTATATACATATAGTCATTCACAAGATGTATATCAACTATAAAGCTAACCACAACTATCCACAGCTTCCTGAATATGTAACTAAAAATAAAAATAAATGAATGAATAAATAAATTAATATAAAAATATATATAACGTACTAAGGTTGAAACAGGAAAGAGATTGAGTCAATAGAGATTGATATGGTCCTAAATAGTTCTAGGAAAATCAAGTACAATTTTTATAGAAAATCGATCCTTTCTGGCTGTGATAAGAGATTACTGAAAATGGAAAGCCATTAAAAAGTACAAGTCATTTAATCAGACAACAGTTAGAATAATTAGATGGTGCAGAAAAGACAACCATATTATGGATATAGTTTTAATAATATTCGAAAACCCAAATATATTTATTTTTTTTATTTTCTTTTTTTTTGGCTCAAATTCATGCCTCGCCAGAGTGCACCTGACTGCAGTGAAATTTGGCTCCATAACTTGGATAGAAATAGGTTTTCGAGTAGTCTATCAACTTTATCCATTTCCTGGCTGAAAACATAGGAGGCAAAAAGGTGATGGATTTAGGACATAGTCTCAATGATATCTGAAAAACCTATGAACACCTAAAATCACTTCAACTTAGAGTCTATGCCTCGCCAGTGCGCAACTAGCTGCAGTAAACTCGCAGTTTTTATAATTCAGACAAATGACTACAACGCAAATATGCGAAGCCATATTAGGTCACTGAATATTTTCTCAACTTTGTCCAAAAGAATTTCAAAGAAGTTTTCTAAAAATTCAGACGAGTTCTAAAGTTCTGGTCATGATAGAAAAAGATGTTGATGTATGTTCTTCTGGAATCAAGAAAATTTATCAGGATAAATATGTGTTCCAGTATCCGTTGAGATTTGAGAGATTGGTTTGAAATCATGAAGTTGGTCTAACTGGATTATGGCTAATTGAGTTGGACACAAGATAAGATAGAAGCACCAGAGCTTCGAGTTGAGTTGAAGAAGCCAATGAGAATATTCCCGACAAATCACTTAAAGGATACTGACATTTACCAAAAAAAATTTGAAGAAATAATTTCTTATCCAAGGAAAATTTGAGAATGTGCTGGGTAAGTTGGGTTGACACAAAAAGAAGTATGTCTTATGGATTCAAGAAAGTTAGGTTAAAATGGTTTAGCAAAGCCAACCAGGGGATAGTTCAACAATTCAAAAGTTTTTCAGTGACTAAAAAAAAATTTAATAATAGAATGGAATCAATTCTCTGACCGTTCGTACTTCACGATATTCAAGCATTGAGTTTAAAAGCTGCCTAGGCCTTGAATTGATCAAGAAGTTGCATAGAGAGAGTAGGGTTTCTAGTTGAGTGGAGGGGATCAACAAAATAAAATATTTGGAATAACCTAGGAGATAACAATCAATATTAAAATTATTTTTAAAAATATCTTCTCTTGGGGAATCATGAACTAACTAGGCTGAACCAATTCTTTTGGTAATAATTAACATTGAGACTTTATAGTTCCAAAAGAATTTGGTTCAGGATTCGTTCCAAGAAAGTCAATTAGGAATGAGATCAAGGAAAAATAGTTGGATACGCTAATCGTAGAAGAACTTCGGGTAGAAAAGAGTTTATTAGAATTTGAAACTCTAGACAGCGAACAGGTCTGGATTCCAAATAAAGGTAGAGAGATAAGATTTGATCAACAAATGGAGAAGTTGAAAATAGGTTTGCTGAAGAAGGAGATTGAAGAGTTCTAATATTGGTCCATAAATAGCAAAAAAAAAAAGTATAGATCCTAAGGGATGCTAAAATCTGTTAAAGATATGGAAAGGAGATAATCCCGAAAATCATGGGACACTAAAAGATACAAAAATTTAGAAAATAAAATATGTAGTAACATATACCATCATACAATCGGCCTATGCTGGATAAGGCTTAGGATGCAAAACATAACCAAGGTAGCCTACCAGTCTATAACAAACAAAAATATATATAATTCGGACCTATGTTATGACAAATTAATGTTCTAGTGTTCTAATTGTTTCTAGGTATGTTTTCCTAAGTTGTTGTTTCAGGACCTGCATGGGCCACCACTAAAAATATGTCACGATCCGATCCCAAATTATTGGGTCGAACCGGATCATGCCCAGCCTGCACCGTTGTGAGACGGCGACAGTAAGCTGTTCTATATGCAGGTATTCACAACAACATCTATACATTTGTCACAACTCAATATACGAAAATTTTAAAACTTTTATTCAACATTTGAAAAGTACAACTGGAAATGAAAGAACTGAAATAAAATGTTGAATTCAAAATTAACAAAACTCCAAAACTAGAAAACTGGAAACGACTAGCTAAGTGGTCGGTTCGTCGGCCTCAGGTCCTGCGTCCTCCAAGGAAAACTCCGACAACACCACAGGGTACAAAACTGGGTCATAATAGTTATTGTACAATAGCTCAGCATCCTCAATATCACCTAAAAATGTTGTCTCCAGTCAGGTGGGAGCAAGTACGAATATGTATCTCATATTTCAAGTAATAATGGAAAAGTGCAGGCTAAACAGTTGAAACAATATTTTCCAGTAATTCTACGATTAAAAACAATGTGATTTGAATATGTAATCGTCTATGACCGGCTTGGGTTATACAATAGCGTCCTAGCGACGCGATACGGCTTATCCCCGTGTATGAGAGGGGTAAGCTCGCACAATCATCCAATATGGGGGTATTGGCCATAAGCGTTACACTATTCTCCCAATCCCGACAATCAATATCAATCAATATTTGAACCCTAGGAGAGGGTTCCGTGTAGCAATGTGGTTTAAACATGCAGCTTGACAATTACTAAATAAAATACAAGAAAACATAAACGTAACCTGCCTTCGTTTATGACTGGATCGGTAAAGTCGGTTCCGAGGAGGATGTCAGGTTCGTCTTCGAGATCCTACAGTTGAGAACCTTGACTTAGAACCAATATGAAACCATTCTAGGTGTGCTAGTTACAATCTCTAGTAGTAGTGTCCAAATTTAGTTTTAAGTTTATTAATTATTCTACCGGAAAACGTCTAACGTCGCAATTCTACGTGCGTTGTCAATTAGTTTGTTAAACCGGTTAATTCAGTTAATTGGGAAAAAATAGCAATTACAGTTTAACTTAGGAAAACTTTGTATTATTGTAATATATATATAAACTAGTTTTCTTCTAGTGATAAAACATGAACTTGTTATCTTGCTAATATTTTATTCATTTAATTAACTTGGGAAAATATTTATTAATTTTATCCAAAATAATTAATATCCTAATTATAATTTACGCGTCCAAATATGAAAACCAACCCAGAAAAGAAATGAAAATTAACCCAGAAAAGAAATGAAAAACCTAGACTACACAATACAGGGGCACAACTAACAAAATAGAAATCTGGACTTATGCCCTTACAAACTTTACATAAATGAAATTAGAGAAAAATTAGTTAGCTCTGAAAAATGTCCCGTATTTTAAATACTGAAAACAAAACTAATAAATAAATTAAATTAAATCTTAGGAGTCTCAGACTTGGTCCAATCATCACTATTTTTAGCTAATGCCTCAACGTCTGGGTAAAACCGATTTCGTTTGCATTTCGCTAGGGCCCACGGACCGGTACGGTCGTGTCGCCCAAAAATCCGATTTGAATTATTTTCCGACAACCGATTTAAAATTCATTTATAAAGTTTTATAAAAATTTGGACAGCATTCCCTCTATATTCGGGATAACCCAAAACTGGAAAAATGCGCCAAAACACCCAATACCTATCCCAAACCAGGGAAAACAGACTTTTATAGAAAATATAATCACAGAAATTATTTCCTAAGCATAATCGGGAAACTCAAAATAAAATCGAAAATCCCAAAATTCCGAAAATCCAAACCAACCACAGAAAACGTCACAGAACGATTTCGAAAAATTCGAAACTACCACGTCCACCAAAACCGAATTCCCGGGAAGGAATCGGGGACCAATTCTCATCATCGACTACGTAAACGAAAACGGGAACGCAAAATTATACCTTGGGTTGCTCGGCTAGAGCTCTCAGATGTTAAAATTGGAATAAAACCAAGTTTTCGCGGAATCGGGAAAATCCAGAGCTCGCGGATAGCAAAGGAAAATCGCGGAACGGGAGATCGGGGTCGGGATCCGGCGCGGGGGCACGCTGGACAGAGGAGGGGGCTGCCGGAGCGCTCGGGGAGCGGCGCTGGGCGAAGGGGGTCGACGCCGGAGGGTGCGGCGGCGGGAGGCCGGGATCGATGGCGGGGACGCCGCGAGGACGGCGCTGGGACGGGCTCGACGCGAGGGCGCGCGCGGGGGTGCAGGACCGGTGGGAAGTGGCGTCGAAGTGGCGTCGAAGAGGCGGCGCGGAGGGGCGCACGGCCGGCGTGGGTTGGCCGGAGGCCGCGTGGGTCGGGCACGGGCTCGGTTAGGGCACGGGGAGCCTGGGGAGGAAAGAGTGTGAGGAGAGGAAAGAGTGTGAGGGGAGGGTTTTAAGAAGGAGAGGAGTGGAGAGAAAGAAGGAGGAGTTGGAATGGTCTGTGGAGTGAGAGGGAAAGAAGGAGAAGTGGGAAAGGGTCGTGGGGCTTGGTCCAGCGGCTGAAGTAGGATTTGGAAAATGGGTTTTTGGAATTAGTCAATTCTTCTTCTTCTTTTTTTTCTTTTTTTTATAAAAAAATAATATATTGTAATCAGGATTTTTAAAAGAAGGGAACTAAGGACGGGTTCGGACTGAGTTGGGTTTCGAAAAAACCGGTCTGGTTCGAGTTTGGGGTCGGTGCCCGGACTCGGGGTCGGAGTCCGGACTCGGGATCGGGGACAGGGCCACAATCAAAATCCTATGATTAATTTTAAAAATAATATTTTTCCAATCCAACTAATAAATAATAATAATAATAATAATAATAATAATAATAATAATAATAATATTATTAAAACTCTAACTGGGAATCCAGGACTATGCTGACAAAACCAAAATCCCAAAAATACAATAATTCCAATTTATCCAAAAATTACAGAAAACTCAGGTTCCGGGTTTTACATTATTCAAGTCCCATTAAGATCAAATGGACATAGACCAAAAGCATCTGTATAGCATACGAGATACATGGAGGTGCAACAATTATCAAAGCAACCTCTAAATCTAATTTTATAGATTATCATAATCGAAATTAATGACAATAGTGCATAATGGTCGTCGACAACACCGAAAGAAAAAAAAAATTTTGATCGAACAAAGAAACCCTAAAATTCGATGGGACGATCTAGGGTTCTCCGACAACAACAAAAAAATGAATCTTAAAAAGAAACTTCGAACTCATGAATCAAATGGGTAGGCTCTGATACCACTTGTTGTAAAATTTATGTGCCTGTTGATTCATGAGATGAAGAACAGAACTAAATGCAGAAGCGTACCTGAATCCATTGTCTTTGTTCGACGAATCTTGAAGCAGACGTCTCTTTATGGGGTTTGATCTTCCAACTTGCTACGACCCTTAATGACAAAGAATAATCCGAATCATTTGTCCCTCTCTTTCTGTTGATGGGGATGCAGAAGAGAAAAAGAGAAAACCTCTCTTTTGGTGGCCGTATAAGTTGGGGACCATAATCCTAATGAATACAATTATTTATATGTTTGGATATTTCTAATTTGGCCCCTCATCAAATTAGATTTATCTCCGGTATCTACACATTAATTCTATGACAATTATACCCTTAAGCCAATTTTTCAAATAGACCACTTTAATTTGACTTAATTATTTAGATAGTCCAACACAATTAATTTTATATTTGTAGTCCATATTATTGAATAATTCTGACATCATGGTCATGGCTAGGCTCCATATGGGGTAGTTTTCTCCGCTTAGAAGCCGAGGGACCAGGATATATTACCGAGACTGTCACAAGAATGGAAAAAGAAAATAGGGACTTTCCACTGTCAATAACCTTTGGTTGTGGTGGAAGATGAAGATTGTATTGTGGAGGTGAGTCACCGGCCATAGTAACAACTAGTTGGATCGATGAAGGATACTCTAATACCATATACACAGACCTCCGATATTTTCGAGGTCCTTTACAAAACCCAAAAAAAAAAAAGAAAAAAAAAAAACTCTAGAAATAATAAAATATAATTGTCAATCAAATACTTCAAAACATAAATTCATAAATCAAACAATATAGTATTTAATAAAAATACATAATTACTCAAAATAAATTGGAAGAAATGTTCGATGAAGTGATGAATTATAAATTTCAAGTAGACCGTATATATATTGATTTTAGAAGGAAAAATAACCACTGCTCCTCTCAGGACCCGACACGAGTATACTTGAAAAAAAAAAATTGGCCTAATTTTCAAGTAAGGAGTTACAACAAGATAACGAAGATGAGTTGCAACATGGATTTGCATGGTTTGCATATCAACAACATAAAGTTGTTGTCCACAATTATCATCGCTGCTGGTCTTAGAACAATGATTCGAGCTCAAGAAGATCCGTCAAGACCTCTTAAAATTGCAGGAGAATTTAACACTTTTAACTTACTTTCTGGTACTATTGATAAGGGGGAGATATATAGGAAAAATTACGTACCAGATCATACATACACTGCAGAGGACTGCTAATTAAAACAACATCACAAAACTAATAAGAAGCATACCAAGGAATCCTTATAAAATTTGGATCCTTATATATTTCTTCTTTTATTACATATATAAGAGAATTAGAAAATAATATTTTGTCCGCAGTCTATGATAGGTGGCCAGCGATCACATGCCACGGAGGAAATAACAACTTCAAAGAGAACTACGTACTGTAGATCAAATATATAGTGATTAGAGACGGAGGAGACGACGGAGATCGTTGGTAGCTCCGGTGTCGGCTTCTGCAAAGCAAGAGGTGGCCTTCGGCCTCGCCATCAGCAGCAGTCTCGGAAGCGGAAGGCTACTCGGAGGAGGGGACAAAAAGAACTCCTCCTCCTCTTCTTCCTCCTTGTAGCGATCGGCAGCTAGTTCCTTTGTTGTCGGCGTCTTGGCCGTCTTCTTCTTCTTCTTGATGTTGTTCTTCGACGATGATGGCTTGATCTTCTTCTTCTTGACCGGAAGGAGAGGAAGGGGGAGAGGGAGGAGAGGTGGCTGAGAAAGAGAGGGGTAAAGCCGAAGAGCTTCATAGAACTGATCATAGCTACCGAGCATGGGCGTGTTACCATATAGTCGGCTCTGATGCCAATTGTGATGATAGCTCTTCATCGTCCCTCCTCCATACAAATAGCTACTGCTGTTACGTAAGCTGCCATTAGCAGTGGCAATAGTGCTGTTACTGTTATTATTCGCAACACTGAAGCTTCTCCTCAGGTTGTTCACTACTGCCTTCTCTTCCATTCCCCTAGCTATATATTCTAATAATTAGATATCAGAATTAGACAGATCTTGACAAAAAAAAAAAGAGATCTGTAAGAAAACACTGCAGAGCTACAAACAAAGGTTACTTATAGAGCCACTCTCTAATTATATGATGGTAGAAGAGTAATACTTCCTGGTATAGTAGCTTCCTTCTTCTTCTAGTATATATAATACTCAGAACCCCCCACCCAACCCCTTCTTCCTCCCCTACAGAATAGTAGATGAGATAGCTGCAACCTTCCATCCCTTCTTATACATGCATGGATGGATGGGACCCACCCCCCACCCCTTCCCCTCCCCCTTCCAACTTCCCTTCATATAAAACATGGTATTCACATTCCTTGTTTTATGATCGTGTTACACAATCTTGTCAAAGCTAATTAGACTTAGGATAACATAAACCTTCTATACTTGTCTTTTGTTAAGTTCTAATTCAATTTATTTATGAACAGATTTTAGATGGTCAACATAAATCAATCGTCATCTCAATATACAATTTCTAAGCTGGAGATCTTCAGACCTAAACGCTAATTTTCGAATATTTCTGAGACCCAAAGTCTAAATAATCCTTCCGAAAATGTACACAAATTTTATAACAGTAGCATTCAGATCCACATAAATCATATCTAGCCCGAATTTGGTCTTAATGCAAAACTTTAAAAATAAGGATATGTCGCAGTTAGTTGTGGATTGTGCTCAACAAAATAGATTAGATATGTTCTCATCTCTTTAAGATTACGAGTAATCAAATCTTGTAATTGTCTTCTAGCCATCAAATTATCATAAATAGATGCATACGGAGAATCCTAAATAGGCACTACCAGAACAAGTCGTTTTAGCGACGCATAAAGACGTCGCTAAAACGACAAATTTCGTCGCTAAAGATATTTAGCGACGAAATTACCGACGTTTCGTGATAGTCGCTGAAATGTAAGTCGCAAATCTTCTAAACGTCGCTAAACGTCGCAATTATCGACGTTTGCCGACGTATATATACGTCGGTATATTGCCGACGTCTACCGTCGTGACGTCGGTGGATTAGCGACGTATTACTGCGTATCGCTACGCGTCGGTAAATTACCGACGGATTACCGACGAATCGTCGGTGGTTTAGTGACATGCTCAAAGTCGCTAAACGTCGGTAAATCCTGGGAATTCCTGGGATTATTACCGACGTGCACCGACGTTTACCGACGTTCTCCAACATATTATAACGTCGCTAAAACGTCGGTACACTGGATAATATCGCATATTTACCGACGTTTACCGACGTAAATGTACGTCGGTGGCCGTCGGTAAACGTCGCTAAGTCTGAAAAAAATAAAAAAATAAAATACAGAATGTCCATTTCTCCCTGCAGTTTAAAAAGATAACCATTTCTCACTGTAGAATAGGATCCAAACAATCACAGAATGTCCATTTCTCGCTGTACACAACTAACCAAATTTGTATACTTGACGTCAATAATTGCGAATAACCAAATATCCAAATAACCAAGTTTACAACAATCACACAACAACTAACCAAATAACCAAATATCCAAATAACCAAATATCCAAATATCTAAATAACCAAGTATCCAAATAACCAAATATCCAAATAACCAAGTATCTAAATAACCAAGTATCCAAATCTACACAACCAACAAATATCCAAGTCACAAACAAAGAATGAAACAAACACAGAAACAGTCCTAACTAGGACTACTAGGAATCTGGTGCAGAAGGGGCACCGCCGCGACGAAGGGATAAGAACAACTCATACTCCTCATGTGAAATCGATACCGATGGAGGCAGTGACGTCGGTGGAGTCAGTGTCGAAGAAGATGGCGGTGGAGGCGGCGGAGTCGACGACGATGAAGGCGCACCCGGAAGACCAGCATGCTCCAACGCTGTAAGTCGCTGGTGGTATGAATCCATGATAGATAACATTCTATCACTGCTCTCGACCATCGACTCCTGCGCCAATCTCATCCTCTCGGCCATGGTCACCTGTCCTATCTGCAGCTCCGTCACCGTGCGCTCTAACCCTCCAACGGTGCGCTCTGTTCTCTCAGTCGTCTCCCTGAGGTCCATAATGCCGCGGTCGAGCGCATCCAATCGTGCTAGCAGCGCAGGATCGTCGTACTGAGACTGCTCCTCGATCCGTCGTAGCAGGTCGTCACGGAGAGACTCCATCATCTGGTGGACTCGGGCAGACTCCTGGGACGGCTGTGGACCATGCACACTAGCAGGAGGTGTCCTAGAGGACTGGGTCGCAACTAGGGCGCCATAGGATCCCGTACCGTAGTACGTACCCCTATGGAGTCCACCAGCGGCGGCAATCCACAGCTCGTCCTCCGACAGAGCTTGAGTGGGCTGCGAGAAAGTACCGGCCTCTCCTGCATCAGGTGCACTAGCAGCCGCCCGTTCCCGCAGCCTCTGATACTCGGCCTAGAAAGTACTTATTATTACTAACTTCTAATTTCTAATTAATGTACTTATTATTACTAATTTCTAATTAATGTACTTATTATTTCTAATTTCTAATTAATGTACTTATTATTACTAACTACATGAATATTTATTTGTATCATATTTACTAAGTTATATTAAAAATGACACGAAGTATTAAATTAAGATAACGTATTGTAATACTTACATAAGTCTGCTCGGCCCTCTCGTCAATAAGGTCACCGCCGCGACGATGGATGGCCAGGAAGACGGTCACCATATCGACGTTACCGACCTTTCTTACCTGTAATTAAATATATTATCTTAGTAATAATTTATCGGTTTTGTATTAAAATAATATTTCTAAAAGAGGAAGACATACCAGACGACGGAAATGTTCTGTCATCGGAATCGACCCACCGTACCACTTCGAGGCATGTTGCCTAGCCGCCTTGGCCTTCTCCGACTTCTCCTTGTACTTTGGCTCCTCGAATCGAGCCTTCATCGCATTCCATTGATCAGGGGTGATCCAACCTTGGATCGGCTTTTCGGCACGATCACGATCCTTCTGATCATTGATAGAGTCGCGGATCAGCTTGGCAGCAATGGCAGGAAACATCCCCTCGATAAGCTCGGTCCGGTGCGGTGGATAGAAAAACATATCCTAGAAGAGCGCAAACCAAATATTTATCAGTTATATATAATATGCAAAAATTATATAATTTATGTTAAAAGCAAATATATTTTAACCTTGAAGCGCGCAAACCAGAAGGCCTTCCTCTCGTCCGGAGCCTCAGAGTAGTTAATCCAAGCACCACCATAATTATGCCTCAGCATGTGGCCTATACGTCTCTGTACCTCTGGGGGACGATATCTATACAAACATTATATTCATGAAAAAAGTTAAATTATGATAAAAACAGAAAGAAAAAAATTATAAACCAAAACACCTACTTTGTACCATCGGCCCAGATCTCCGTCCTCCTATCCTACGGAGGTGCGTATGCATCATCTGCATGATGCTGGTCGGCCGTCGGCGCCGCCGCCTCGGCCGTCGCCGCAGCCTCTGCCATCTGCTCATCCGTCTCCATCATCGTATCAGCAGTGGGAACGCTAGACGGACGATCACTCTCAACAGGCCTAGAACTACTCGTCCCAGGAGATATGCCACGTGACATCGTCCCACCAGGCCCACCTACTGTCCGATATGGAGGAGTAATCGACGACGAGGATCCAGAGCCGGTACCAGAATGAGGTACCGAAGGAAAACTCCATCCTCTAGCAGTACCTGTAGGAAGTACCGGAGGAGAGTGACCTCGTTGTCCCCTTCAAAACGCTCCGCGACGACCTGCCATACCTGATAACAGCATATGATAATACAACAAATAATAGAGACTAGAAATATGAAAGTACAACAAATAATAGAGACTAGAAATATGAAAGTACAACAAAGACAAGATAATAACCAAGACAACATATGATGATACATTCTACAATAAACATCTAAGTCCAGATAATGTATTCTAGAAGAAACATCTAAGTTCAGATAAGTATATCTCTCTCAATCATCTTCAGAATAATCATCTTGTACGTCTTCCTCGACCTCATCTTCCTCTTCCTCCTCATCTTCACTTTCATCTTCGCCTTCGTCGGCTTCGTCTTCCTCTTCGGATAATTATACATCTTCTATATTATGTGTCGTGTAATGCGTAACTTCCGTGGAGTCCACATCGACAATATTGGTTACAAGAGGTAGCTCGTCCTCTTGGTAAGCTTTTTCGTCAACATAAAAAAGTATCTCTGGCTTTAGTCTTGCATACTGCCCACCAGTCAGACTTCGTTGCTCCCCGTCTCAGATAAGCTGTGAAGTACACGAGCTGAGTCTGAGTTGCTAGGACAAACGGTTCGTAGCCTTGATATCTACGCTTGTAGTTTATATCCAGAAGACCATGCTTGTCAATTTTCTAACTTTGATTTTCAATCGGATCGAACCATTCACACTTTAATAGCACGATCTTTGCAGGTTCTCTGCCATTATTATATGACAACTCCACAATCTCTCGCAAGATGCCAAAGAAATCATTTTCTGGATCGACGTCTTTGTAGTTCGAAGACTTGATACACAAATAACTGTTTTTCGTGGAATCAAGATCCAGGAAGCTGTCTCTGATCGGAGCATTTGTCGACTTGAACCGAAAGCCATTGACACAGTAACTTGGCCATATTTTAACAAAAGTAATTGGTCCCTTGGCAAGAGTTCTAATTAATTCAATCTCGGATGAAATTAGACGATCGACTTGAATATCAAAGAAGCGATAATAAGTTATTTATTGCGCAGTTGCATTAGAAGAGGCCAGTAATTACCGAGCTACTTACATATTAACTCAATCAAGAAGGAAATGACGCCTCATTTCTTGTTCTAATGCTTCGTCTGTTAGGTAGGGTCTAACCAGCCTCAACTCATCATTATATGTGCTGGAAAACAACGAAGCAACCGCCGATTAGTACAATAATATTAGCTTATACTATTACATTGAGATGACGTAAACTTATCATCCTGAGTTACTTACCCCTCTAGCTTCTCCACTTCATCCTCGTCGCAATTGAGTAATACATACAACTGAGCAGCCCTTAGCCCTTCGTCATTCAAATATCTCTTCTTCATTTTCCCCGAAGACTTTCCGGACGCATTAAATACTTTCAGTATTCCATCATTAAATTCTTCATATCCGTCGTCGTTTCTCGGAGCCCTCGTTCTATTCGTAGCAACATGAGGTTTGAAATAGGAGGAGCAAAAATTTGTAATCTCCTCGAGAATATAGGCTTCACAAATAGAACCCTCGACCCGAGCCTTATTTTTCACCTTTCTTTTTAGGTGATTCAAATGTCGCTCGAACGGGTACATCCATCGATATTCGACGGGTCCACCAACACGTGCCTCGTAGGAAAGATGAATCGACAAATGCTCCATAGAGTCAAAGAATCTAGGAGGGAACACCCTCTCTAGCTTGCACAGTGTTACCGCTATGTCCTTCTCTTGCTTTTCTAGACGTTCAACGAGCAATTTCTTAGAACAAAGGTCCCTGAAGAATATGCTAAGCTCCATCAATGGATCCCAAACTGCCTGCGGTAAGAATTTTTGAAATGCAATCGGAATTAACCGCTCCATGAATACATGACAATCATGGCTCTTCATACCTGTCAGTTTGTTCTCCTTGAGGTCGACGCATCTTCTCAAGTTCGAAACATACCCATCTGGAAATTTCAGACCTTGAATCCACCTACAAAGCCTCACTTTATCCTCCTTCTCCAGTGAGAAAATTGCCTTAGGCTGCTTCAACTTCCCATTCCCATCCTCTATCAAATGCAATACAGGACGTCTACATATTTCTTCCAAGTCCAATCTAACCTTTGGATTATCTTTCGTCTTCTCCTTTACGTCCATTACAGTATTAATTATGTTGTCAAACACATTCTTCTCGATATACATGACATCAAGGTTATGTCTAATCAGATTGGTGGTCCAATATGGAAGATTTAAGAATATACTCCTCTTCGTCCAGTTATGAGTGCGACCAAATCCGTCACACTTGTAGCCCGTAGCAGGCTGCTCAATAGCTCTTGGTAAATCTTTTACCTTTTCTCATATCGTGTATCCGGTCCACCTTGGCGGGGGATTAACCTTCTCCACAACGCCAGCATGAAAAGTATTTCTGTTCCTCCGGTACAGATGATCCTTCGGCAGGAATTGTCGATGACAATCGAAGAAGCATGGTTTGCCTTCGTGTTTCAAACGAAAAGCCTTAGTGCTGTCCATGCAATACGGACATGAAAGACGACCATGCGTGCTCCATCCAGATAACATTTCATAGGCCGGAAAGTCGTTGATGGTCCACATAAGTGCTGTCCACATCCGAAAATTTTGTTTTCTAGATACATCGTACGTGTTGGAACCTACTTCCCACAGCTGATTCAACTCATCAATCAACGGCTGTAAATACACATCGATGTTCCTTTTCGGATTGTTCGGACCTGGGATAATAACGGTGAGAAACATATACGGAGTCTTTATGCACATCCAAGGCGGTAGATTGTACGGGGTGACGATCACAGGCCAACACGAATACTGGGATCCCGAAAGTCCGAATGGGGTAAAACCGTCGGAGCAGAGACCTAATCTGACATTACGCGGATCAGAAGCAAAATCTGGATACTCTCGATCAAAGTGCTTCCATGCTTCTCCATCAGATGGGTGATCCAACACTCCTTCGGTATGTTTCCGCTTATGCCAACTCATATTTTCTGCAGTTTCCTTCACCATAAACAACCGCTGCAACCGCGGCGTCAACGGCAAGTAGTGCATCGAAGAGGTAGGCTTCCTGGCACCGACAAACTTTCCTCTACCATATGCCTTGTAGCGATCGACACCACAAAATCTGCAGGCATCTTCATCCTTATCGTCTTTGTAGTACAACATGCACCCGTTGCGACAGACATCAATTTTTTCGTAACCCATCCAGAGCGATCTAACCATCCTCTTAGACCGGTAGAAGTCTTTAGGCAACTTCGCACCCTCAGGTAATATTTCTATAAGCAACTCCATAAGACGGTTGTAGCAATCTTGCGACATGTTAAAATTGGACTTGATGCTCAACAATCTTGTAACCACCTCCAACGGTGAATGATCCTCACAACCAGGATATAATAGAGTCCTTGTATTCTCCAGCAACTCCATGAACTGTGCAGCATCGGGGTTCGGTGCCTCCTCAGGTGCATCATGATCATCCGGATCGAAACTAGGACCGGCCGCATCGAAAATCATGTTCACCAACCCATCATCGTAAGGAGCGTTGTTGTGGACATCCACATAAGGCTCGTACTCCGATGCTAAAGACACAAGTTCTCCGTGCTCGCTCCACTGATAGTAATTCGACGTGAAACCCTTCGAGTATAAATGATACGTGACATCCACTTCTGGATGATATTTCAAGTTGCAACATCTCACACACGGACACTTAATTTTGGTACCGTCCATGTACTGAGGGAACGTCTTGGCAAACTGCAGGAACTGGTGTACACCCTCTATGAATTCATCCCGCACACCGCACATGTCATCAGGATGACAGTTATACATCCAAGTATGATTCTGCAGATAGTAATTCAGCTCCATAATTCTGTAAGATAGATACATCAAGGTAGTGAATGATATGCAATTGTCAGTTCATGCGGTCTACACTTTCTGCAGTATATGTACACATGACATTTTACGTTAAATGGTCAGAGATTATCTGTCATCTTCTTTTCGCATTGCTAACTTTTCTTTTGCGTGTTTGTGCGTGCGGTGGTCAGAGATTATCGCGGCGGTATATCACCCGTGTCTACAATATTTCATATAGGCTGAGTTGTAGAAGTAAAGTTTTAGGATATTAGTCTATATATTATGTATAGTCCAACCGAGCCAAATCTAAGCTAAACTAGTCCAACTTGGTCAAACTAGCCATTTCTAAGTTGTATAAGTCAAGTTTTAGGATATTAGTCTATATATACTAGTATAAACTCTCCCTCCTCTCCAAATACCTGGTACTAGTTAACCCTCCCCCTTTCTCCCACTAGACACACACATACATATACATGATGTATACAACCACACCATAGTTCCCAGGTTCTTTTAACCTAACTTTCCAGTTGGTACTAACCTCAATAGAACAAACACTCTCACAGCTCAAAATACTAACACATGCTCACGCCTTACTCTTATGACACTCCCTTTCAAACACAAACACACACCTATATGTTCCCTTACACATGTTGCCATGTTACCTATAAAAATAGAAAATCCTTGTTGTCTAAAATAAGACACAATTGTACAAAGAGAACCATACTGTAGAACTCACACTTTAAGACAATAGATGAAGAAGACTTGTATGGAGGATCGATAGGGTTGAGCAATGTCATTTTATTCTACAAAGAGAACCATACTGTAGAACTCATACTGTAGAACTCATACTTTAACACAATTCTACGAAGAGTTGTCATAGGGTGTTAAGCGATGTCATTTTATTCTTTTCTTCTTCTTCTTCTTGGGATTTTTGAGTATTGGATCTTGAGACATATATAGCTAGAACTTACGAAGAATGGAGTACCATACTTTAACAAATAGATGTTGACTAATTGGTTCATATACTTGTTGTCTAAAATAAGTGTAGGAATGTTGTAAGGTGAAACAATGTATCAAACACTATATCGAAACCCAAACCCAATATGCAAATCCAAATTAATACGAAAATACACAAGTGTATGTAGGGAATTAAGTGTACAGAGGTGAAATACATATATATGCATGCTTGGGAGTGTCCACATGTCCAACAAATGGACACAAAGTGTCCAAAACCTCACGAATACACTGTATCAGTGAACACATGGTCGTAACGTGTCTCCGTGTCCATTTTGGACACGAAAAACACCTCAATTAGGGTTAGGTTTTACCTTCAGTCTCCTCACGGTGGTGGAAGAGGAGGAGGAGGACAAGTTCGGTGGTGGAGGAGGAGGGGATTAAGTGTACAGAGGTAAAATACATATATATGCATGCTTGCGGGTGTCCACGTGTCCAACAAATGGACACAAAGTATCCAAAACCTCACGAACACACTGTATCAGTGAACACATGATCGTAATGTGTCTTCGTATCCATTTTGGACACGAAAAATACCTCAATTAGGGTTAGGGTTTACCTTCAGTCTCCTCGCGGTGGTGGAGGAGGAGGATCTCGCGGTGGAGGAGGAGAAGGGGCTCGCGGTGGAGGAGGAGGAGGAGAAGGGGCTCGCCGGAGGGAGGAGAAGGAGCTCGCGGTGGAGGAGGAGGATGAGCGGCGCCGGAGGGAAGGGGTCGGGCTGTCGTCGAGGTCGGGAGAAGAGGGGCGGGAACAAAAAATTTGGGGAGAGGGAGAAATGAAAAGTGGAACCGAGGAAACCCTATTTAGCAGAAATTAGCGACGTCCGAAATACGTCGCAAAGTGTCGGTATTGGTTTAATATTCGGCGACGTAATAATCTTTGCGACGCTAAACGTCGCTGAACTAATAAAACTAGCGACGTTTTCCGACAAGTCAACGACGTTAGTTTTTATTAGACTATAGGTAGTCGCAATATGTCGCTGTATGTCGCTACCAGCGACGTATTGTGACGCTTAAATTTGGCGTCGCTAAAACCAAAAATATTGGCGACGTTTTAAGTTGGCGTCGCTAATTACGTCGCTGATATGACTTATTTTGGTAGTGAGGGTTCAGCCACTTGAGAATTCATTTCTCTCATCTCTTAGTCAAGTTGAGGTCTAACCTCGTCGTGATAGCTTCACAAAGGCCTAGCCTCATTGTCAGAAATTTGGTAGTCGCAAATATTGGCTGAGGTCTCCATATTGTTACTTTGGACATAACTAATGCTACAAAATGGTAGAGGTTCAAGCCTCGCATATTACTGACGTAGTTGTAGTGATAACTTTTTCAAAAGTAAAATTTTGTCGAAATTTTCCTCCTAGCATCACTCGAAGCAAAGCTAAACATTTTGTTTAAGACATATCTTCGTCTTAGAAGCTTTTCTAGAAGCAAAGCTCGGTCGAGACCTAAATGTAAAAGCTTTACCAGAAGCAAAGGTTGGCAGAGGACTTAGCCTCGTCGTTATAGCCTCAGTCGAGTTCTCATCAAAGACGTTTGATAATTATTGTATATTACTGTAGATTAAGGTTGAACATGTGGTCCCTTATGTTCAGACCCATAATGGTCTCACAAAAATGTTTATTAAACGTTCAAGTGCATTGTGAGGACTTTAGCGATGTGCACCAAATACTTCATGTTTCTTCGTGGGGCTATATAATATTACATGCAACAATATTGGTCCTCTTGAGACCCGTTGCCATCCAATCCTATTTTGCGTTATAATTGGTTACTGGATACGAACCTAAAATATTGTATTTACACATTTTTGGGTATGCACCTATATGCTATAGTTGCGTTACCGCAATGTACCAAAATAGTCCCTAAGAGAAAAATGGAAATATATATCGGTTATGATTCACCATCGATTATTTGCTATTAAAAACTCTTGACATGTAATCTCTTTATTGCAATATTTGTGGATTGTCACTTTGATAAGTTAATCTTCCGTCATATGGAGAGATAATAATATCAACATGCCATATGGAGAGATAATAATATCAACATTATTGAAGAATAACATAAATTGACGTGGCATGTGCTATGTCTCATTTAGATCCTCGTACTGCTTAATGTGATAATAAAGTACGGAGGTCCTAGATCTTCATATGGTAACACAAAATATGTCAAATACCCTCTTTGATCTAGCATAAGTGATGAGATCACATATACCTGTTGTAAATATGCCTGCAATGATAGACATCACGTGCAGTCGTAAAACTCTCCTTAAAGGAAATGACACCCTAAAGGACAACATGGTGCTATCCACGAAGGACGGTGTATCACACTCAAAGTGTGACACGGTATTACGACAGCTTGCCAATCATCTTTCTTTGACTTGAGCAAAACAAGACCTCTCGATTCAAAGGATTTACTCTCCAGAATATGAGGAACTTTGCACCCCAAATCCTGTCACTATCTAATGTTGTCCAATTTATAAGATTATTCTGGAAAAACTTCCTTGGAGAGATGAGTGCATTAAATCTCATATATGAGTCATGAAATCTCGATCCAGTATGAATTCTTAGACGAGATGTGAAAAATAAAAGAGATAATCATTAATGATATTTTTTGCATATTCAGTGGGCACTGAAATTATAAAGTGCAACATCATTGATAATTTTTCCTTGAAGAATGTCAATATAGAACTAATTGGTCAAAATGGAAAGAAACAAACCATATCGAGTTAGATTCCTTAACAAATAAAAAATTGTTGAGGTCTGTAGTTCCAACACCATCCAAGGTAAAACATGTAGAATACAAGTGAGTTTTCGTAAGAAAGTTTAGAATGAAATAGTGTTACATAAAGCACGTGTCGTTGTGCAAGACTTCTCTCAATGTCTTTGGATTGATTCAGAGGAGACGTATTCTTCCGTATTGGACGTTATTACGTTTCGCTACCTTGTCAGTTTGGTAGTTTTTGAAAAGTGGAACATGCAGCTGATGGATGTGGTTACAACGTATCTATACGAAAAATTGGATACTAAGATATATGAAGGTCCCTAAAGGACTTCGTTTAACGAGTAAAAAATAGTTCTAGATTCCAATACATGCTTTTAATCAGGTTGAGACGTTCACTTATAGATTGAAACAATCTGTGCAGATGTGGTATAACCGCTTTCGTAAATATTTTTAATCAGCCAAAGATATATAAATAATAAAGTATGTCATTGCCTGTACATCAAGAAATCACATTTCAAATTTACGATTGTAGTGATATATCAATGACATGAATCTCATCGGAACTTTTGAAAAGCTTAAGATAATTGTCTCGTATCTGAAATCAAAATTTGAGATAAAGGATCAAGAAAAAAAATACCATTCTGCATAGGCTTGCATTTTGAACATTTTACATGTTTATCCAGTAAATTATATCATTCTGCTTAAACATCGTACATGCATATATATATATATATATATATATATATATATATATATATATATATATATATATATATATATATATATATATATATATATATAGTAAGGATAACAAAATCCAAAATTGATATTAGTGTGGAGATCCGACCCGATAAGAGTGTGTATCTAAAGGTAGTTTATATGTTCTGTCTAATGTTTGTAGCTCATGTAAAAAACAGTATAGATATCAGACGGGACCTCAAGTCTTCTTTGATGTTTGTGGATTATAATACAAAATAATAAATTAGTGGTTGCATGTCGCAAGTTGTTGATTTTCTTTTTGCACTATTAGGTAAAAGAATAAAAGAATAGAGCAACGTTGTCTATATCGTAAAAATTGCCGACAAACGAAGGAACAGGCAACTCCCAGCCAGAGAAAGCGACTGCTGGGCGGCAACCGCCATTTCGACGCGGACCGTCCGATGGAAAATATCCATCCCCAGCTGCTGGCGATCGTGCGGCCGTCCGTCCGTTAGGCCTCGGCCCGCTCGAAGCATGGACACGCGGAAAGTGACGCACTGTTTCCTTCGATCACACATTTTATATATTTTTGGATATGCTTTCCTGCCCACATCCATCCTGAGCCATCAGGTTTCTATTGCTCTTTTGAACTGCAACTTCTTCTTTTCTTTACTCGTTTGGTACAAGTGTCGGTGACTCGGTGGAAATCTAAGATCTCGGAATTTTTTTTTTTTTTTTTCAATTTTGAACGATGTTTCAGTTGTTCTTTTTTAAAACATACTTTTACACAGACCGACCGACTGGAGACCGACCCGATTAATTTTTGGATATTCGTCAATTTTCTTCCTTTAAAAACTGCAAGCAAAAAAAAATGTAAGTAGATGTTTCCGAACTCCGAGAAAGTTGTGCACGTAGCACTGCCCTAAGAGTTAGCTCGGGTCTATGTATAGACCGTATCCAAACACTCCTAGTGGTGAAATCTCCGCTCCACCGGAATCTCCTTGCCGCACACGACTTGGAGAGAGAGTGACCCCGACTTAGTTCTGCCCAGAACAACGAAGAACAACAGCGGTAATACGAAGGAGACGAGAATTCTAGAGAATTTCGAGAAGAATATTTTTTTTCTGTGTGTTGAGAAGGAGGAGAGGGACTCAATATATAGGCAGTTGGGTTTAAGACCAACGGACAGAAAATTAAAGGACATTTAATTTGGCGTTACCAAATAAACAAATGTGAATCATGTGGTTCAATGTATCTGGACGAAATTTGAATTATAAACGTTACAAAATTAAATGATTTGTATCGGTCAAAAATCTGAAGGAGCAAAAAAATTTTTTGGATCTCAGTTCGAACCCGAAGATGGAATCAGATCGGCATTCGGCGTCCGCAGATGTGTGCCCGCACCTGTTACGTGCGCCGCGCCGGACGGCGGCGGCGTGCGCGTGTGGCCCATGGATCTCCTACACACAACTTTAATGAAGCAAAAGAAGCACAAGTAATATGAGCACAAACAAAGTCCCATATTTGGCCGATGTGGGACTATTTTGTGTGTGCTTGAGCTTTTGCTCACTGCATACAACCAACATAAATTGCGTGTCATGTGTCGGCTTTTCATCATTCGGATCTGTGTGGCTAACGTTAAGTAGAAGATGTTGGTGTTTAATGAAAACGATCCGACCAAAAGAAGGTCGACGTAGAACATCGGTTCACGCATAGTGTTTGTTTAGAGTTTCTTTCTTTAAAACAAACAGTTTTAAAAGTGATATGGTGTAATATATTTTTATTAAATTAAAACTAGTTCAATTTTAAAACTATTTTTTGAAATCAATTAAGAAAATGCTGCAAAAAGCTGTTTGTATTGTCACCGAATTTGAGTGACGGAGTAGCGGAAGATCAATGGATCGAGCCACGGAAACGTATTAAATTTTATTATTTATAAAAAAAATAGTGGAATTGGGAACAGTCGACCCAAAAGATGAGTAATGCAGCATGCACAAAGTCCGTATTATCTCCCATTTATAAAAAAAAGAAGAAGAAGAATTTGGGACAGTCGGCTCAAAAGGTATGTAATATTGTGTGCATAAAGTCCGTATTATTCCTTCCTTATAAAAATGGTGGGAGGTGGAGGCAGTCGACCCAAAAGACATACAATGTAGCATGTACAAAGTTCGTATTAGTCCTTCCATTTATAAAAAGTGGTTAAAGTAGACATATAATACAACATGCACAAAATCAGGTCCAGACTTGATATGAGGCTCACGAGACAGTCGCCTCTGGCCCAAAATTTTAGAGGCACCAAATTTTTTATAGTGCGTGCAAGTCCAAAATTTTAGAGGACACTCAAAAAATTATAGTGTATATAAGCCCAAAATTTTAGAGAGTACTAAAAAAATTTCTTTGGGACAAAAATAAAATCGCGGGCCTGCTTATACGGACTTCATAATAATTCTGTAAAGCTTCCGCATAATTTCCTTTGGATTGAGCCGACATCCGTTACGGTCATTCATTTTATTCAAAAAGTCTCCATTCCAGAACCGTACGTGAGATTTTCATCTCATACGGCTCCTCCCTTCTGTGCATAATACTAAGGGGAATAATCCATATAATCAAAAATTTACTATTCTCATTATGAACGGAAGACTTAAAGTCGAAGTCCAAAATCGAATATACTTATATGTGCATAATCCTTTTTAAAATATATTTTTAGAGTTTTTTTTTTTTTTTGTAGAGAGAGCGAGAAATCATGTGGACGGAATTGAGAGTTTCTGTTTTGTTCTTCATAGAACTTAATATGAGGCCCATGACGTATAATGATTATCAAGTTGTGATGTTCTTTGATCTTCATGATGGACGAATGATTTTTCAGGCCTGGAATTAGTAGGTGAGACTTGTAGATAGAATTTTTTTTATAGGAACATTAAACTTTGAGGACACCAATTTTATAGTTCATCTCATATCTCAAAATTTAAAGTCCAACGTTGACAAACAAAATCTTGTGCGTAAAGTCGGATATTTAAAAAAATAGTGTTTTCTGTGTTTGAGGTAAGATCCTTCTAGCTAGAAAAAAAGAGAGGAGAGAAATAGAAGATTGGAAAAAGAATTGATTTTGAGATATATTAGATTTGTTTTTTACAAATACATGGAAGAATTTTATATAGGCAACTAATGAAAATAATTTAAATAGTGATTATAGAAGATGCAACAACTCCTGACCGGGTCACAAGTACTCCTTCATGCGGAGTAGAGGACGTAGTGGTCTAGTAGATGTGAAAGTATTGGCAGGTGTGGAAGCGTCAGTCAGAATATGGAGTGATCGTATCATCTCCCTCTCCCCCCTTCCATGAAATAACCTTGTCCTCAAGGTTTGTCATAAATTGATTGCTCAGAAAATTTCGTACATACTATCAAAGTTTTTCCGAAATTAGGCTAAAAAAAAAAATAGAAATTGTTGGAGTTTGATCTTTTTCTAAGTGAATTTTAGTCCCACATCGGCTAGACCAAAGGAGTTGTATCTCTATATAATAGCTTTCCTATTTTAGAAATGCACATGTGGTGTGGAGGTGCACATGGGTGTGCCATGTGGGGTTATTTTTCTAATGGAAAAAGGACTAAATCAACAATAAAAGCATTCATACTTTTTGCTCTTGGGAAATTCATTTCCATGGGAGCTAGCGACTCGGACTCGGACTCGGACTCGGGCTCATGAGGCGTAATGTGGCGTTTTGTTGGCGCACTTTGCACTTAGCTAGGCGCATAGTGCGCTGCCACGTTGCGCAAGCCCAAGTGAGCGCTCAGGTTGCTCGGTTTGCGCTGGTTGTGCTGGTTGCGCAGTGCGTGCAGTGCGCGCAGTGTGCGCAGTTCAGTGCGCGCTCTGTCGCGCAGAGTGCAAGGAGCGCTGGGTGTGCGCAGTTGGCAGCAGAACGTGCGTTTGCATGTTCTTGACGGTTGCTACATGTTCGGGGTGGTTATTACCACATCCCTAACTTTGTGGCAACCGACCAGTTGCTGCATGGCCTATATAAGGCATTCTCTCTCTCAAGGCTCATTACAGAATAGAAAGAGAAGCCACCACAGAAAGTTTATGAGTGTTCTTTAGCACAAGTAAACAGAGTATTCAGATGTGTTCTTTAACACAGTTCTGATCCTCCAGTAGCTTTCGAAGAGAGAGAGGAAAGGCGCCGCACCAGCGTTACTTTTGCACGGGAGTTCGTGTCCATCCGAGGAGTCAGAAGAGCAGGAGTGTTCCAAGTTCTCTGACGAACTTGCTGGTTCCTGGAAGCTGTTCGTGTAGGGCGAATAAAGCTTTGAGCAACGGTGATTATTCACCCCAGCAGGAGTTCTTCCATCTTTCGCCAGTCATCTTCTTCGTTGCTGCCAGTAATTCTGATTGTATCTTCTTTTTAGAAGTACTACGATCTGGTTGCTGTTGATTACGAAATCTTTTTAGATTCTCGTAATATCATAACGATATCTTTTTAGATCTTCGTTATACTTACGCAACCTTCCTAGAAGTGTAGCGTTGGAACATTGTTTTTACAATTGTTTCATATTCTCAGTTTTCCATCGAAAAATTGTGCCCCGGCAATAACAATCTCAAAGCTTTATTGCTACGATGGAAAACGTTAATGCTTCACTCCTCAATACTGACTTTTGCAAATTAGAAAAGTTTGATGGAGAGCATTATCAAGTCTGAAAGAGGTAGGTTTTTCTCACTCTTCAACTCAGAGACGTGGATCACGTGCTTCTTGAAGAGGAACCTACCGTTCCAGATACTGGGTCTGCTGCCGCAATCTCTGCGGCTACTAAACTTCAGGCCAAGTGGAGAAGAGAAAATAGCATTTGCAGGCTGCTTATCCTAAATGCTATGGAGGATTTCCTTGCAGAATCCTATTCTAAGAAGAATATCGCTAGAGACATATGTGAGTCTCTAGAAAAACTCTACGAAGAAGACAAGAACCGTAGTAAAATATTTGTGGTTGAAAAATATCACAAGTGGTTCTTTGAGGACGAAAAGTCTATGCTGCCGCAGGTGAATGAGTTTCTGAAACTGCGAAAGAAGTTAGAAGACGAGGCGATGTGTCACGACCCGCACCCTAGAGTAAGGGCACGAGACGTGGGTACGTCCAGCCTACGCCGCAGTGTCGGCGGTAGAACGCTGTCCTAAGTCACAACATCTAACAATATATCTCTAAACAGTTTATACTCCCCGAATGGGGGTGACATAATAGTAAAACTCAATCACAAGTAAGGAAGAGATAGCACGAAATGAAATAGAACTCAAGGAAATAAATAGATGAAATAGCAGTAGTCTAAGATAATCTCAGCAATATCCAACAGTACAAGGTCTCGGATGAAAGAATTTATACAACTCTGAACTCCAAATAAGTCTAACTAAAACATGCCTCCAGACTACATAAAAGATAAACAGCATAACTAATCTAGTCTAGGCAGTCGGAGGAATATCCTCAGCTATTGCTGGATCCTCCTGGGAGTCCAGCTCAAAGGTGTCATCTAAAGCTGCCCCGTAGAAAGTGTCCAGGCAAGCCTCCTCCTCGTCTTCTGTAATATTTTCAACAGGTCCAGTCAGGACAGGAGCGAGTACAGTACATCTCAACAGATCATAGCAGGTTAGAAGATATAATCATGCAGTAAAGTAAGATACAAGTACTGAAAGAAGTGCAGTATGTAAACAGAGAGAGAAAGCTGTAAGAGAAATATCTACTATAAATAGAGAACTATCATGTGACTAGTGAGTCAGAGTACAATATAGACATGTAAATGGCATAGAAGATTCTGATGCTACACTATGGAAGAGATTCTGATACTACACTACTTGGATATTATTCACATGTCCATTTCTACTCCCCCGTACCCCCAATCAATACACAAGGATCCAGCCAGGTTATGTTATATGATGCTATGTAACAGCCCCCGAAGGGTAGTAGACCCCGAAGGTGATAGACCCCGAAGGTGATACATAGTAGTCCCATAAATGGGATAAGGATTCTAGGAAGACTCTACGATCATAAGAGTATATGTCGTAAGTGATCAAAGAACCAATGAAGCATAGTGTATACGCCATGTAAGTGAAACGCACAGAACATGTAGTACCCGACGCTCCCTAAGGATAACATCTCAAGAAGGGATCCATATAGTACCAATCCGTGTGACCAACGTGACAGTACAAGTAAAGTAATCTACTGCAGAAAATAATTCTAAGCAGGATATAAAATGATCAGAGAATGTACTCGCCTGTATCTGAGTGTCCAATATGAAAAGTACCGTCCGAGGAGTGGTGTCTGGCTCCTAATCAGAACAGCACAAGTCACAACAAGCCCAAAATAGTAAAATGGAGTCCTACTATGCATTCTACATGATTCTAGGTCAATCTGGGCCAAAGTCAACTCTGGTCAACCCTAGAAGTCAAACTAGGTTAACCCAGTCTAAATTAGCTCAATCTAGCCTATACTAGTCTACAAGTCAAATATATATCTAAAACCTATCACTCTATATATATTGAAGTCTAACCCTACCACATATCTACATATCCATCACACTACACATTATATATACATACACAATCTATATTCATATAGATACTAAATACTTACCTTTACATTACACTATATATAGATACATACACTTATAATATATGTCTACATACTAGACATATAGTCTACACAAAATATGCACATTCACTACTCTACACATTATACACATCCTATATAACCCTAGGCTAAGTATTAAACTAAGCATAGAAATATATATATATATATACACACTCATACATTATACATGCATATATAATATAAAGAGGGCCTGTGTGTTGTGTGAAAACAAGTGAGAGTGCAATTGTCAAGTGGAAAGAGTGTCAAGTGACTAGGCTAGGTGTTAGTGGCACATGTGTGTGCAACAGGGAAGGAAAAGAAATCAGTGAGTGTGGATACTTTGTGTGTGTAGAAAAAGCAACAGTGAAGAGAGAGGAACACTAGGTAATAGTGTGTGTGTGTACATTGATTATGCATATAATTGCAAGAAATAAAACAGTGAAAGAGAGGGGAAAGTGTGTGTAAACTGTGCACATAAGGTATGGCAGCAATCCAAATAAACCCAGCTATCAACTACCATTCCATTTAAATTCAGTTCAAATCAAACCCAGGAATTTCCTGAACAAATTAAGGTTCAGTTCAGATTTCAATTCCTCAGTTTAATCTCAGTTCACCCATAAACCCCATTCAGATTTCAAGTTTTGTACACTCTCAGTTAAGAAGAAAAGGAAAAGGAAATCAATTCATTGCCCCCACCCTTCAAACTCAGTTAAGACTTAGTTCAATACTCAGTGAATATCAACCCAGGTTCCTATCATAACTTGAACAACACATTATCTAGGGGTAAAAGGAAAAATCAGTTTATAACCAAAACTGAGAATGCAAACTGGTATTTCCCAATTTTCAGTTTTGTCCTTCTAATACAATTTCGAATTCAAAGGCTCACCAATCCAAAACCAAATTTGACATACAAGTAGTCTACCTATAGGAGTAACAATATAGGAAATAAAACTAACATATTAGCAGTATTAATAGGTTTAAACTGGTGACAAATTCCAGTTTTCAAAACTGGGAACAGGAAATTGATACATAGGTTTCAGAAATTTCAACTTGCATAAAACCTAAGGAAACATAACAAAATTCAATTTAAAAAGTTGGTAATGCACATACACAACCCAAATGTGTCCCACAACCTGTTCGTGTCCACCAAGATGGACACAAACGTGTCCAAACACGAATGACACAACCCAGTGCACACATAGACACTGTGCAGACCACAGCTCGCGCATCTCATCCTCCCGGTCCCAGGTAAATACAACTGATGAGAAGGATAGAAAGCATACCTCACGGTCCAAAAAGATAAGGGTACCGCTCGTGCATCTCATCCTCCCGCTCCCAGGTAGACTATGTATAATCTCATACACTATGTGTTGACCAACGTGACAGTACAAGTAAAGTAATCTACTGCAGGAAATAATTCTAAGTAGGATATGAAATGATCAGAGAATGTACTCGCCTGTATCTGAGTGTCCAATATGAAAAGTACCGTCCGAGGAGTGGTTGTTATGTATGAAATTGGACACGCTATGTGTTGTTGTTATGTATGAATGAATTATTACATGTTTAATCTCATATTTTTGTATTGGAGATGTGTTCTATAGTGTCTCATATATACATATTAGTGTAGAGAGTGAGTTCTTGATATATTATGTTATATACTTGTGTTCTTTTGTCTCAAACTACCTAAATCTGTCATGATTTTTATCCACGTTTTTAATTTTAGCCCTAACTTAGAAATGTCATAACTTCTAGCTCAAAGCTCGGTTTAATCTTTCGTTTTTTTTAAAAGAAGCGTATTGAAGTTAGCTTTCCAAAAACATGTATTAATAGGCCTAATTCTTTCTGTAACTTTCTGGAGAATTATTTGAGTGTCAGCTGTACGAAAGACAAACGCGTTCTCGGTGTTTTGCGATTCCGGGAGTTTCCGGAAACGAAAACGCTATCCATTTAAAGTTTCGGAAAGCTAACACATAGATCTATAACATACTTTAATCCTAAATTTTAATTCATGCTGAGATGGTACAGTATTAATTATTAGTAGGAGTTACTATTCGACATATACATTTTGTGCACCCTTGTGTATAATATAATGTTCAATTTGATTTTAATCCATGTTAATGTATATACATTATGTAATTAAATAGAGAATACAAGCATGAGTAAATGGTTAAATAAATGATGTATGAGGTGTAAGTATCCTATCTAATGTAAGCATGTATAAGTATGGCTTATAATGAATATGTAGGTTCCATAGTATGTAATGTATGGTGCATATAGTGGTGCAAGAGAATAATGAATGATGAATGAATGCAAGCATGAATGTAATGTAATAATAGATGTAATGTATGCAATATACAAGTTAATGAGATGTAATATTTTATGTTAACACAAATCCTATATTACCTCATGTATCCCCTTACACTATGTTGACACTATCACACTTGACACATTGTTCACTTACACTTTGACACTCTTTGATATGTATACACTATGTATGCCCATTTAACCCTCACTTGCCCCTTTGTCATGTTCACATACACACACATAGCCTCTTAAATAAGTATTTATGAATATAGTTAACTTAGCTATGTATGTATATTATATATATGTTAGCATATTGTGTTGTAATATATAAGTTTATATAACCATTTGAAATGCCATGATTATAGACCTAATGTTGAATACCAATATATGCATGTGTATATATGTGTAGACATATATAGCTTAAAGTAATAGATTACCTAGTGTATATCCAATGTGAATTCTTGCCTATTTGAGTATTGAATAATTGCATGCTATATAGAGTTAGGTGTATGTTGGCTTGTATAGCCTTGTATTGATGTGTGCTTGCTAGGATAGTCTTGGTTAGGCCTAGTAAGACTTACTGGATTAGGACATGACCTAGTTTGACCTAGTTTGACTAGTGCAGTTGACCAGAGTTGACCAAGGGTTGACTTTGGCCTAGTTTGACCTAGATTCATGTAGAATGCATTGTAGTGCTTTATATTACCCTTCTGGATATGTTGTGACTTGTGCTGTTCTAATTAGGAGCCAGACACCTCTCTTCGGACAGTATCTTTACCTTGGACATTCAGATATCAGGCGAGTACATTCTCTGATCATTTCATATCCTGCTTAGAATTATTTTCTGCTGTAGATTACTTTACTTGTACTGTCACGTTGGTCACACGGGTTGGTACTATACGGATCCCTTCTTGAGATGTTATCCTTAGGGAGCATCGGGTACTACATGTTCTGTGCGTTTCACTTACATGTCGTATCACTATGCTTTATAGGTTCTTCGATCACTTGTGACATATACTCTTATGATCACAGAGTCTCCTAGAATCCCCATTTTTGGGACTACTATGTATCACCCTTCGGGGGCTTATCACCTTTCGGAGGCTTATCACCCTTTGGGGGCATATCACCATTTGGGGGCTTATCACATTTCGGAGGCTTATCACCCTTCGGGGGCTGTACATAGTATCATAACATAACCTGTTTGGATCCTTGTGTACTGATTGGGGGTACGGGGGAGTAGAAATGGACATGTGAATAATACCCAAGTAGTGTAGCATCAGAATCTCTTCCATAGTGTAGCATCAGAATCTCATATGCCATTTACATGTCTATATTGTACTCTGACTCAATAGCCACATGTTAGTTCTTTATTTATAGTAGATATTTCTATTACAGCTTTCTCTCTCTGTTTACATACTGCACTTCTTTCAGTACTTGTATCTTACTTTACTGCATGAATATATTTTCTAACCTGCTATGAACTGTTGAGATGTATTGTGCTCGCTCCAGTCCTGACTGGACCTGTTGATAAATTTTACAGATAGCCTTGGATTGCCTGCTAGCCTAGAGGAGACACAGTAGAGGTTGTTTTGGTAGTTATTTCATTTTTTCTGGAGTTGTATTTACTTTGTGGATTACTGTATCTGTATTTGAGTTTTGAGATATATTTCTGGATTTATGTATCTTAGACACTTAGACTTCTATCTCCTGTATCTCTTTTTGATTTCATATTTTATCTATCCTTATCATGCTCTACCTTAGATGTGATTGAGTCTGTATCTGCTATGTCACCCCCATTCAGAGAGTATAACTGTTTAGTCTTATACTGTTAGATGCATTGAGACCTAGGACAGCGTTCTACCGCCGACACTGCGGCGTAGGCTGGGCGTTGTTACGTTCTCGTGTCCTAACTCTAGGGCGCGGGTCGTCGATGCCCCTCCCCGACAAGTTTGTTGTTGGAGGGATTGTCTCAAAGCTCCCCGCTGGGTGGAGCAAGTTCTATGCAAACATGCATAGGAAGAAGCTTGAGATCAACCTTGAAGATCTCTTGCAGGAAATATATGTTGAGGACCAGATGCGGGCTCAACTGAAGGTGGACACACTGTCCAAGCAATTGGCTAACGCCAATCTGGTTCAGACCAAGGAACCAAGGGGAAAGCAGGCGGCTTTCCACAGCAAGAAGGACTCTGACAATCTAAAAATCAAGGGAACTTCTATCAAGAAAAAAAAGCCAAAGTCTCAAATGCCTTGCTTCAAGTGTGGCAAGAAGGGCCACTTTAAGAATGAGTGCAAAGCAAAGACCAAGCAATCAGAGCAAGGAGAACCTAGTAAGGTATCTATGATCACTGATGTTGTTGCTATGATTGCGCAGGTTGATGCGGTAAGGACTGACTCTGACTGGTGGGTAGACACTGGAGCCTCCTGCCATGTCTGCTCCAGTAAGGAGTGGTTCACCACCTATATACCTACTTCTGAAGTGGTTATGATGGCGAACCAGGCACAAGCTGAAGTGCTCGGGATCGGGACGGTGGTATTGAAGCTGACTTCGGGGAAGTCTCTGACGCTTCAAGGCGTGAAGCACGTACCTGCTATCGCCAAGAGCCTGATCTCAGAAGGCCTACTCTGTAAAGCAGGCCTCAGGATGGACATCAATGCTGGCCAGATGGTGATATCTATCAAAGGAACATATTTCAGAAAAGCTTTTTATACCGAAGGAATCACTACCAAAATAAGTCATATTAGCGACGAAATTAGCGACGCCAACGTAAAATGTCGCTAATATTTTTGGATTTAGCGACTCCTAAATTTTGCATCACAATACGTCGCTGATAGCGACAAATAGCGACATATTGCGACTACCATTAGTGTAATAAAAATCAACGTCGTTGATTTGTCGGAAAACGTCGCTAGTTTTATTAGTTCAGCGACGTTTAGCGTCGCAATGATTAATAAGTCGTCGAATATTAAACGGTTACCGATGCTTTGTGACGTAATTTTGGACGTCGCTAATTTCTGATAAAAAGGGTTTCCTCGGTTGGACTTTTCATTTCTCCCTCTCCCCAAATTTTATTTTCCCGCCCCCTCTTCTCCGACCTCGACGACAGCCATCCCCTTCCCTCCGGCGCCGCTCATCCTCCTCCTCCACCGGAGCCCCTTCTCCTTCTCCACCGCGAGATCCTCCTCCTCCTCCTCCTCCACCACCGCGAGGAGACTGAAGGTAAACCCTAACCCTAATTGAGTATGTTTTTCGTGTCCAAAATGGACACAGAGACACATTACGACCATGTGTTCACTGATACAGTGTGTTCGTGAGGTTTCGGACACTTTGTGTCCATTTATTGGACACGTGGACACCCCCAAGCTTGCATATATATGTATTTCACCTCTGTACACTTAATCCCCTCCTCCTCCACAACCGAACTTGTCCTCCTCCTCCTCCTCCACCACCGCGAGGAGACTGACGGTAAACCCTAACTTAATTGAGGTGTTTTTCTTGTCCAAAATGGACACGGAGACACTTTACGGCCATGTGTTCACTGATACAGTGTGTTCATGAGGTTTTGGACACTTTGTGTCCATTTGTTGGACACGTGGACACCTCCAAGCTTGCATATATATGTATTTCACCTTTGTACATTTAATCCCCTACATACACTTGTGTATTTTTGTATTAATTTGGATTTGCATATTGGGTTTGGGTTTCGATATAGTGTTTGATACATTGTTTCACCTTGCAACATTCCTACACTTATTTTAGACAACAAGTATATGAACCAATTAGTCAACATCTATTTGTTGAAGTATGGTACTCCATTCTTCGTAAGTTCTAGCTATATATGTCTCTCAAGATCCAATACTAAAAAATCCCAAGAAGAAGAAGAAGAAAAGAATAAAATGACATCGCTCAACACCCTATGACAACTCTTTGTAGAATTGTGTTAAAGTGTGAGTTCTACAGTATGAGTTCTACAGTATGGTTCTCTTTGTAGAATAAAATGACATCGCTCAACCCTATCGATCCTCCATACAAGTCTTCCTTCATCTATTGTCTTAAAGTGTGAGTTCTACAGTATGGTTCTGTTTGGTGAATTGTGTCTTATTATAGTCCCTGCAGCCATTCGACTGGCGAGGCAGAAACTATGTAGTTGTAGATAAAGTTGACTGTCATCCGACCCTCATCCCTCGGCAATGATGATACGACAACCAACCGGAGAGGCAAGGACATAGTCCCTGCATCCATTTGGATTAGTAAATATGAATATGGGGTTTGGATTCATGATGTATATGTTCACTGTCTCAAGGACATAGTCCCTGCAGCCATTCGACTGGCGAGGCAGAAACTATGTAACCGTAGATAAAGTTGACTGTCCTCCGACCCTCATCCCTCGGCAATGATGATACGACAACCTATCACTATATCTTATATAGTAGTAGATGATGTCTTAGTATTACATTATGTGAGTTCATCTTGATTCTGTTACATTCTTCAGATACTAGATACGATAAGAACATATACTACACCATATGTACAAAACATAGATGATTCACCCTAATGTATGCTTGAATGAATCTTGGGTTGTGTTCTGAGCCATCCGTTCTCACACTTGGCAAAAAATCGAATTTCTCATACCTTATCGGCTTTCGAAAATGTACTCAAATTACATGATGGTTCCTTTAGTTAGCTTGCTTATGTTACAATTATATTATTTGTGACTATCGATCTTACCAGATGGCTCCCATGACCCGAGGAGCGGCACGTCGTTTGAAGAAAATAGTGAATGTTGAGGTGGCTCCTCCTACAATTGAGGAGGAAGTGGCACCGGTTGCTAGTGAGACCGGGAGTTCTATTCATCCAGCACCGGTAGCTAGTGAGACCGAGAGTTCTCTTCATGCAGTCCTTGCAAGGGACGACATCTCTCCTCGCGCCAAAAATCTCACTTTTTCGAGGTGGTTGCGTGAACGTATCACTGAGCGTTTGCGTGAGCAGCGTGGTTCTCATTAGCTATTAGTACTTATTTGTATTATATTATTTTTATTGGGTTGTTTTTGTATTAGACTATTTGTATTGGACTATATATATGAATTAGAACTGTGTCAATCTCTGGATTATATTGGACTACGACATGGTGATCAGGACATAGTCCCTGCAGCCATTCGACTGACGAGGCAGAAACTATATAGCCGTAGATAAAGTTGACTGTCCTTCGACCCTCATCCTTCGGCAATGATGAAACGACAACCTATCACTATATCTTATATAGTAGTAGATGATGTCTTAGTATTACATTATGTGAGTTCATCTTGATTCTGTTACATTCTTCAGATACTAGATTACGATAAGAACATATACTACACCATATGTACAGAACATAGATGATTCACACTAATGTATGCTAGAATGAATTTTGGGTTGTGTTCTGAGCCATTCCTTCCCATATTTTGTGTGATTGTTGTAGACTTGGTTATAGGGACTTAAACCTGTGTACAACGAGAAATGGACATTCTGTGATTGTTTGGATCCTATTCTACAGTGAGAAATGGTTATCTTTTTAAACTACAGGAAGAAATGGATATTCTGTATTTTATTTTTTTATTTTTTTTGCAGATTTAGTGACGTTTACCGACGTCCTCCGACCCTCATCCCTCGGCAATGATGATACGACAACCTATCACTATATCTTATATAGTAGTAGATGATGTCTTAGTATTACATTATGTGAGTTCATCTTGATTCTGTTACATTCTTCAGATACTAGATACGATAAGAACATATACTACACCATATGTACAGAACATAGATGATTCACACTAATGTATGCTTGAATGAATCTTGGGTTGTGTTCTGAGCCATTCATTGATATCGACTCCGAAAGTATGCGTCACAATACGTCGCTGATAGCGACATATTGCGACTACCTTTAGTGTAATAAAAACCAACGTCGTTGATTTGTCGGAAAACGTCGCTAGTTTTATTAGTTCAGCGACGTTTAGCATCGCAAAGATTATTACGTCGCCGAATATTAAACGAATACCGACGCTTTGCGACGTATTTGCCGACGTCACTAATTTCTGATAAAAAGGGTTTCCTCGGTTCGACTTTTCATTTCTCCCTCTCCCCAAATTTTTTGTTCCCGCCCCTCTTCTCCGACCTCGACGACAGCCCGACCCCCTTCCCTCCGGCGCCGCTCATCCTCCTCCTCCACCGCGAGCCCCTTCTCCTCCCTCCGGCGAGCCCCTATCACTATATCTTATATAGTAGTAGATGATGTCTTAGTATTACATTATGTGAGTTCATCTTGATTCTGTTACATTCTTCAGATACTAGATACGATAAGAACATATACTACACTATATGTACAGAACATAGATGATTCACACTAATGTATGCTAGAATAAATTTTGGGTTGTGTTCTGAGCCATTCCTTCCCATACTTGGCAATTAAGCCATTCGACTGGCGAGGCAGAAACTATGTAACCGTAGATAAAGTTGACTGTCCTCCGACCCTCATCCCTCGGCAATGATGATACGACAACCTATCACTATATCTTATATAGTAGTAGATGATGTCTTAGTATTACATTATGTGAGTTCATCTTGATTCTGTTACATTCTTCAGATACTAGATACGATAAGAACATATACTACACTATATATACAGAACATAGATGATTCACACTAATGTATGCTAGAATGAATTTTGGGTTGTGTTCTGAGCCATTCCTTCCCATACTTGGCAATTAAGCCATTCGACTGGCGAGGCAGAAACTATGTAACCGTACATAAAGTTGACTGTCCTCCGACCCTCATCCCTCGGCAATGATGATACGACAACCTATCACTATATCTTATATAGTAGTAGATGATGTCTTAGTATTACATTATGTGAGTTCATCTTGATTCTGTTACATTCTTCAGATACTAGATACGATAAGAACATATACTACACCATATGTACAGAACATAGATGATTCACACTAATGTATGCTTGAATGAATCTTGGGTTGTGTTCTGAGCCATTCGTTCCCATACTTGGCAATTAAGCATGTGAAATAGAACTTATTATGTTTAGTTTGTCTTACGAACCAGATTTGGACATTGCTAGAATGATTGTTGTAGACTTGGACATTGTGTGAATTTTGGGTTGTGTTCTGAGCCATTCTGACAACCATATTTTGTGTGATTGTTGTAGACTTGGTTATAGGGACTGAAACCTGTGTACAGTGAGAAATGGACTTTCTGTGATTGTTTGGATCCTATTCTACAGTGAGAAATGGTAAGCTTTTTAAACTGCAGGGAGAAATGGACATTCTGTATTTTTTTTTTTTTTTTTTTTTTTTTGCAGAATTAGCGACGTTTACCGACGTTTACCGACGTCCTCCGACGTAAATGTGTGTCGGTAAACGTCGGTAGATAATTAATATTATCCAGTCTACCGACGTTTAGCGACGCACATGTACGTCGGAGGACGTCGGTAAACGTCGATAAACGTCGCTAACTATCACCATAAATTCCCAGGATTTACCGACGTCTAGCGACTTGGTATATATCACTAAATCACCGACGTCTCGTCGGTAATTCGTCGGTAAAGTTACCGACTTGTAGCGACACTAAATATTACGTCGCAGAGGGCGACGACACGACGGTGGACGTCGGTATTATACCGACGTATCAATACGTCGGCGAACGTCGACAATTGCGACGTTTGGCGACGTTTTTATGATCAGCGACTTACGTTTCCGCGACCAGCACGAAACGTCGGTAATTTCGTCACTAATTAGTTTTAGCGACGGAAATTGTTGTTTTAGCGACGTCTTTAGGCGTCGCTAAAACGACTTATTCTGGTAGTGAATGTTCAAAATTCAGCTTGTAAATCAGTCCAATGTAATTAATGTGATTAATGAAGTCACTCATTCTGCTTATACTCTTGAGTTGTGGCATAATAGGCTTGGACATGTTCATTGTAAACGAATAAACAGAATGTCTAGTCTAGGACTTATCTCCAAGTGTGGAGGTAAGGTAGAGAAATGTGAAGTTTGTGCTCAAACAAAGATCACAAGGAAACCCTTTCCTCGGGTTAATAGAAGTACAGATCTTCTGGAGTTGATACACTCCGATATCTGTGACTTCAAACAGTTCTCTACAAAGGCCGGGATGAAGTATTTCATAACCTTCATCGATGACTTCTCAAAGTATGTGTTCGTCTACTTGCTGAAGGCTAAAGACGAAGCATTCAAGAAGTTCAAGGAGTTCAGAGCCGAAGCTGAACGGCAGACTGGACAACAACTCAAAAGGATAAGAAGTGATCGAGGTGGGAAGTACAGGTCTCATGAATTCGCATCGTTCTGCAAAGAACATGGGAATTGTCAATGAGACTACGGCTCCGTACTCTCCTAAATCAAAAGGAGTAGCAGAGAGGAAGAACAGAACGTTAACGAAAATGATTAACTCAATGTTGTTGACTGCTGGTCTTCCTAAGTGCTACTGGGGAGAAGCTGCATTGACGGCTACTTTTATTCTAAATAGAGTGCCTCATGCAACTTCAGACGTTACTCCTCATGAACTCTGGTTCAAGGTCAGACCTAACTTGAATGTCATTCGAGTGTGGGGGTGTCTGGCATATGTCAAGCTTCCAGATCTGAAGATTCAGAAGCTTGGGACAAGGACTACTAAGACGATCTTCTTGGGGTATGCCGAGAAGAGTGATGCTCGAATATTTTTTGATATTGAGTCAAATCATATCATTGAATCTCGCGACGCAGAATATTTTAAAGACAAATTTGTAAGGCACAAGAATATTGTTCTTGCGGATCTTCCGGAGAACAATAAGGGTGCGCAGGTCTTCAATGAAGATATGGTCCAAGAATATGTTGTTGTTGTTGAAACAACGGTTGAACCAGATCTCGCTGAGCCGTCAACGAAGCGAGTGAGGGGGCCGAAGGACTTCGAAAGTGACTTTGTCACCTATCATGTGGAAGCAGATCCGCTTATCTATGATGAGGCGATGAAGACCAGAGACGCGGTTTTCTGGAAGGAGGCGATTGACAATGAAATTGATTCCATCACCTCAAATAATACTTGGGTGTTGGTTGATCTTCCTGAAGGAGCGAAACCCATCAGATGCAAATGGATCTTCAAGAAGAAGATGAAAGCAGACGGAACTATTGACAAGTTCAAGGCTAGGTTGGTAGCCAAGGGGTTTTCTCAGAAGCAGGAGATTGACTATTTTGACACGTATGCTCCAGTAGCCCGGATGACCACTATCAGAATGTTGATTGCTCTTGCAGCAATACATAAGATGGTGATAGATCAGATGGATGTGAATACGGCTTTTCTAAATGGCGAGCTGACCGAAGAGATTTACATACAACAGCCAGAGAGATTTGTCATCAGGGGTCTTGAAGACAAAGTCTACAAGTTGGTGAAATCCTTGTACGGTCTTAAACAAGCTCCCAAGATGTGGCATGAGAAATTTGACAAAGTTATAAGGTCAAATGGCTACATGGTCAGCGATACGGACAAGTATGTTTTCACGAAGTTTGCTGATGGAAGATGTGTGATTGTTTGTCTGTACGTCGACGCCATGCTTATCCTGGGTACGGATATTAGCTGTGTCACGGAGACAAAGAAATTCATCTCAAGCAAGTTCAGTATGAAGGACTTGGGGGAAGCTGATGTGATCTTAGGGATCAAGATCATCCGGACAGATACTGGACTAGCGCTGTCACAGTCTCATTATATTGAGAAAATGATCACTCGTTATGGGTATCGGGATCTTCCAGGGATCGATACGCCGTACAGGTATGATCTGAAGCTGAAGCCCAATTCAGGGGAAAACGTCAGGCAGCTGGAGTATGCAAGCGTAATCGAAAGTTTGATGTATGCTACTAATGCCACAAGGGCTGACATTGCTTTCACCGTGGGAATGCTGAGTCGTTTCACGAGCAACCCAGGTGCTGAACACTGAAAAGCTGTAAAACGGGTTATGAGATATCTCAAGAAGACTCAGACATATGCACTGTACTACAGCGGAGATCCGCCGGTAGTGGAAGGCTTCAGTGATGCCAGCTGGTGCTCAGAGGTGGAGAACGAGAGGTCCACAGGTGGATTTATTTTCATAATGGGTGGAGCTGCTATATCGTGGAAGTCGAAGAAGCAGACTATGCTCTCGTGGTCATCCATGGAGTCTGAGTTCTTTGCATTTGATACCGCAGCCGAGGAAGCAGAATGGCTTTGGGAGCTCATGTACGATCTTCCAATGGTTGGGGCGCAAATACCGGCGATACCGATATACTGCGACAACCAGGCGACTGCGGCGGTGGCATCAAATGACCTCTTCAACGGGAAGAAGAGGACTGTGCGGTTGAAGCACAGGACAGTACAAGAACTTATGAAGAGAGGTGTTATTGCAGTTATTGATGTTCGGAGTCAGGAGAACCTGGCGGATCCGTTCACCAAGGGCCTCAAGCGCCAGCTGGTCGATGACACAGCTTGTAAAATGGGCTTGAAGGCATTCTGATATTGTATTATTATATTCCTACCATAAAGTTTTATGCTATTAGTTCAAAGATTTATCTACTATGCATCTAGCTTTTGGTTCAAGGGAGAACCACTAATTGGAAGAATATCAGGAACGGTGGGTACATGTTCTATTGGGCATGGAGAGGTTACGGACCTATAACCACTGTTGTCTACTGTTATTTTCTGCGGAAAACGGTTCCTGTAGAAAGGTTGGCTTAATTGCCTTAATGAGTTCTCAGGCAGAGTAAATGCCTGGTGCGCTTTACAGGAAGCACGGTAGAACAGCACTACAAGGAGTAAAACTCCATGCTACATTGGGGTGACTCCACAATGAGGTTCCTATATGTTGGGTGCTGCCCAGTAATAGGATAAAGCCTCGACTTTGCAGGCCAAGTCACAGCGGCGTAGCACCGCAAATAGGCAGTTAGCCTAATGCTGTATGTTAAAAAATAAAGAGGGGTGTAGTCAGCACTACGAAGAGGAGGAGTTCCTCATGTTACAGTGGCATGACACCACGATGAGGTACCCGGTTAGGGATAAAGCCTCGGCCTTGCAAGCCATGTCATTGCGGCATAACACCGCAAGGGAGCCTAAGGCTTCATGCTGGGTAGTTTGGCACTACAAAGAGGCGGTTGCCTCATGCTATAGTAGTATGACACTACGATGAGGTTCCCGGTACGGGGTAAGGCCTCGGCTTTAAGCCATGTCATGGCGGCGTAGCACCGCAAGGGAAGCGCAAAGTGCTTCATGCCATGTCTCTTTATAATGAACTCACCTATAGTGTATGGACAAAGAGATATCAGACCGTCTCTTGAGGGTAAACTTGTAGATGTCCAAAATTATATACTGAAACCAGGCTGGCATAGGGCCTTTAATGTGTAGCCAGAAGCACATGTAACTACATTATGCGAGTGGAAATAATTTCAGCTATGATGCAGAATTCAAGGCTTAGTCCATTCTTGTATTATAGTCTGTTGTTTGACCCACACGGGAAGATTCAAGTCGTAAGCGACATCTCTCCTAATGCATGATGGAAAGTTACTATGGGGAACACTTATACCCATATATATAGAGATATGTGGGAGATTGTTGGAGTTTGGTCTTTTTCTAAGTAAATTTTAGTCCCACATCGGCTAGACCAAAGGAGTTGTATCTCTATATAATAGCTTTCCTATTTTAGAGATGCACATGTGGTGTGGAGGTGCACATGGGTGTGCCATATGGGATTATTTTTCTAATGGAAAAATGACTAAATCAACAATAAAAGTATTCATGCTTTTTGCTCTTGGGAAATTCATTTCCATGGGAGCTAAGTCCCGTTTGGGCTTAGCGACTCGGACTCGGACTCGGACTCGGACATGGGCTCATGAGGCGTAATGTGGTATTTTGTTGGCGCACTTTGCACTTAGCACGTCAGCATCGTCGCTAGGCGCATAGTACGCTTTAGTTGCGCTCGTTGCACGAGCCACTTGCGCTGCCACGTTGCGCAAGCCCAGTTGCGCATGCCCAGGTGCGCAAGCCCAGTTGCGCTGCCCAGGTGAGCGCCCAGGTTGCGCTCAGGTTGCGCTTGGGTGCGCTGGGGTGCGCTGGGTTGTGCGGGTTGCTCGGTTTGCGCTGGTTGTGCTGGTTGCACAGTGTGTGCAGTGTGTACAGTGTACGCAGTACGTGCAATGCGTGCAGTGCGCGCTCTTTCGCACAGAGTGCAAGGTGCACTGGGTGTGCGCAGTTGGCAGCAGAACGTGCGTTTGCATGTTCTGGGCGGTTGCTACATGTTCGGGGTGGTTATTACCACGTCCCTAACTTTGTGGCAACCGACCAGTTGCTGCATGGCCTATATAAGGCATTCTCTCTCTCAAGGCTCATTACAGAATAGAAAAAGAAGCCACCATAGAAAGTTTATGAGTGTTCTTTAGCATAAGTAAACAGAGTATTCAGATGTGTTCTTTAACACAGTTCTGATCTTTAACACAGTTCTGATCCTCCAGTAGCCTTCAAAGAGAGAGAGGAAAGGCGCCGCACCAGCGTTGCTTTTGTACGGGAGTTCGTGTCCATCCGAGGAGTCAGAAGAGCAGGAGTGTTCTAAGTTCTCCGACGAACTTGCTGGTTCCTGGAAGCTGTTCGTGTAGGGCGAATAAAGCTTTGAGCAACGGTGATTATTCACCCCAGCAGGAGTTCTTCCATCTTTTGCCTATCACCTTCTTCGTTGCTGCCAGTAATTCTGATTGTATCTTCTTTTTAAAAGTACTACAATCTGGTTGCTGTTGATTATGAAATCTTTTTAGATTCTCTTAATATCATAACGATATCTTTTTAGATCTTCGTTATACTTACGCAACCTTTCTAGAAGTGTTGCGTTGGAACATTATTTTTACAATTGTTTCATATTCTCAGTTTTCCATCGAAAAATTGTGCCCCGACAATAACAATTATGGTATACAACGTCGACATTTTATTTCTTGATATCAAAAAATCATTCAAAATGGCACATTTTTGTTAAATTTTTTTAATTGGAAATTGCTGAGAAACCCAATTTCGGGGTTGGTTTTTATGAAAAATCCACCCACATGATGGGTTTTATGAAATGCCCAGAATTATATATTTTCGCGTTAAGTATTCCAAGATTCCCTTTAGATGTTCTGTATTTACAAAATTAATACCGTAACTACCCCTCCGCACAAACTCAGATCTGGATTGCGATTCTCTTCTTCTTCTTCTTCACGAGAGATCTGAATTCTATTGCTCTCATCTTCAGCAGAGATCGCAAAGATCGTTCGTAGTTCACCATGCTTTTTTTTCAGTCGAACTCCGATCATCGCTCATCTTCTTCTTCTTCTTCTTCTTCTTCTTCTCCGACAATTAGGTCAATTATGGAGAGAAGATCTTCTTCTTCTTTTCCATAAGAGTTAGCATCGTTTTGAAAGAAGAACGAAAACTCTTGAATCTTTATTCATGTCAAATTTCTTTCCACAAAACAAAAAAATAAAAAATTAGGTTTCTGTCAACTGTTCTCCGTCGATATCGCACGAAGAATAGTCATTCTCCTGCATTTTTAACAAGGAGAATGTCATTCTCCGTGTTGAATTGCTTCTAACACGGAGAATGACCATTCTCCTGTGTTTTAACATTTGAATGACCATTCTCCGTGTCATTTAACACGGAGAATGTCATTCTCCGTATTATTTAGCACGGAGAATGGCCATTCTCCGTGTAATTTAGAAACGGAGAATGCCATTCTCCGTACTAAATTACACGAAAAATGGTCATTTTTCTACGTTTTAACACTGGGAATAACCATTCTCCGTGTAAATTAACACGGAGAATGTCATTCTCCGTTTTAATTAAGACGGAGAATGCCATTCTCCGTTTTATTTAACACGGAGAAAGGCATTCTCCGTGTTTCTAACACGGAGAAAGGCATTCTCCTGCGTTTTAACACTGGAATGACCATTCTCCGTGCTAAATTACACGGAGAATGGCCATTCTTCGTTTTATTTAACACGGAGGCATTCTCCGTTTTACTTAACACGGAGAATGGCATTCTCCGTGTTTCTAATATGGAGAATGGCCATTCTCCTGCGTTTTAACACTGTAATGACCATTCTCCGTGCTAAATTATACAGAGAATGACCATTCTCCATGTAAATTAAGACGGAGAATGACCATTCTCCGTGTAATTTAGCACAGAGAATGGCCATTCTCCGTGTAAATTAAGACGAAGAATGCCATTCTCCGTGTTACTAACACAGAGAATGACTATTCTCCGTGTAAATTAAGACGGAGAATGACATTCTCCATGTTACTAACACAGAGAATGGCCACCCTCATGCGAAATTAACATTTTTCGTGTTCTAACACGTAGAATGACCATTCTCCTGCATTTTATGGTCAGTTGAAACTTTGAAGGGCCATAACTTTTGACTGGGAGGTCGAAACGAGGCCCGATTTATCCCAAAATGAGCGTATCTTCGAGGAGCCTGAAGGTAACAGCTTCTTTGTTAAACTGCCTTCCAAAATTTTAGAATCGCAAAAAAATGATGTTTGGACCTCCGTTTTAGCACTTTTGTCGTTTGTCTCGGTCTTTCCGAAATTTTCCGACGAGTTTTTGAAGATTTTTGAGGAGAAAACCTAGATTCGAAAGTGAGCAGCGTATGGAAGAAGATGAAGTATCGAAACATTTTTTTAAGAGTAGTTTCGTGGATGTTTTCAATAAATTAGAAGGAAGGGCAAAAAGGTCATTCGGAACCCTCTTTATATATTTTTTGCTAATTATGGGCACGCGATGAAATGTTATTGTGCGGTGGGTTTTTTATAAAACTTTTTTGTTTTTTGGGCATTTCATAAATTTTCCCTTTTTTTAATACAATTAATTTTTCTGTCCCTTCTAATCATTCATTAATTTATTTTATTAAAAAAATGCTAAGGCTGTATTTGATTGGGTTTTTTTTTCCATGAAAAATATTTCCATCACAAATTTTCCACCAATTGTAGTATTTGGTAGCTTATATTTTTCATGAAATTATTTTCCAAAAAATATCATTTTTCATATTTTCATCTAAAATGGTGAAAAATGAAACTTATTATCCAACCCATAGGAAAATATTATTTTCCATAGAAAATAACTATTTCCAGTGGAAAATAATGGCAATCAAATACCCAAATTAAATTTTTCATGAATTTTTTAAAAAATTCTATGAATGTTTTTTTCTAGAAAAATAATTCCAGGGAATTAATTTATTTTTCACGTATTTTTCACCTTGCAATCAAGTGCAAAAGATTTGTATGAAAGTGATAAAAATGTCCTTGTTAATTGTTATAGGTGTTTTCTGCGTTCATGTGTCTTGGGTTGTTGCTTTTGCCTTTTGCTCTAGCTTTAGCTATAGAGCTTGGTGTAGGGGTCATCTAATATTGGAAAAAGAGCCAAGAAGAAGGAGGCGCCCATACTACTGCTCCCCCATCCACCAGTTGATCCTCCTGAACGACCTCCCTAGCTTAACCAGTGTCCTCTCCTCCTTCCTCCACAACTCCTCCCCACATCCAAATCTACACCCCCATCGCAGTCCGTACACCAGCTCATATTTTCTCCTAAATCTTTGCCCTCCTTAACAACCGCAATCGCAAATCCCAACCGTGACCCCCCTCAAGCACTTGCCTCTGCCACCCTAAAACACTCAACCTCCTCCTCCTACACCAAATTTCGTCGCAAGCTCTGTCACGTCTTGGTTCTGCAGAACCGATCGTCCTCGCATGAGCTTGATGCCGTACGAGTCTAATTTGTGCCCGCATAAGACAAATACCAAAACGGTCGATTGAGCGGCTTAGCGATGGGGTTGTCGCACAAAAGTTCCGAACAGAAAAATTGAATAACACAAGATGTATAGAAACAAAATGATCTTTATTAATATTAAAACAGAAGATTACAACGGCACAGGACCAAGATTACAATCACTCAAGCTCACTCTCTCTTCGAATACAATCACTCAGCTCTCTTTCATCTCTCAATACAAGATCATGCTCTTAGGCTTACAACTTGAAGAAGACAATGTCCATACATTAAGTCCTATATAAGTGGAGTCTTCAACGCGGTCGCACGCCTCAAAATGCCAAGGAAACTCTATGCCTCGATGCATCCAAGCGAGTTTCGCACCGAACGAGTTGCTACCTGAACCTGCATACAAACTGTGGGGATATCAGTACATTGAATGTACTAGTGCGGAGGCCTTTTCTCCAGCCATACAAAACCAACATGTTATTTTAGTGAGTGTGCCCTATGATTTTAGTTGTCTTTCTAATTTTGCCTTAGTATCATTTCCATAACATATACTACAAAGCCTATTTGTGTCACAACATCGTGACCGTGCCTTGCAATATAGTACAAACTTACCCATACTTACCTTCTGGCCTTTCCTGTTCATCGCAACAATACAGTTATAACGTACGGACTTTGTGTCAAAGTACTAAACAAAAATACCACATATCGTGCTGAAGCACACTTTCTATTGAAGCCAATCTTAGGCTCATTAGTTTCGTGTCGTGCATCCATTCTTGACTCATATGACATGCACGCGGACTGTTGCTATCACACCGACTCAATCTATATGAAAGTCACTGGCACCACAAGCCATCTCGTACTATATTGCATAGATGCAAGCCCCCTATTTTTGAAATTTATTTTTAATTTATTTTATATGGATATTTTAAATATTAAACTATATTTTAAGTCAATAATGACTATAGTAGTACTTTACTGTAGTTTTGATTTTCGAAGCATAACAAATAATTTATTTATCAAATCTAATTATACATTTCAATTCTAGACATGTTCACCTTCAATTTGACATATCATATCCCATCCAAGTTTGTTACCCAACATTTTTTTATTTCGCACAACTTCGGGTCAATTTAGGCCATTTTGATCATTTACCATAATTTTAGGCCTAACTTCAACACGATTTTAGGACTTGACATAGATCAAAACCGTTTGACCCATATATGGTTTTGACTCATTTTGAGCCTATGATGCACATGCCTAGGGTGTGCCATCCAATCAATTCGGACCCTAACCTATTAGTTGATTTTTTAGGTTCAATTTTACTAGAAAATCTATTCGGACCCTAACCTAGACAACCCTATCTTGTTAGAGCCTATCCAAGGTTGAAAAAAATAATTAGATATATATTTAATTAATTTTTGGACATTAAATTGCATCCGTGTGCAATGGCATGTACCATCTGTCACGACCCGCACCCTGATTAGGGGCATGAGTACGTGGTTACGTCCAGCCTACGCCGCAGAATCGGCGGCAGAACGTTGTAAAGGTCATCTATAAATACTACAACTAAACAATATAAAGATACCTGTACAGTATATACACTCAAAATGGAGGTGACATAGCAAATACAGCCTCAATCACAAGATGAAACTAAGGTAGATAGCACGGAAAGAAAATATGATAGATGAAAAAATAGGAAATAAGTTCAAGATCCTCACAAGCCCAAAGCTATACACAACATCACAGAGTCACAAAATATAATATAAAAATACTACAATCTAGAAGTACTAGCTGGATCGTAGTCCAGGCAAACCTAACTAAGCTACACTACTCTGGGTGTGCAAAGTCTAGTGGCTCTACTATCAAGCCACGGTCCAGGTCTACTCCATCTAAACCGTCCCCATAATAGGTCGGGCAATCTGCCTCAGAATCATCTGTAATATATCAACGGTATCCTGTCAGGAAAATGAGCAAGTACAAACACTAACAGCAGTTCCATAGGAATTGACAAATTCTATAAGAGACAGTATATTGAAATACAAGTCAAAATCAACAGAAAAAAATATATATCAAGATGTGAGTACTGAATAGGACGACAATATATATATATATATATATATATATATATATATATATATATATATATATATATAGGACGACTTGGGGACTATTCGGAAGCCGAGTTACAACCCTTAAACCAAACAAGGACCAGGGTTGTAACCCTTCTCCCGAACAGAACTTAGCCTCCTACGATAATAAATATAAAAGGTGCCTTGAATTATTAGTGCGTTATGTGATCGGCTTGGGAAAAATATGCTCAGGCTTTCCATCTGACTGGCTATGAACAAGTAACAAGTACAAGTGTGAAGTATAAGGCCGGTCACCATGAAAAGTTATGAACAAGTAGTGTAAGGCTTTACCCGTCGTGAGGCGAGGGTATAGCTATGAACAAGTAACAAGTACAAGTGTATAGGACCAGTGGGAATTTTGATCACACAACCACTAATAAATCCCCATCCCCGAATATTATAAAGGATCCGGACATAACACGTCATGACACGGAATTCAAAAGCAGGTGATCAGCCCACTCCCAAGTCCATGTCTATACAAGTACAAGTAACAAGTAACAAGTCGAGTCTTGTACCAATATACCAAGTAATCCGGGAACAACATCTCATGACAGGATCCGACATATACTAGTCCGTGAACTATCGTGTCTGGAAATCAAGTAAGACACTACAACTGAATCGGATATAGCAGATATCAAGACAATGAAAACTATCAGTGAATGTACTCGCCTGGTATCCTGAGTATCTGAAGACAATCTACTGTCCGAGGAGTGGTGTCTGTCTCCTGTAGAACAGTACAAGTCAATATAAGTCTAAAATAGTATAGCAGACTGCTACAATGCATCTACATAATATTTGGGGTCAATCTAGGCTAAAGTCAACCCTTGGTCAACTCTAGTCAACTACACTAGTCAAACTAGGTCAACTAGGTCAAGCCTAAGCCAAACAAGTCTCACTAAGCCTAACCAGCCTTTTTAGCATACACACACAATTTCTAGGCTATGCAAGCCAGCTACACACCTAAACTGGCATTCAAGCCATATATACAGGCTATGAGCCATAGGTATACACCCATAGGCTATGTGCCATGTATATAGGCTATAGGCCATATAGCTATATCATACATTCCACACATATCACATATTAAATATATCTAATTTAATATAATTAACACACATTCATATAATATAGGCTACATGACAATATTACATATAGATATGTATATACATGTATATATATACATAGAGTGTTAGGGAGAGGGACACATGTGAGGGTGTGTGTGCATGGAGACATGAGAGCATGGTGTTAGGCTAGTGTGTGTATCATGTGTTAATAGTGATTAGGCTAGGGTGTGTAGTGTCACATGTGGATACATGAAACTGGAATGGAAATAAATGACAGTTTAGTGTTATTGTAGGAGCGTAAAAAATACTTCAAAGACCAAGTCAAAGAAGTTGAGAACTTTACGCAATTCAAACTGAGTCAAACTCAGACTTTACGCGAGCTACTCTCTATGCAAGCTACTTTACGCGAGCTACTCTCTATGCAAGCTACTCTACGCGAGCTACTCTCTACGCAAGCTATTCTCTACGCGAGAGTTATCCTCCACTTTACGCCAGGGACAGGCTGTCAGGCTGTATTTATTGAGCGTGATTTTTGATCTGACAGCAGAATTTTCTGACAAGAACAGTGCACAGAAGCCGAGAGGATTTGATTTACACTAAATCCAAAACTTGTCGTTTAGTGTACAGATGGGCTACTATACGCTCAATAAACTGCTTCTTTTACGCACGATAGCTATTTTGAGCTTTTTACGCTCAAAGCTGTTGTGCGCGTAAAGTTTATTTGAGCTAATTTTACGCTCAAGGCTATTTTCATCCACTTTATGCGAGAAGCTTATTTTGGGCTATTTTACGCCAGTTTGCTACTTTACGCAGAAAGTATATTTTGGGTCATTTTTACGCCCGAGCTTTCCTGGCTACATGAGAACGTAGTTTGCTTACGTGGCTTTCATGCCACACTTATCGAGGAACGTGTGTACGTGTTTTTCCCATTTTGTTGAAGTAATGAGACACGTGTCAATGTGCGTAGAGGATAATTTACATCGTGGGTGATAGTTACTCGCGTAGAGACCCAATTTTGTTGCTTTTTACGCACAAAGGGTCAAGTCTATAAATAGACTTATTTTAACACAGACGTCATCAAGAGATCAATAGAGATACTTGAGAGAAGATTCTGAGAAAACTCATACTTTCAGAGTGATATTCCCAGAAGCATTTTTTTAACTTTTTCTCAAGAACATGGTGAAGCAAAGCAAGAAAGCATTCGACTGTGCCATCAGTGCCGTTGCTCGATACCTTTCCGGTGACTTAGTTCTTCCAATTGTTCGTCTTCTTCAAGCAGTTTTCTTCATCATCATCGTATGGTCCACGGAACAAAGTGATCGCTCTCAGATCAGACTTCCATAGCAATACTTCCCAGAATATTTGTACTTTATTGTACTTTTTCTTGTTTTCTTTCAAAAGCCAATTTTTAGGCATTTTGTTAAGTGAAACAAAATGACGACTCTGCTGGGGACGACCTTCTCCTCTGACGAGAAGGTAATTGTTCAATATGATGATGTGTCGGTCGGATCGACAAAGAAGACTCTGGTTGTGCACTTCAACCAGACTGCCTACGAAGAAATGCTCCGAACTGGGGGTAGTACTCGCTGCTCCAATGTTCAGAAATCGCGGAAGGCGCAAAATTTTTGGATTCCTAAGTCCAAACCATCCTCGGATCTCCCTGTTGTCTCTGAAGGCAAAGGAATCCTTCCTACGCCTGTTGTGAAGACTCCCGTCGGTGACGAGGACGTCTCTACTTCAGTGATGCGCCCTGGACGTAAACATCAGTCTCCCGTCGGTGACGTGGTAGACTCTCAAGTTTTACGCTCTGCGCATAAAAATCAAGTTTTACGCTCTGCGCGTAAAAATCAAGTTTTACGCTCTGTGCGTAAAAATCAAATTTTATGCTCTGTAAGTAAAAACCAGTCTCCCGTCTGTGACGTGGTAGACACCCAAACTTTACGCTCCGTGCGTAAAAACCAGTCTTCCGTTTGTGACGTGGTAGACACCCAAACTTTACGCTCCACGCGTAAAAATCAGTTTCCCGTCTGTGACGTGGTAGACACACAAGCTTTACGCTCCATGCGTAAAGGAAAATCTCCCATCTGTGACGTGGCAGATAGTCATGTTTTACGCTCTACGCGTAAAGATAAATCTCCTGTCGGTGACAGAGTAGATAAAATTTATAATGATGCCTCTGCATCTAAAATGAATTTACCTACATGCATACAGCGTAAAAACATGAATTCTATTATTGGTAAAACTTCGGTTTTCTACCAACAACCTTCTTACACTGCTTTACGCAAGGTACCAAACCTTCAAATTACGCGTAACACTGATGGAGTCCTTTGTGCACAAAAATCTCCGGATTTACGCACGCAACTCCAGACGCATAAAAATGCTCAGTTTGGTTCTGCTAATGCTGTCACGACCCGCACCCGCTTTTCTGGATACGAGACGTGTCCAAGCCAGCCTACGCCGCAGAGTCGACGGTAGAACGCTGTCAAGCCCGCAAGAAATAAATGCTCAAAATCACAAAATATAATATTTGCTGCTCATTCACATTTCTAAATTTATTACAACATTTATAATATTTCTAATTAAAGAAATACAAGATTTTACAATTAATGAAATATTATAATTGCTAACTATTTCTAGGTTGACCTCAGCATACCCAAGCCTTCCCCAGTGCTAAGAGTGATCTCGACTAAACCTAAAAAATATTGGTTTCCAGTTAGGAATGGAACAAGTACACAAACCGACGGCAATACGAAAACACAATAGAATTAACAAGACATGAAAATAATATATGAGAGATAAAAACTGGTAGATAACTGATGACATAGCACGATAGAGAAATAAACAAGGAAAAACTAATAAAAGACATCTATCTAGGTGGTGTAAAATATCCATTTCGACATGTGAACGGCTAGGGGGTAAATCCGGCACACTGCACGTGTCGTGTGCAGCGGCTATTATTCAAGAATAGACTCATGGGATAGTTCTGGGTAGTTCACATGTTTACTTATATATTTTCTCTCCCGACTACTCCGTGTGACGAGCGTGTCAACAAGCAGCAAGATATATGTATAGACATGAAATGAAAAGACTACTATGAATCGGAAAGCAATCAGAAAGTGCACTTGCCTGAGGTCCTTAGCTGGTGAAACCGATAATTCTTTGCGTCCAGAATCATCCAATTGGCTAGGGTCGATGTGAACGATTTCGGGTTTGCAAGGAAGTCGAAAATACGATTTAGCCTCGATCAAGGATTTATGATCGAAGAGAAATTTATAAAATATATACAACTATTTTTGGAAAACTATTTATAGCATTAGAAACTATATTTTTCTATTACTCAAAATATTGTAGGTAATCAGTTGAAAATACTAGAAAATCATTTTAGGTCAAATACCCATCCAATATAGCTTACCAATCAAATAATAATAATATATATAGCTCAAAACTTATATTTAAAATACTCTAAAAACAATACAATAATGTAATGTTACTAAAATAATAATATTGGTAATAGTAAGACCAATAGTAATAATAATACCATACTAGTAACCTAGCAAAATAGCTACATATTAACAATAATAAAATCCAATATTAACATAAAATCCAATTAATTAAAATATTAATCAAAACCATAAATCCTTTTCCTTTTCTTATCTTTCCTTTCCTTTCCTTTGGCTCGTAAGGCCCTGCTAAAAAAAAGAAGTACAACTATTGGCAATCAATTAATAGAAAGAAAAGAGGTTTAGAGCGAGAAAGAGGAAATGAGAGGAGAGTGTAGAAAGGAAGAGAGGGGCGCTCGTTCCGTTTCTCCAAAAACAGAGACAGTGGGAAGAGACGAAGAGGAGAGTGAAGATAGAGAAGGAGTTGGAACTCACCTAGCGCGGAGCGGCGATTGCTCGATGTTGCCTTGGTCTCGGCGGCGGTCTGCCAGCCCCCAACGCAGTCGCAAGGCGCATGCGCGGTGGAGCTCGTGGAGTGATGGTGAACGGCGCTGAGCGCTGGCCGGTCCCGGCGGACACGGAATGGTGGGGTACCCGGGGCAGCCACCGGCCGATGAGGCGGAGGGGCGCGTCGGTGGTCGCCCGTCTGGGAGAGCGCACGCCGGCACGGTTGCCGGGGACGAAGAGGAGACACGACGGCACGGTTGCCGGCGACGTGCACAGCGTTCGAGGCGAAGGGAGATCGAGCGAAGCGGACGGCTCGAGGGAAACGAAGTCGCTCGGCAGCGTCAAGATCTGGACGGGGTCCGGCAAGGCGGAGAGAAAAACAGTCGCCGGCGGGGAGGCGGACAGCAGCTCGCTCGGAGGAAGGTTGGCTCATCGAGGCGGCCACACGGCGAGGAACCACACAGGTCATGAATCTGGTTTAGGATTATTCTCGTGTTGGTTGATTTGGGGTTGATGATGGTTGTGTGTCGGCTTGCACCGGATACTGGGATGTCGAGGAGATCTGCGGTGTGATTTGGGGATGATGATGGTGACGATGATGCGGTTTTCTGGTGAGGTGGTCGACGAGGGATGAGTATTCGTGGTGGTAGGATTTTGGTGGTGTAGGTGATGGCAGTTGGTGTTGGTTTTGTGGAATTATCTCGGTTAGGAAAAGCTAGTTCTCCTTAAATAGGAGAAGACTTGCGCTTAAAATTCTAATTGGATAATGACTAGAATATCTAAGTTGTTTGAAGGAAGACAAGATATTGTAGAATAGTATTTTATTCCCTTTACTTCATCATATGGCAAGGGCCATATATATAGGGCTAATGGGCAACCCAAGGGTCATGAGTTACATAACCCAAGGGTCATGAGTTACATGACTCCAAGGGTCATGTGTAACTCATGACATAATGGTGAATAAAATGGGTTTCACAACACTCCCCCTTATTCATCCATTTCCTTGGATCCACTTATGAAATACTTCAGGATTCAATAAGCTAATGGGGTGGATACTGCTGGATCCAGAGTAAACTTGGTTTGCCTCGTTAAAACCTTGGCTGTGGAAAACCCAGTGGGAAAAACCATCAGTCCTAAGGAAAAAGAGTACAATCCTATAGTTTTACTCCCCCTGATCTATACAAGCTTCAGGCTTGCAGGTCTTTTAGTTGCCTCATCCCTATTCCTCTTACAAGCTTTACAAAAGTACATCGTGGCAGTGTTTTGGTAAACAAATCTGCTAAGTTATTACAAGATTGAATTTGTTGTACTTTGACTTGTCCCTTCTCTTGAAGGTCGTGCGTCCAGAAGAATTTGGGGGATATGTGCTTCGTCTTGTCACTCTTCATGTATCCTTTCTGAAGTTGAGCTACGCATGCTGCATTATCTTCAAAAATGGTAGTAGGCTCAAGTTCACCAGTCTTCAGGCCAGTAGATACCAAAATGTGCTGAATGACGGAGCGAAGCCAAACACACTCCTTGCTTGTTTCATGGATTGCCAGGAGTTCAGAATGGTTGGATGAGATAGCCACACTGGTCTGTTTGACGGACCTCCAGGAGATAGCCGTACCACCAAAAGTAAACACAAATCCAGTTTGTGATTTCTCTGTGTGGGGATCTGATCTATAACCTGCATCTGAATAACCAAGTAAAGTGGAAGACCCACTATTCGGGTAATATAGTCCTAGGTCTATAGACCCTTGGAGGTAGCGCAGAAGATGCTTCACTCCATTCCAGTGGCGCTTTGTGGGCGCTGCACTGTATCTGGCTAATAAGTTAACTGAAAACGCTATATCAGGACGCGTACAGTTAGCCAGATAGAGTAGTGCCCCAATGGCACTTAGGTAAGGTACTTCAGGACCTAATGATTCCTCCCCCTCTTCCAGTGGACGGAAAAGGTCCTTTTTTACGTCCAATGATCGAACGACCATTGGTGTACTAAGGGGATGGCATTTATCCATGTGGAATTGTTTAAGTAATCTTCGTGTATATGTAGATTGGTGTAACAGGATACCACCCTTTAGGTGTTCGATCTGTAAGCCAAGACAATACTTTGTTTTGCCTAGGTCTTTCATTTCAAAAGTTGTCTTAAGGCTTTCAGATATCTCAGTGATCTCTGCAGGAGATCCAATGAGATTTAAGTCGTCGACATAAACGGCGACTATAACAAATCCTGTTCCCGATTTTTTTATAAAGATACACGGGCAGACTTTATCATTAGTAAATCCTTGCGTTGCAAGAAACTCACTTAGTCTATTATACCACATTTTTCCTGATTGTTTAAGACCGTACAATGATCTTTGTAACCTTACAGAATAGGTGTCCCGAGGTCTATCTGTTTTCTCTGGTGAAATTTTATATCCTTCAGGGAGTTTCATATAGATATCTTTATCTATATTGCCATAAAGATATGCAGTCACAACGTCTATGAGCTGCATTTCTAGGCTTTTCAGAGAAGAGAGGCTGATCAGGAATTTGAAGGTATTTCCATCCATGACCGGAGAATATGTTTCTTCATAATCTATTCCCGGTTTCTGGGAGAAACCTTGCGCTACAAGGCGTGCTTTGTAGCGCACAACTATGTTGTGTTCATTTCTTTTTCTTGTGAAGATCCATTTATATCCCACAGGTTTTACACCTTCAGGTGTTTGGACTACTGGTCCAAAGACTTCGCGTTTCAAGAGTGAGTCCAGCTCTACTCCTATTGCCTCGTTCCACTTTGGCCAATCGCCTCTGCGTTTACATTCCGCTAGAGACCGTGGATCGATGTCATCGTCATTTTCAGTGACGTGAACGGCAATATTGAACGAAAAATCGTCGTCGACGACTGTGCTTTTTCTGTTCAGTACCTCTCCAGTACGTACATAATTTAATGATATTTCTCCTGTTTGTTCCTCTTCAGGGGAAACTAGGAGGGGAGAGGTAGCTGATCTGAGCTCAGCATCCTGTGTTGGGATCTTCTTAATTTCTCCAGGGTTTTTTCTTTTACGAGGGACTTTGTCTCTCGAACCTGGTGGGCGTCCTCTTTTTAATTGAGGTACTGCCATTTCTGCTGCCGGCGGATTGCATCCATCTTTAGGGATGTCAATCCTAGCTGGCGTGTTGGCAGCAGGGACGTGTGATTTGACAATCTTCTGGTTGTCAGTAAATGTATCCGGAAGTAGATGTACAGTGTTCTGAAGATGTAATATCTTCAGGATCTCATCTTCACATTGACTTGTACGCGGATCAAAATGAGACAAAGTATTTGTGTCCCAAGAAATTGTCTTAGAAGCTTCTGGCTTCTTAGACTGTGTGCCCAGTTTAGGAAATAATCCTTCATCAAACTCACAGTCATCAAGACGTGCCTTAAATACGTCACCCGTCAGGGGTTCTAGGTATCTAATTATAGAGGGTGAGTCAAACCCAACATAGATACCTAATCGACGTTGTGGACCCATTTTGGTCCTCTGTGGGGGAGCTATGGGGACGTAAACAGCACAACCAAAAACTCTCAAATGTGAGATATTTGGAGGTGAACCATAAGCGAGCTGCATCGGAGATAGAATATGACCTCCAGAAGGCCGTATTCTAATAAGTGATGCGGCATGCAATATAGCATGACCCCAAGCTTCCACAGTCAACTGTGACTGCATCAACAATGGACGAGCAATCCATTGTAATCTCTTAATAAGAGATTCTGCTAACCCGTTCTGGGTGTGAACATAAGCTACAGGATGTTCAACTTCGATGCCAGTTGCTTGGCAATAGTCTTGAAAAACCTGTGAAGTAAATTCACCCGCATTATCAAGTCTTAACTTTTTGATATGGTTATCGGGGAAATGAGCCCGCAACTTAATTATTTGTGCCAATAGCTTAGAAAAAGCTAAGTTGCGGGTGGACAAAAGGCACACATAAGACCATTTAGTAGATGCATCTATAAGTACCATAAAGTACCTAAATGGACCACTTGCGGGGTGAATAGGTCCGCAAATGTCTCCATGAATTCTCTCTAAGAAGCTAGGAGACTCTAGTCCCACTTTCAAAAGGGATGGTCTTGTTATAAGTTTTCCTTGAAAACAAGGTAGACACGAGTAATCATACTTCTGAAGAATCTTCAGGTTCTGCAGGTTGTGTCCACTGGATTGGCTCATGATTCGTTTCATCATAGCTGATCCTGGGTGACCCAGTCTATTATGCCAAAGTTTAAATTTTGGCGATGAATGACACTTCTGGTGCACAATCATGTTAGCTTCTGTTGATTGAATATGAGTATGATAGAGACCCGACGGGAGTCCCTTGAATCGTTCTAAGATAGTTTTTGAACCATCTTTTAGACGAGTAACATACAGATATTCTGTCTCATTTATTTCATTTGTTTCTAAGTGATATCCGTTTAAACGAATGTCCTTGAAACTTATGAGGTTCCTATTTGATTTAGGAGAGAATAGTGCATCTTTTATTATTAGTCTTGTTTTATTTGGGAGCAATATAATTGCTTCACCAGATCCTTCTATTATGTTTGATAGTCCGGATATCGTAATAACAGGACCGTCATAATCATATAAGCTATAAAAATAGCTTTTTTCTCGAAGGATTGTGTGCGTCGAGGCGCTGTCCACAAGGCATTCACACTTCATCTATAGATCTATTGAAAAAAAAAAATAACAACAAACAATTGTAATTAAAACAACAGTTTTGAAAAAAAAATTCTCTTATATCGATCGACGGACCGATATAGAGAGGTCAATAAGTTGCTTGCAAAAATGCATAATTTATAAATACAATTTGAGCAAAAAAAAAAAATATTCGGTCATCCCCTTTCGGTAGCTCTACGTGAATATGACCAGGCGAGAAAATGAGGGAGGAGGGTCACCGGGGACCTCTTAAGAACCAAGCCCCAAGTTCTTTCTGACATCATACCCAAATAGGTGAGCCTATTCGGAGAGACTTCGTAAAATTTTTTTTGTCAAATGTAAGAATAAATATCATTTTTCAAGAAATTTAAAAGAGAAGCATAATATGAAAATGCGGCAACAAGTTTTTTTTTTTTTTTTTTTAAAAGCAGGAAATAAGATAATGGCTCTAGTCGAGTAGGTCGTCGTTCTCGAAGTCTTCCGCCGAGAACTGAGTAGACGGCTGCTTTTCTACCAGATTTGTTTCAATTTGAGACTTCTGGCTCGCTTGATACAGATCTTGTAGATGTCGTGGGGTGCGACAGTTTCTGGACCAGTGTCCAGTCATGCCACATTTGTGGCATTTGTCCTCCCAATTTTTCTTGGGGATGGACATCAGTTCTGTGGTCTTCTTCCACTTCTTCTTTGCCCCACTTTTGCTGCTCTGGGGATGAAAGTTGTTCTTGGGTGGACTTCTGGCCGGCCTCTTCTGGGCATTCCCCATGTTAGATCTGTTCTTATTTTTCTTCTGCTTCTTGGAAGAAAAATGAGCTTCTGGGAGAGGAGCTGAGCATGCAGGGCGTAGGTTATGAGTGGCCAAGAGAAGTTCTCTGTTTTGCTCTGCCATCATCAGGGTGGAGTGCAATTCAGAGTACTTTGTGAACTTTCGTTCACGGTACTGTTGCATGAGGATTGCATCCTTCTCGTGGAAGGATGTATATGTTTTTTCCAACATGCGATACTCCGAGACTTCTTCACCACACAACTTCAGGCGTGAGGTGATATTATGAAGAGCTGAGTTGTACTCAGCTACGGACTTAAAGTCCTGAAGTCGAAGGTTTTCCCACTCATACCTTGCACGTGGGAGGATTACATCTTTTTGATGTTTATAGCGGTCCTCCAGTGCAGTCCACAATTCCTTTGGGTCTTCTACAGTGAGGTATTCGGCCTTCAGGGTCCGATCAATGTGTCTCCTGATGTAGATAATGGCTTTCGCCTTATCTATATCAGAGACGTTCACTGTAGAAACAACCACAGCAGTGTCTGCTGTATTTTCCGTACCAGTGGCCGGAGCCGATGGAAGAGGAGTTGAAATTGTGGCTAATAAGCCCTGGGCACGTAAGTGGAACTTCAGGTCCACGTGCCAGCTCAAATAATTTTTTCCAGCAGCATCTAGTACTTCGAAATCGACACTCGCTATTTTGGCCATTTTATCTATCATGTGAAAAACATGCATAAATTAAAATTAAATATTTATGCGAGAGTCTCGAAGACAATTGAACAAGAACAACCAAATTTAATATTCTAACAACAATGATATTAATATCTAATTTGCTTCTGTTAATGAAATATTACCACATTTCAAGTAATAAATTAATGAAATATTATTCTGTTAATGAAATAATAAATTAACCAAATTTAATATTTCATCTATTTTGAAGATTAATGAAGTATGAACTGAAGATATGCATTACTTGACTTGAAAGAAGAAAGGGTGCTTCTAGGTTGAAGTCTGATTACATTATATACTATATATTTATATTATAAGGACCAGTTGATTTATAAAAATATTCATACATCACTTCCCTGTCCATCGTAAGTAACACTTTTTTTTTCTTTTTTTTTTACTGTATATACAATTGGACAATTGGAGTCCAAACAATAAAACAAGTGCAATTCTCATTACAGTCGTAAGTAGAGTTTTAGACTCCAGGAATTCTATTATAAGAAGTGGGGGCGAGTTTGATGCTACAATAGTTTTGAGAACCACACAGATCACACTGTACATGTCTAAGCTAATGGAATGCTTGAAAGCAAATTAGATATTAACAGAAGCATCTATTTTGTTTGTAAGAAGTAAATTCGTTAATTGTAAGAAGTAAATTCGTTAACAAAACAACTATTTGTTTTGAATGTTAGCAATATAAAGAATATCACTCTTAGATTGTTAGATATATATATTGCTAATTTTCATTCAAACAATAATTTGTAAAAAAAAATTTAAGAAGTGTTACCAGTCGGATCGACTAGGGAAAAATGGAGGATGACGTCGAGATCTGGACGTCGATTCACCTTGCTTCAGCAATCGTGCTGATAACGTGTTTGAAGGAAGACAAGATATTGTAGAATAGTATTTTATTCCCTTTACTTCATCATATGGCAAGGGCCATATATATAGGGCTAATGGGCAACCCAAGGGTCATGAGTTACATAACCCAAGGGTCATGAGTTACATGACTCCAAGGGTCATGTGTAACTCATGACATAATGGTGAATAAAATGGGTTTCACAACATAAGTAGATAAGTCTTCTCCCCTTCAAATGAATTTAAAACAAATTTCAATATAATCGCTATCATATAAATATTAGTAATAATATCTAAAGTGTATATTCATTAATATCGATTAATTTAAATCAAGAGAGCTTAAAATAATCCAATCTAATCGATATCTGTTAGTAGTCAATTAGCACCGTTTACTTCACATCTAAAATTCAAAATAATCTAAGCGACAACATGATATCTTCGGAAAAATATTTAATGCCATCTCATAATTTAAGACATATAATTTAAATCAAATTAAATAATTGATTACTATGAATAATATTTGGAAACATATTTTTATTAGTCAAAATCATATATGAAATCTTTCCATTGAATAAAATTATTTATGATCTCCGAAACCATTTCAAAAATAGTTTAAAAGCCCAATAATTATTAACCGAATATTTTTATGAAAATAATAAGATTTCACGGATAAATATTTCCTACAAAAAAATAAATGGTAATCATAAATTTTATAAGTAGTTTGAAGCACAAAATTAATGAAAAATATCTTATACTAAATTTTAAGGAAATATTCACTTTAAATCACGCGAAGTAAAATAAACCAATTTTGTTGAAAATTACTTTCAACCTAATATTGAACATAAATTGACAAATCACTTTGTCTATAAAATATTTATAATCTCTATAAATTCCTTTTTAAAACCAAACCATTTGAAAGTCCAAACTAATAATCTAGGCATAAAATAACGAAGATAAATTAGTATTTTAAATTTAAACTAGTTTTTGATAAAAGCGTAAATCAAACAAATCGTCCACAACGTCTCGACGACATTATCTTTAAGCACAATAAATATAATAAAATAAAATTTTTGAAAAATTTGGGAGGAGGAGTTACAAATCTACCCACCTTAAAAATAAATTCGTCCTCGAATTTAAGGACTGTCAAGGTTGACCGACAAAAAAGATGGTAATATTATGATAAGAAAATATTGAAAAGAAAAAAATAATAGTTTAATAGGAGTATCGATCAACTATGGTGGAAATGAAAGGGGCAATTAGGTATGGTTTGGTGTTGGAGTCATAGGCTATGGTCTTGAATTTCCAAAATACACTAAAATATTTTCAAATCAATCGAAGACTCTACCCACCTTAGAAATATTTTTACTCGAAAATTTCGAATGGCACAATTAGTCATGATCAAGAAATGATATGCTCGCTGATCAAATGAATTAGGTCGTGAATAAAATTTGAAATTTTAAGAAAAGATACTAGGTGGCACGATTAGCTACCCTTGGAATTATATAGACATGATCAATGGTCAAAATTTTAGGCTGATGTTAAACATGGAAAATCACTTAGATAGATTTAAGAAGTAGTCGCGATCAAGGCTACTCATGGAAGTCATCTAAGCATGATCAAAATTTAAAAGTTGGTACGAGTATGAACAAGATCACAATAGTCATGATCACGGTGGAAAATGTAGGCACGATTATGATTTAGTCATGAACCAAAAAAAAATATTGTTCAAGATCGATCAAAATTAAAATCATTTTGGTACGAACAAATAGTTAAGCAAAATTATTTAGACATGATTATAGAATCAAATTCTAGGATAATCATGCGAATTGGCACGATTGAAATAGAATCGAATAGTCTAGTCGTGATCTAAAGATCGTTAAGGATGGTCCAAATCGAAACCGTTCTAATACGATCGATTGGGTGAGCATGATCAAAGAATCGTAATCTAGGGGTGATTATGAATCTAGTGGAAGGAAATCAAATTAGGTTTAAAATATGACGATTCAAAAAAATAGGAAGATATGGAGGAAAAGAACAATCAGTTTATTGAGAAGTTGGTAACTAGAAATAATGCACAAATCAACTTAGAAATTTTATAGTCGTATGCCAATAAAGGATGTAGCCTATATGGTATTCGAATATCGTAAACATATCTGAAGTCGTTTTACCGAGAATTTATGCCTCGTCAGTGTACAGCTAGCTGCAATAAACTCTTGGTTCCACGACTCAAATGAGGATACAGTAATGAATACCCTATCAACTCTATCCAATCTTGACATAATATTTCAAGAAAAAAATATAGGGCAACTAAGTTATAGCTTGAATGACATTCGATAACTCACGTTTACTTGAAATTATTTCAACTTGGGTAACATGCCACGCCAGTACGCTGCTGGCTGCAATGAACCCGTAGTCTCGATAATTCAAATAAGTGGCAACAGTGCGCTGCTGTCTTGCCATCGCAAGTCAACGAACATTCTTTTAACCATACATTATGAAATTTCAAAGGAGGTTCTAGAATTTCAAACAGGTTCTAAGAGGGTATAAGTATCTGTCCTTCCAGTACGAATATCAAGTCTTGAAAGGAAAATAATTAGTTAGGAAGGATAACTCTTGAATCCAAAAACTTAACTTAAGATTAAAGTATAGACAATTGAGTGAAAAATGTATTTAAAAAGATAAATCCCTTGGGTCCAAGATAATATAAGTGGTACAAACTCATGATGTGGCGATGTTTAGAGAAGACATACGATAAAGTAGTGCAAAGGATAATATCATGAAGGAAAGGACCAAAGGTAAAAGAAATATAAACTTGAATTTATATTTCTCTAATATTCAAGATCGAAGGAAAAATATGTAAATAGCACTATGTCTACCCATTATGAATATATTTATAAAAAGGTATATATGTATAGCCTAAGTGAATCCCAATGATCCCAAAATAACATTCTAAGAGAGGGTCATCCTATTTCCCAGTAAAATATGAATTTAAATAGCAATAATACATATATTATATTCAATATATACTTTATAGAAGTTATTCACAATACTAGAAATGGACTACCAATATATATGCACATCTATATGTTTACATAGACGACATTGGTCTCACAATGTGACCACCATGACTTGGGTTGAGTTTCGGGCTAATTCGGAACAACCGGGTCTTCTAAAAGTCAATAATCTTAATAATAAATAATTAATGTATTCCTAGGTGTTATGTCATGATTTGGTCTGGTTTTCTTAGTTAGTGCATACCTATAACTCGGCCTCCACTACCATGGCTAGAACACTAGTCAAGGCACTCGACCACACTCTCAGTGCCAAAATTTTTGGTCATCTTGTACTCCGAAACGTAACCGTGACTAAGGCCTTCTATACTAAATATTTATAAAATTCTACAAATCATATTTTAATTCAAATAAAAGGAATAAATGCTATTTTCGAAATTTCGGGAAGATATTACGAATCTATCCTCCTTAGAAATATCATCGAATCAAAATGTGATAATGTATCCTTCTATGAAAGTAATCTAGCGAGACCTATGTAGCAACCTTAACTACCCAAATGTCAATTTAAATAGGGACTCCTAGTCCTAACCATTATCTTAAAATTGATTTACTCCTAGTTGTGAATGAGCATTTTCTAGTCGCAGGCTCGCAATGGTACGACTAACTTAAGTACCATCACGAGTTCGCATATCATTTGCGAAAACAGACCTGCATGGGCCACCACAAAAACTTGTCACGACCCACACCCGCTTTTCCGGATACGAGATGTGTCCAAGCCAGCCTACGTCGCAGAGTCGGCGGTAGAACGCTGTCAAGCCCGCAAGAAATAAATGCTCAAAATCACAAAATATAATATTTGTTGCTCATTCACATTTCTAAATTTATTACAACATTTACAATATTTCTAATTAAAGAAATACAAGATTTTACAATTAATGAAATATTACAACTGCTAACTATTTCAAGGTTGACCTCAGCATACCCAAGCCTTCCCCAGTGCTAAGAGTGATCTCGGCTAAACCTGAAAAATATTGGTTTTCAGTCAGGAATGGAACAAGTACACAAACCGACGGCAATGCGAAAACACAATAGAATTAACAAGACATGAAAATAACATATGAGAGATAAAAACTGGTAGATAACTGATGACATTGCACGATAGAGAAATAAACAAGGAAAAACTAATAAAAGACATCTATCTAGGTGGTGTGAAATATCCATTTCGACATGTGAACGGCTAGGAGGTAAATCCGGTACACTACACGTGTCGTGTGCAGCGGCTATTATTCAAGAATAGACTCATGGGATAGTTCTGGGTAGTTCACATGTTTACTTAGATATTTCTCCTCCCGACTACTCCGTGTGACGAGCGTGTCAACAAGCAGCAAGATATATGCATAGACATGAAATGAAAAGACTACTATAAATTGAAAAGCAATCAGAAAGTGCACTTGCCTGAGGTCCTTAGCTGGTGAAACCGATAATTCTTTGCGTCCAGAATCATCCAATTGGCTAGGGTCGATGTGAACGATTTCGGGTTTGCAAGGAAGTCGAAAATACGTTTTAGCCTCGATCAAGGATTTATGATCGAAGAGAAATTTATAAAATATATACAACTATTTTTGGAAAACTATTTATAGTATTAGAAACTATATTTTTCTATTACTCAAAATATTGTAGGTAATCAGTTGAAAATACTAGAAAATCATTTTAGGTCAAATACCCATCCAATATAGCTTACCAATCAAATAATAATAATATATATAGCTCAAAACTTATATTTAAAATACTCTAAAAATAATACAATAATGTAATGTTACTAAAATAATAATATTGGTAATAGTAAGACCAATAGTAATAATAATACCATACTAGTAACCTAGCAAAATAGCTACATATTAACAATAATAAAATCCAATATTAACATAAAATCCAATTAATTAAAATATTAATCAAAACCATAAATCCTTTTCCTTTTCTTATCTTTCCTTTCCTTTTCTTTCCTTTGGCTCGTAAGGCCCTGCTAAAAAAAGAAGTACAACTATTGGCAATCAATTAATAGAAAGAAAAGAGGTTTAGAGCGAGAAAGAGGAAATGAGAGAAGAGTGTAGAAAGGAAGAGAGGGGCGCTCGTTCCGTTTCTCCAAAAATAGAGGCAGTGGGAAGAGACGAAGAGGAGAGTGAAGATAGAGAAGGAGTTGGAACTCACCTAGTGCGGTGCGGCGACCGCTCGATGTTGCCTTGGTCACGGCGACGGTCTGCCAGCCCCCAACGCAGTCGCGAGGCGCATGCGCGGTGGAGCTCGCAGAGTGATGGTGAACGGCGCTGAGCGCTGGCCGGTCCCGGCGGACACGGGATGGTGGGGTACCCGGGGCAGCCACCGGCCGATGAGGAGGAGGGGCACGTCGATGGTTGCCCGCCTGGGAGAGCGCACGCCGACGCGGTTACCGGGGACGAAGAGGAGACATGATGGCGCGGTTGCCGGGGACGTGCACAGCGTTCGAGGCGAAGGGAGATCGAGCGGAGCGGGCGGCTCGAGGGAAACAAAGTCGCTCGGCAGCATCAAGATCTGGACGGGGTCCGTCACGGCGGAGAGGAAAACAGTCGCCGATGGGGAGGCAGACAACGGCACGCTCGGGGGAAGGTTGGCTCATCGAGGCGGCCACACGGCGAGGAACCACACAGGTCATGAATCTGGTTTAGGATTATTCTCGTGTTGGTTGATTTGGGGTTGATGATGGTTGTGTGTCGGCTTGCACCGGATACTGGGATGTCGAGGAGATCTGCGGTGTGATTTGGGGATGATGATGGTGACGATGATGCGGTTTTCTGGTGAGGTGGTCGACGAAGGATGAGTATTCGTGGTGGTTGGATTTTGGTGGTGTAGGTGATGGCAGTTGGTATTGGTTTTGTGGAATTATCTCGGTTGGGGAAAGCTAGTTCTCCTTAAATCGGAGAAGACTTGCGCTTAAATTCTAATTAGATAATGACTAGAATATCTAAGTAGATAAGTCTTCTCCCCTTCAAATGAATTTAAAACAAATTTCAATCTAATCGCTATCATATAAATATTAGTGATAATATCTAAAGTGTATATTCATTAATATCTATTAATTTAAATCAAGAGAGCTTAAAATAATCCAATCTAATCGATATCTGTTAGTAGGTAACAATATCAATTAGCACCGTTTACTTCACATCTAAAATTCAAAATAATCTAAGCGACAACATGATATCTTCGGAAAAATATTTAATGCCATCTCATAATTTAAGACATATAATTTAAATCAAATTAAATAATTGATTACTATGAATAATATTTGGAAACATATTTTTATTAGTCAAAATCATATATGAAATCTTTCCATTGAATAAAATTATTTATGATCTCCGAAACCATTTCAAAAATATTTTAAAAGCCTAATAATCATTAACCGAATATTTTTATGAAAATAATAAGATTTCACGGATAAATATTTCTTACAAAAAAATAAATGGTAATCATAAATTTTATAAGTAGTTTGAAGCACAAAATTAATGAAAAATATCTTATACTAAATTTTAAGGAAATATTCACTTTAAATCACGCGAAGTAAAATAAACCAATTTTTGTTGAAAATTACTTTCAACCTAATATTGAACATAAATTGACAAATCACTTTGTTTATAAAATATTTATAACCTCTATAAATTCCTTTTTAAAACCAAACCATTTGAAAGTCCAAACTAATAATCTAGGCATAAAATAACGAAGATAAATTAGTATTTTAAATTTAAACTAGTTTTTGATAAAAGCGTAAATCGTCCACAATGTCTCGACGATATTATCTTTAAGCACAATAAATATAATAAAATAAAATTTTTGAAAAATTTGGGAGGAGGAGTTACAAATGCAGCCAATAATCTTCTTTATACACAAGGGACTAAACGATTTTCTGTCCCAAATATAATAAAGAAGACTACTTCTTCCACTCCTTCTGATTTACGCGAGTTGCTTGTACAAAAGCGTAAAGACAGAAAATCTCCTGTGACACTCCCCAAAGAAAATTACCATTGTGAGTGTCACCAGATTGTAATCAAGTGTTATTGTTCGGCTTCTAAACGGTCAGTTTTTGATCGGTTAGGCTTCAATGTGCCTCAGCAATCAGTTGATGACCAAGAACAAGAGTTGTCATATGCATCAGTCAACATGGCATCTCATACCAATAGAGGACGACGTCCAAGACGCAACTCATCCCAGACTCCTGGTCAACAACAGTTCAATCGACTTCTTGATAATTTCGAAGGAGTATATCAGAATACTCGTTTGAGAAGTCAAAGACAGTTGCAAACTTCTGATTCAGAGGCTGGGGGTACCCAGTCTTTGGAGTCTGAAACTGATAGTGTTGATTCATACCTCTATACTAATCCCTCTGTAAGTTCAAGGGAGGTTGAATCCTATGCTATCAGGGATGAACGGAGACATCAACTGCTAATACAGAACAACGTCTCTCTGCGGTTGAGCAGTCGCTGAAAGACATGCTTGCTATGATGCAAAGTATGCATCAAATAATAATGACTCAGCAAACTGCTCATCCGGTAGTAGTAACTTCGGTACAGATAGCAGCACAAGCTCAAGATAGTCAAGAGGTTGAGATACCCTTGAATAATCTTAGTCAGGAGCCTGCTGTCAATCAAAATTCTGCATCTCCAGATCCTATCATTCCAGAAGATGTACCACCTCCGGTAGGGGTCACGGTACATCTAGCAACTATTCAATCGAATGTGCTTCCTCAAACTAGCGAAGCTATTCAAGCAGTGCGAGAGCTAAAAGCACAGTTTGAAGTTCTAAAGCACAAAGATCAACTCCAGAGGTTAGAGATTAAGCAACCTTATCCTCCTTGTAGGCCTTTAAAAATGACAGTCACGCTGAGTTGATCAGGACAGAGTCAAAAGTCACGCTCAGTTGATCAGGACAATATTTACAAATCACGTTGGGGAGACAGCTCATCATTTGTCAGAGAGTAATTATGACTGACAGCACAACAGTCGAAGAATGTCTCTTCGTATGCCACGTATGCATAGAATTCGAGAGATCACAGCCGTCTATTGCGTGATTTTCGAAATCTTCTTCAGCAAGACTCAACCTTCGTCAAGTTGGCGTACCAAAAGAGCTTCTTGTCATTTAATGTGACTGACAAAAGCAATCACTGCCAGAGATTTTGTGTCAGTCGAGGCACGCTGAATCAAGACAGCTGGCAGTTCTATCCCAAGTCTGCGTGTATTTTGAGTTTTCACTCAAATCTGCGTGGATTCTGAAGTTTTCTTCCTCAAGTCTGCGTGGATTCTGAAGTTTTCTTCATTAAAGTCTGCATGGATTCTGAAACTTCTTGCCCCAAGTTTGCGTGGATTTTAAAGCTTTCTACCCCGAGTCTGCGTGGATTTTGTCTTCACCAAGTCTGCGTGGATTCTGAAGCTTCTTGCCCCAAGTTTGCGTGGATTTTGAAGCTTTCTACCCCGAGTCTGCGTGGATTTCGTCTTCAACAAGTCTGCATGGATTTCATCAAATTGGAGTACGTGGCAGCCATGCCACTGATCTCTCGCCTGCGTGTCCTGTAACTTGTACACGACTCATGCATGATCGCCATGTGTCCAACAGTTACAGGCCACGTCCAGTAACTGCTCACAACCTTGCGTATGTTAAATCCTGCGTGATTTTCAACTAAGCACAGGCTGTGAAGACAGTTATCTTTTCAGTTATTATTTTTGACTCTATAAATAGAGTTTTTTTTCTCATTCATTGGACAGATACATAGTTATTTATTGTCAAAATTTTGAGAGCTTTTCTTCGTTGCATAGTCCAAGGGATAAAGTGATCGTCTTCTAGATCAGATTTCCACAGTTGTAATTTTCCCAGATACACAATAAATAAAGGAATTTATTTATGGAAAACAAATTGGCGACTCTGTTGGGGAAAACCATCTCCTCTTCTGAGATGGCAACAACTCAATGCGATACTTCATCAATCGGCTCGACGAAGAAGGTGATGACGATCAAATTCGATCAACTCGCCTATGAAGAAATGCAGCGGGCTAAGAGTGGTAAGCCCACTACAGCCTCCATTATCACTGCCAAGTCGAAGGGACACTCTGTCTATGTCCCTAAGAATCAGTTGGCAGCCAATGGTGAAGTCTCTGCCACAGTGTCTGCTCCTAACACTGGCAAGAACTCTACTGCAAGCACGCACACTCTTGTGCGCTCGAAGATGACAACAATCAAAGATCACGCTAACAGTACTGGCTCCTTAGCCAAATATGTTCCAGTGTGTGACTCCAAAGTTGAAAGTCACGCTGACAGTACTGGCTCCTTAGCCAAATCTGTTCCAGCGTACAATTTCAACCTCAAAAGTCACGCTGACAGCACTGGTTCCTTAGCCAAGTCTGTTCCAGTGTATAATTCTAAAATCAACAATCACGCTAACAATACTGGCTCCTTAGCCAAATCTGTTCCAGCGTGTATTTCCAAAGTCAAAAGTCACGCCAACAGCACTGGTTCTTTAACCAAGCCTGTTTCAGCGTGTATTTCATCTAAGAAGAATAGCTCTTTAGCTATCTCTTCTTCTTTGCCAAGTTCTACCAGAACTGGGGGATGGTCTTCCACACAAAGTCCCTTCGAAAAGAAATAACTCTTTAGTTGTTTCTTCTGCTCCTGTAGTTTTTACTTCAGGAACAGCTTTGACTGACAATTTTGTTAGTCAAAGAAAAGGAGATGGTCTTTTGACTACTCTTCCTTCTGGACATTCTATGTCTCAAAACTTGAATGAGTCTAAGAAGAAACATTCCTTAATGTTTTCTTCTATGACTTCTTCGAATTGGGCACAGAATTTGTCTAGAAAAGGTCTGTTACCAACTCATAATCAAGGGGGTGGTTCAACTCTTCCTTCTCTGCAAATATCCAGATCAATGGAAGGAAAACTCCATGTTTCCAAAACCAATGTGTTACCTCCAACTGATCTAAGAATAAAAATTAACACTTCTGGTATTAAGAAACCATACCAGTTGGAAACAAGGATAAGAGATCCAGATGCAGAGTATGCAAGAAACTATGTGGCTCATATTAATCATTCTCTATATAATCAAGAGCCATCAAGACCCAAGAACAGGAAATATACTCCTCAATCTTCACAAACAGATTTACGAGAATATCTTCAACAGAAGAGAAGAAGTGATTCTGTGTCAAAAGACTATGCTGAATGTGACTTCTATCCAAGAGTCATAATTCAATGCAGATGTCAATCAATGGCTCATGATCATGTTGATCATGAATGTGATTTCCAGCCAAGAGTCATAATACAATGCAGATGTCAAACAAAACGACAATCTGTCTTCAATCGGATTCAGTGTGAACCTATGCCTGATGAAGATGAGCCTTTGTTTGCTTCTGTCAATATGACCTCTCGGGATGCTGGGGGTAGAGTTGATAGTCCAGATGGAGTATATAGAAATACCAGAGCAAGAGTCCTGGCCTCTAGTCAAAGAAATTTGATCTCTGAAGATGATTCTGAATTCCTTGGAGAATCTAACTTCCCACCTCTTCCTACTGGGGGTAGTTCTCCTATAATTGACTTTGATGCACAAAGCAATAATTCAGAACAAACAACATCTACCAATTCATCAATAATTCCTCGTACAGTCACGACTTATATGGTTGATGGGAATACTGATGAACCTTTTCTTCCTTGACTCCTCAAGATCAAAGAATTGCTTCTTTGGAACAACAAATGAAGTCTATGGCTGATACTATGAAGTCGATGTATGAACTCATGGCAACACAGATGCAAAATCGACAGACTGTACCAGATGCCATACCAACTGACACTGATATGAGTCCAGTACAAGTTCCTCCAGCAGTACAATCCAATACTCCTGGACCAGTTCAACCAAACCCTAGTCTCTCTGGAGCTGGGAGTAGTGCTTACAATGCTGTTCCTCCTCCCAACTATTCTCTACAAGTTACAACTCCACAATCTTCTGGAGTTGTTAATGAAGAATTGAGGAATCTCAAAACTCAATTCGAGGCATTCAAACAGAAAGATGGTTTACAAAGGTTAGGCATCAAACAACCTTATCCGATAGAATGGAAGCAAGTATCGTATCCTCCTAAATACAAGCCTCCTACTATCTCATTCTATGATGGAACCACTTCTCCAAGTCAGTTCATTAATCACTTTGAAGTGATGACTGATCAGCTGCAACCAAGCGATGCCCTCCTTACTCGGGTGTTTGTTGGATGTCTCAAGGGAACGACTTATGAATGGTATAGAAGTCTCCCAGATGGGAGCATTACCTTATTTTCCGGTTTCAAACAGATGTTTCTTGAACGGTTCTATGAAGGGCTCAATGACATGACTATGTCTGCTCTTATTAGAATCAAGCAGAAAAATAATGAAACTACAGAAGAGTATATTGAACGGTTTCGAAGAGAAGCTCTGAAGATGCCTCTTGGAACTTCTGATGCTGTCACCATCGACACATGCAAATCAAACTTGTTGCCAATCATCAGCATGTGGACAGGATCCACTCAATTCCAAGACTGGCCTTCTTTCATAGTTAGTGCCAAGGCCGCAGAAATTAGTGCTGAAACCTTCAAAGGTTTAGGAGTGCAGATGACTCCTAAAGAAACATGTCAAGGTACTAATAATAAAAATAATGCTCGCAAGGGAAAATAAACTCTTGAAGTTAATCTTCAGAGCAAAGATGCATCAACTGTTCAAACTTCTCCTACAACTCAACAACCAAGAACATCTCGCCCCAAAGAAGAATACTCTTTCGATGACGATGATGTCCTTGGTATCTTTGAATGTCTGCTGAAAGGTAATAAGATACAATTACCTGAGATCAAGAAACCTGATGAAGCTGGTAAAACAAATCATCCCAAATACTGCCCATATCACAGAATGCTGGGTCATACAATTCGTAATGTTATGTACTGAAAGGAAAGATCCAAGAAATGATTAAATCTGGATCTATCTCTCTTACTCCAAAAGAGAAGACCGTCACCTCCAACGTCGTCTCTATGCAATTCGGAGATTTCCCTCCTCAACTCCTTGAAAGTGGGATCGTTCCTAGTCCTAAGGCAACTCTTGACATAGTGAATCTTCCTTCTCCACAGTCTGAAGGATTAGTGCCAATCACTTTGGAAACTGGAGAAATCATGTGGATCCATCCTGATCTAGTGGCAGATTTTGAATCGCCTTCTCCTCAAAAGACTACTTCTCGAAAGTCCAAGAAGGCTGGAAAGATTAAGTCATGTCATATGACTTCTCTTGGATCTGTTCCTGACACAGAGCCAAAAGAGAAAGAAGAAGCACTTGTTAGTGCTACTCGAACGGGGAAACCTTATCTAAAGGATTATTCCAAGAATCCTGAGGATCCTCTTGATATCCCTCCAGCTGATAAAGATGCTTCTAATGTTCCTCCTGAAGAAGAATCATCCACTGAACCTGTTCCTCCTAAGCCTACAGCTCTGGAGAAAGGCAAACAATAGGCTCGGTTTGATAAGCCAATCAAGAAGTCCTCTCCTCTTGGACTTCAGAAGCCTTATAATTTCGACATTTTAGCTCAGCTTGCTAATACTCCAGCTAGAATGTCCCTCTTTGAACTTCTACGTCTTTCCAAAGAGACTCGGGAGACATTAAGTGAAGCACTTCTACAAGCTGACTCTTGTCTTGCACAATTGAAGAAGCCAGATGCAGAACCTGCCACTTGCTTACATTGCAACAGTGTATTGGAGATTATCCCGAATATCAGCTTTACACAAGACGACATGCTATTGGAGGATAATCGACATGATCGGCCTCTCTACTACACCGGTTATATCGATACAATGAAGATAGATCGTATCCTCATTGATCCAGGGTCTGCTATAAGCATAATGCCAAAGAGTCTGTTGGATGAATTAAAAATCCCTCTTCACAAGCTCTCTAAGACGGTTTCTACTATCCTGGAATTCAATCAAAGCCGAAGCGAGCCTTTGGGAAAGATTCATCTGAAGCTTCAGATAGGCGATTTCAGATCCAAAGTCACTTTCTATGTGATCGAGATCGTGGGATCCTATAATCTTCTTCTGGGGAGGCCCTTTCTTCATGAAAATAATGTGGTACCTTCTACTCTTCATCAGTGTTTTAAATACATTGATAGCAATGGAAGAGTACAAAAAGAAGTTGCTGATATAAATCCCTTCCATGGGGTTGAAGCTTATTTCAATGATTCCCGAATGTACAAAGAAGAGTATACAAGGGTTATACAAGCTATGGAGAAAGAGGATTCACAAAGTAAGACCTTAATAATTCCTGTTAAAGGTCGAACTATTCAGCAACAATCTCCCAAACTCTCTGAAGAAGGTTCTTTCATCATTCCGGTGAGTGGACGGATTTCTCCATTACCTCAGTCGTTTGCTCAAGACACAATGATTATTCCTGTCAGTGGGCATACTGCAATTCCTGCATCTCCACATATGAAACAGGATACTCTGCTAATTCCAGTTGGAGGGCGGATTATTCTTCCATCTCAAACTTCAAGGGAGCTCACCTCTTCTGAGCCATTTGTTATCGATCTTAATCGAAACAACGCTTCTTCTCGTTCTTCTTCTCCCCCTTTAGTTATTGACTTGGCTAAAATCTCTAAGGCTCAGCCTTCTCCCAATGTAAATACTGCTGCTTTTACATTTAATGAAAAGTCTACATCTTTGCAGTATGCTGATGTGTGTAATTATGTTCATAAATTATTTACATTTGTTAGATGACTTGAACGCAATAACCATAAGGGTTGTACAGACTGTTCATACAGATGTATCCCTAGAACCTGTATAATCTTCATACTTTCTAGTTCCCAGCAGAAAGCCAGGAGACATTCCAATATTCTTCTATAAAGGGCCCCAAAGTCCTTCTGATTTAGAAGATGAAGACAAAAATGATGATACTGGAAGATTACAACTACGTCGTTATAGTCAGCAATCTAAAGACATCATCAAAAATATGGGCTATGACTTCAGGACTGGCCTCAATAGTGGAAAGGGAAGAAAAATGCCTGTTCGTATTCCTCCTCTGAAATATGGAAGGACGAAATGCGGACTGGGCTATATAGCCCCTACTCCTTTTATCAATATTATCTATGAAGATCCCGAGTCTGACGAAGATAAGAGATCTGATTCTTCTAGTACCACTCCTTGGGATTTCGATACGAGTATCGGTGACTTCTACTGCAACCTTCTGTCTTCCAACATGGTTTCCATTGACCATTCTGAAGAAAGTGATGAAGACGAAGAAGAGTTTGAAATCTCACCTGAATCGGAACAATAGGCCCAAAGATTAGATAATCAATGGGAGTTCTGTTTCGAGCAAAAAAAACCTCCGACTGAAGACAGACTTGTTCAAATAGATGTTGGTGAAGAGGGATCTCCCAAACCAATATTCATCAGAGAAAGTCTTTCTGAACCTGATAAGCAAGACATGATCAAACTCATTCGTGACTACATCGATGTCTTCGCTTGGAGTTATGAAGATATGCCAGGACTTGATCCACAAATTGCAACTCACAAGCTCAATATCTTGCCGAATGCTAAACCGGTCAAACAATAACAGCGACGATTTCGTCCAGACATTATGGATGCAATTGAAGTTGAAGTCAATAAACTCATAACCTCCGGGTTTATTAGAGAGGAACAACATCCCGATTGGGTGGCTAACATAGTTCCTGTCCTTAAAAAGACTGGCAAGGTCAGAGTATGCATAGACTTCCGCGATCTCAATGCGGCATGCCCTAAAGACGAATTCCCTCTACCAATCACTGATGTCATGATTGATAATACCTGTAGATTTGAACGAATGTCATTCATGGACGGGTATTCTGGATACAATCCGATTAAAATGTTTCCAGATGACGAGAAGCACACTTCTTTCAGAACGCCGATCGGTACATACTGTTATACAGTTATGCCATTCGGTCTCAAGAATGCAGGAGCAACTTATCAACGAGCTATAAGCACTATATTCCGTGAACATTTGCGGAAAACAGTCGAATGTTATGTTGATGATATTGCAGTCAAAAGTCGACAAAAGGAGGATCATATCCAAGATTTGAAGACTATATTTGATCTAATGCGTAAGCATCAATTAAAGATGAACCCTACTAAGTCCTTCTTAGGCGTCTCTAGTGGTAAATTTCTCGGCTTCGTCATTACCTCTAAAGGTATACACGTAGATCCCGAGAAGATCAAAGCCATCCAAGAGATGCGTCTTCCACGCACCTTAAAAGAGCTACGAGGATTTCAAGGAAGGATCACTTATATCAGGAGATTCATCTCTAATTTATCAGGATGCTACAGACCATTCAACAAACTTATAAAGAAAGGTGTTTCTTTTGTCTGGAATGATGAATGTCAGAAAGCATTCGATGATATAAAACAATATCTGATGAGCCCTCCAGTATTGGTACCTCCCGTTTCAGGAATTCTATTTCTCCTATATACTCGAGCAATGAGTCATTCATTGGGTGTATTACTCGCTCAAAAGAATCAAAATGGTCATGAACAAGTCATCTACTATCTCAGTCGTACTATGACCGGAGCTGAACCTCGATATTCACCGGTCGAAAAAGAATGTCTAGCCTTGATGTTCGCTGTTCAAAAGATACGACATTATATCATTAGCCAGACTATTCATGTGATCTCCAGGATCAATCCTATACGGATCATGATGAAGAAACCCAGTGTTTTGAATTCTCGATTAGCTAACTGGGGAATCCTACTTGCTTAGTATGACATGCATTATATTCCTCAGAAGTCAGTCAAAGGACAAGCTTTAGCTGATTTTCTGGTTGCTCATTCAATTCCAGAAGATTCAAAACTCTATGACGAAATTCCAGATGAAGTCCTAGATTCAAACCAAATTGCTGAAGAAGATCCTACTTGGCGTCTATTCTTTGATGGAGCTTCAAGGATAAGTCCTAATGGTGATATTGTCGCTGGAGTTGGAATCGTTCTTGTATCGCCAGAAGGTCTTGCTATCCAAAGAGCTTATTCTCTCGATCAGCCGTGTTCAAACAATATAGCTGAGTACAATACATTACTCATTGGTCTTCAACTCGCTAAACATCTAAATATTTAACATTTGGAGGCGTACGGAGACTCTAAACTCATTGTCAATCAGATAAAGGATACTTATGAAGTCCGCCATCAAGATCTGGTTCCTTATCATAGATCAGCTATAATTATGGCTTCTTCGTTTGAAGAATTCTTCATTGAATATGTTAGACGAGCATGTAACACAGAAGCTGATGCTCTAGCTAATCTTGCAGCGGTGTTGGCTATCCCAATTAGACGACAACAAATAATTATTGTTCGTAATCGAGAATTATTTTATCTTAAAAATAACCTGACCCTAGGACTTCCAGTTGACATTGAAGAATCAACATCTCATGACGTCAACACAACAAGAGGATTTGGATTTAGTCGTAAATCTTTATCATCTTTATCTGATTCCAGCATAGAATTCATCTTCAGTCATTCGGCCGAGAATCAAAATACGGATACGGATTGGAGACTTCCTTTCTTAGATTTTGTATTGTATGATATTCTTCCGGATGATCCGAGTGAAGCAGTATCTATCAGACGACGATCATTCCGATTCTATTATAATCATACAACAAAGACCTTATATCGTCGAGCCTATGATGGTTTACTTCTCCGATGTGTTGCCGGTGACGAGGCTCAACAAATTATTCGTGAAGCACATGATGGAATTTGTGGAGCACATCAGCCTGGACCAAAACTTTAAGACCGTATTCGACGTATGGGTTATTATTGGCCTACTATGGTATCAGACGCCATCGAATATGCAAAGAAGTGTAAAGCTTGTCAAATCCATGCGGATTTTATTCATCAACCTTCAGAATTTCTACATCCGACGGCAGCATCATGGCCCTTCGAAGCTTGGGGCATGGACATTATTGGTCCGATCAATCCGCCGTCATCCAAGGGTCATCGGTTTATTCTTGCAATAATCGATTACTTCTCCAAATGGGCCGAAGCCATTCCTTTGTCTGAAGTTAAGACGTCCAATGTCATTTGCTTTATTAAGCACCACGTCATCTACAGATTTGGTGTTCCTCGACGCATTATTCATGATAACGGACCACAGTTCGTCAGTCAGAAGTTTACTCGATTCTGTGACGATCACCGGATCAACAATGTGGCTTCTACCGCATATAATCCGGCAGCTAACGGATTAGCAGAAGCTTTCAACAAGACCATCATCAAACTCCTAAAAAAGTTTGTCTCTACTAACAAACGTAATTGGAGTGAGAAGCTCGATGAATGTTTGTGGGCTTATCGCACTACAGTTCGTAATGCTACTAAATGTACACCCTTCTCTCTGGTGTATGGTTGCGAAGCTGCTCTTCCATTAGAGATTCAAATTCCTTCTTTAAGGATAGCAATCGCTAATGAACTCACTGCAGAAAATAATGATCGTCTTCGACTTCAAGAATTAGAAGCTCTGGATGAAAAGCAATTATCTGCTCAACAGAATATTGAATTCTATCAAGCTAGAATTTCAAGAGCTTTTAATAAGAAAGTCAGAATTCAGGCGTATCAAAAAGGAGAACTTGTTCTAACAGTCAGACGTCCTATGACTATGACTCATATGAGCAAGGGCAAATTTGACGCAAAGTGGGAAGGACCCTATATTGTGAGCAAAATTTTCTCAAATGGAGCTTATCAACTCTCAGAATTGGATGGTCGAAAAGTTTTGATGCCTATTAATGGCAAATTCCTTAAAAAGTACTATGTATAAATGTAAATGCTTGTAATCATCAGACAGTTTCATGTTTAGAAATAAAATTTTTATTTTATTTTTATCATGAATAATGATACATGATATTAAAGAAGATCACTATCATCCTTTTCTACATTTGGATGTGGGCTACTGCCGTCCTTCTCGAAGACGTGATCAGCAAAAGAGTCGAGAACCTCCTTGCTAGAACCCACGAGGAACTTGCAAACGGCCATCCTCATGGCTTCTTCTTCTTCAGTCTTTCCTGGTTCGAGCAGGAAATCCAGAATGTCCCTTGGTGGCTTGGGTGCAGACGAACCTTCGCCTGCTTCCGTCTTCTTCGATTGAACTAGATCAGCAGGGTGTTCTTCAGTGCCTTTCTGAACTTTTGAGGCAATTCCAGTTTTCTTGGATGCTTCTTCTGACGACATTTTTATGTTTGAAAGAAGAAGTGTTCGTTCTTGTCAGATTTCTGCTATATTTATAGGCAAAAGTTCTACAAATAATGAAACGTCACGTTCATCCGACGGTTCATCCATCCATTAATTGTGTTCATCCGACGATTCACACATTCATTAATACTTGACGGTTCATCCGTTCATTTATTCGTCCGTTCATGATCTTCTATCAATTTATTAAGTGGGGATTCGTTATTGATCACGTTTTCATAACCTCTGAATCAATTCTGAATCTACTTGCTCATTTGTCATTTTTGACCTCTGCATAGAAATCAATCTATTTTCTTTTGAGTTCCTACATATTATCACGTCCATAATACCTCTGATAATATCATATACTCTAAAACAGAAAAGAAGATTTCGTTATCTATCATGTCCACAATTCATCCACAAATACAAATCTTTGAGCATAGAAGAATTATCATTTCCATTCTCATTTCACCACAAAAAGTCTATTACATTTTCTTAGACTTTCTTACAAATCATAATGGAAATCTATTACAAATCTTGGATTTTTATTCTATACCACAACAATAACCTAATAGAGATCTATCTTCTTCTTTGGATCTTCTCCGTCGGACCTTCTCCGTCAGGTTCGTTGTTGGTGGCAGTTCCTGACTGTCTGGGTCCCAGTCACGACCAGATCAGCAGGAATCAAACTCTGGTCTTCTCTCTCAGACGAGAGGAGAACCACAGAGTATGGCAGCCCGAAGTCGTGGTGCTGCCAATACAACTGGTGGATTGGAGGTAACCTCTCAAGGAAGACAGGAATGTATCCAAACCTTGGGATACAATTCCTAGTTCTCCCGTGGAAGTAACTCTACTACCCGATTTCTCGGGGTAGAGTTGACTCCACCATCCAACTCTCGTGTATAAAGGCTCTTCCTACCATCTGAGGAAGACCCTTCTATCCCACGAAGAGTTCTGAGTTGTCTGATTTACGCGTCAAAAGCGTATGAGCTCCCTGATGTAGATGTCAGCAGGATATTCTCCACAGCATCCACATCCCCAATGCCAGTTCTGAAGAAAATTTTTAGCCAAGTTTCTGCAGAAAGTATTAAGAAGAAAAAGATTAGATCAACAGAAATCATTCAGCGTGCATTTATCAAACAGAAACAGGCGTGTATTGTTCAAATAAGAAACAAGAAACAGAAAGCCTATCTTCAACAGCAAAAATAATACACGTATTACACTGACTTACCTTCAAGTTTGGTGCTAAGGATTGGCAAACTCATGTTTGATACAGTACGCAGAAGTCGAACATTAGAAAATATTGCTTTCCTGTTTGAGAGTGAAATCTCCCAAAAATTTTATTCTCAGAGAAGAAGAAGAGAAATGGGAGATGAGTATCTGTGAAACTCTTCTATCTATTTAAAGGGCAAAGTACAAGTCTATTCTTGGAAAAGATCCGCATAAATAGCGCTCGTAAACCGTGGAATGAGTGTTACGTGTGCTTTGGAAGACAGAGCAACATTGGAAATAGTCAAAGGGTGCTAATTAATATTCTTCATTAATGCACGCAGATTAAACACAGAAGTTGTACTTCATTCTTCAAGACAGGCACTGATGGCCTTACAAAAGACAAAACAGCACAAAAGACACGCTCTATTTTCCAGAGCGACTGAGCTTAATGCCTAGTTCTTCTACGCTTTTGACCCCCATGCGGTGTAACAGAGCCTTCAACATTTCACGCTGCTCTATGAGGCTGCGCCCATCAGAAGAGAACGAGCCATCTAAGCCAAAATAGCTCAAGAAATTCTTGGCTAGTTGCAGGGGATCATCTTTGAGTTCGAAGATAAGGGGCTCTGGCTCTTCACCCCCAAAAGTGGGGCCACCATGGGAACAAAAGTCCAACTTGCGTGCTTCTTCCTCAGCTTTCTCTTTTGGTGTCATGTTGACGTAAGATGAAGATTAAATGAATCCTCTCCCTGTTTATATAACAGAGCTCGCCGGCGGTTCATATTCCACCATAAACTGGATGTAATCAGTCTCAGAAAATGAAGAGTCATCATGACATTTAATAAGTTCATTTGGATATTCTCAAAGAACTTCGAAGTCTTTTCGACTTCCGAAAAATTTAAAGTCATCTCAGCGTGACTGATTTCATTTTATCATCTTATTTTTCAAAGTATTTCGAAAATTTTGAAGTCTTTTCAATTTTTCGAAAACTTTGAAGGGGGTCTTGTAGGCCTTTAAAAATGACAGTCACGCTGAGTTGATCAGGACAGAGTCAAAAGCCACGCTCAGTTGATCAGGACAATATTTACAAATCACGCTGGGGAGACATCTCATCATTTGTCAGAGAGTAATTATGACTGACAGCACAACAGTCGAAGAATGTCTCTTCGTATGCCACGTATGCACAGAATTCGAGAGATCACAGCCGTCTATTGCGTGATTTTCGAAATCTTCTTCAGCAAGACTCAACCTTCGTCAAGTTGGCGTACCAAAAAAGAGCTTCTTGTCATTTAATGTGACTGACAAAAGCAATCACTGCCAGAGATTTTGTGTCAGTCGAGGCACGCTGAATCAAGACAGCTGGCAGTTCTATCCCAAGTCTGCGTGTATTTTGAGTTTTTACTCAAATCTGCGTGGATTCTGAAGTTTTCTTCCTCAAGTCTGCGTGGATTCTGAAGTTTTCTTCATCAAAGTCTGCGTAGATTCTGAAGCTTCTTGCCCCAAGTTTGTGTGGATTTTGAAGCTTTCTACCCCGAGTCTGCGTGGATTTCGTCTTCACCAAGTCTGCGTGGATTCTGAAGCTTCTTGCCCCAAGTTTGTGTAGATTTTGAAGCTTTCTACCCCGAGTCTGCGTGGATTTCGTCTTCAACAAGTCTGCATGGATTTCATCAAATTGGAGTACGTGGCAGCCATGCCACTGATCTCTCGCCTGCGTGTCCTGTAACTTGCACACGACTCATGCATGATCGCCATGTGTCCAACAGTTACAGGCCACGTCCAGTAACTGCTCACAACCTTGCGTATGTTAAATCCTACATGATTTTCAACTAAGCACAGACTGTGAAGACAGTTATCTTTTCAGTTATTATTTTTGACTCTATAAATAGAGTTCTTTTTCTCATTTATTGGACAGATACATAGTTATCTACTGTCAAAATTTTGAGAGCTTTTCTTCTTCGCATAGTCCAAGGGATAAAGTGATCGTCTTCTAGATCAGATGCCCACAGTTGTAATTTTCCCAGATACACAATAAATAAAGGAATTTATTTATGGAAAACACTCCTCATTGGAATGATTACCCTTTCCTCCAAAATTTAAGCCAAAATCCATGGTTTTATTTGGTGGAAAGGCTTCTCCCAGTCAATATATCAATTATTTTGATATTATGACTTTACATTTGCAGAAGAATGATGCTCTTTTTACCCGAGTTTTCATCGGGTGCTTAACGGGTTCAGCTTATGACTGGTATCACAGTCTACCCGACAATTACATATCGTCTTTTGACGAATTTAAAGCAATATTTCTCTTCCGTTTCTATGAGGGAGGAATGGACATGAATATGTCCTCCCTAATAGAAATCAAGCAAAAGAAGAAAGAAGATACTCGGACGTTTATAGAACGCTTCCGACAGGCTACCTTGAAAATGCCTCCAGGCATGCCAGATTCAGTACTGATCGATACGTGCAAGATGAATCTGTGACCATCTATTGCTGTCTTTACGGGTTTCCAATTCACAGATTGGGCCTCGTTTATCATAGCAGCAGTTTCAGCCGAGACCAATGGTAGGTTGGCTCGTGAATACGGAATAATCTTTGCCTCATAGGACAAAGGGAAGAAAAACTCTTCAGGTAATAATTTCGGCAATCGTAATGGGAAAGGGAAGAAAACCTTAGTGGTTAATCTTTCAAAACCCAAAACGACGTCGAATAATCAGGAGTCTTCCAAGCCAAAAGAAGAATACTCTTTCGATGACAGTGATATCCCAGGGATATTCCAATGTCTGGTAAAGAATGGCAAACTCCAGATTCCATAGTCGAAAAGACCTAATGAGGTAAATCTGACCGATAATCCCAAGTATTATATCTAACACAGATACATAAATCATCCTACAAGGCTTGCTATGTATTGAAGAAGAAATCCAAGAGCTGATAAATGCCAATGCCATCGCGTTAACCAACGATGAGTATACGGTTACAACCAATATGATTTCTCTTCAATTTGGAGGTTTTCCTCCACAGCAAGTCCCAGATGGAATTGTCCCAATTCTAAAGGCGATGATGAAGATTGTGAATATCCCGCCTGCCAGAGAGCAAAATGAAGGACTTTTGCCTCTTACACTAAAAATGGTGAAATCATGTGGGTACACCCTGATTTAGTGCCTGAAATGGAGAATGAAGGTAAAACTTTAAAATCTAAGAAAGGTAAAAAAGTCAAAACCTGCAACATGATTTCTCATGTTTTAACCCCAGACCATGATGATTTGGATCATTTATGGGGTGTCATTCCTTTGGAGGATAGACTGAGGGGTTTGAATATATGCCCTCCAAGTTTGGCTCCTCCTACCAAACTCAAGCTTACTCATCAGCAATGGTTAGCAATAAATAGTGTCCCTTTATACAGGGCACAACAGGTCTTTGCTGCCTATGAGAAAGCTCCTACAGGGATTTTTTTCTTCTATCCTGAGTATTCCTCCTTCTCCTGTAGCTACAGAGGTTTCTATTCCTCCTTCTACAGAAGTCTCTCTGCCTCCTTCTCCTGCGGTTACAGAGGTTTATGTCTCTTTTTCCTCTGTTAAACCATCTATCGAAAGTCCGCTACCCACTTATTTGTATAGTCAGCAATCAGTCCATCTCATAAAAAAGATGGGCTATGACTTTCAAAAGGCGGAAGGCTTGAATTATGATAAAGGAATTCGACTTCCTTTACAACTTCAAAGTCAGAAATCCACTCTCGGATTGGGTTTTGAAGTCCCTCATAAAAATCCTTGCAAGAAGAAGACTAAGGGAAAGAAGACTAAATCCTGCAATATGGTACTTCATTCTCCTGAGTCCGAAGAAGAAACCTTTGCTGGTACGAGATCTGGAAAAGAGTACCATAAAGATTATGAGGGATCTTCCAAAGAAGCGTAGTTCGTTGTTGAAACAGTTCCGGCTCAACCATCTCCTGTTCCTTCTAAACCGTCTGTGGTTGAGAAAGGGAAACAGAAAGCAGTTCGTTTCGATATCCCACTGAAATCTGTTTCAAATCAAGGGGTGGTGATGAAACCCTACAAGTTCGATATTCTAGTCCAGTTAGCTAATACTCCGGCTAGACTTTCGATCTTTGAGTTGCTTTGCCTTTCTAAAGAAAGTCGAGAAACTCTGAGTGAAGCTTTGCTACAAGCAGACTCATGCTTAGCTCAACTCAAGAGTCCTGACAATATACCAGTGTCGTGCCCACAATTTCATAGTATGATGGAAGCAATTCCTAATATCACCTTCACACAAGAAGATATGCTGTTGAAGCATAATAAGCATGACAGACCTCTGTGCTATACAGGATATATTGAATCCACTAAAATTGACAGGATTTACATTGATCCTGGATCTTCTATTAGTATTATTCTTCAGAGTATGCTAAGACCTTTGAGGATTTCTACTAGTGATTTGACTTACACTAGTACCACAATAGTTGGTTTCAACTCTGGAAAGAGTAAACCACTGGGGAAAATTCGTCAGAAGATTCAAATTGGTGATCTTCGAACTATAGCGACTTTTTATGTTATTAACTCAGATGTATCTTACAACATCCTCATTGGAAGACCGTGGATACATGAGCATAACATTGTGCCTTCAACTCTCCACCAATGCTTCAAGTACGTAGATTCTCAAGGGGTTGTGAAGACCGAATTTGCAGATATCAATCCTTTTAAGGGTGTTGAAGCATATTTCTCTGATTTAATACTCTATAAGCAGGAGCATGTGAAGGAGATATCAAAAATGGCCGAAGATCGATCACCTACCGAAGATCAATCTGTCAATGAAGATCCTCCGGAAGCCTTTGAAGATTAAAGTCAAAGGCCGAATCCAACCCCAACCTGTCAATGATCAACCTTTGGTGATCAAAGTTAAAGGAGGAACTCGAGCTTCATCTGAGGAATCAGTGAGTATTCCAGCCAAGAGCCAAGTTCAACCTCTTATGATCAAGGTCAAGGGACGTACTTCTCGTACGAATGATCTAGAACCACTACTGATTGTCAACCTTGGCAAGTCTACGCAGAAGACGGATGACGGTCCGTTAATGATCAATCTGAAGTGTAGTAGTCAACTTATAAATGATGTAATTATTGATCATTTTGTACTTTCTATTATCAATAAAGATTTCCTTTTGGAGTATATGGCTGTCAAATTCATTGAAAGAATGACTTTATCTTCTGATGATCAAGGTCATCATAAAAATGACATAAATATTGAGAAAACCTTATACATTGGCCATAAGGAAAATTCCTTTTCTCCTCATGTCGATGTTGGACCTTATGCTCAAAGGTTCCTAACATCTTCTCCCTATCATCTTACTGTAGCCGCTTCATCACAAGCTTGTGTAACTTATAGACGTCACGAAGAATCTTATTTCGTGATTCTGTCTGATAAAAAAAACAAGCACCAAATTGTGTTTAGTCTAGCTAGAAATATTCCTGTTATTTAGACAGATTATCTTAGAGATAAAGACAAAGGAAGAATCTGAATTGACAAATATAGTCAACAATCTCTTAATATTATCCAGAACATGGGGTATGATTTGAAGACTATACAAGGTCTCAATCAAGGCAAGGGTAGACGGTTATCGTTATGTGGTGATCCGTTTTACCAGAAAACTTGTCATGGGTTGGGATACGATCCATCCCACATGTTTAACGAGGATATACAAGAAGAATTTTCTTCTAGTTCTTCACAATCTTCAGATTCGGAAGAAATCCAATTCATCGAATCGGATACACCCCACATGTGCAAGGAAAATATGGAAGAAGAATGTTCTTCCAGTTTTGTACAATCCTCATATTCTAAGGGAAACTATTATGATGAATCTGAGTGTATATTCTCAGTTAACATGGTTCAAACTGATGGTGAATCAGAACCATTTGAGAATGACCCTTGGGCATAACAAATGGACACTCAACGGGAGCTTCGTTTTGAACAACGATAGCCACCTACAGAGGATGAGATTGTCCAAATTGACGTCGGAGACGGAACTACATCTAAGCCGATATTCATCAGTAAAAATCTTTCTGAAGATGAAAAGGAAGAGTTGATACAGCTGATTAAAGAATATATCGATATCTTTGCATGGAGTTATGCGGATATGCCGGGTTTAGATACTAAAGTAGATACTCATAAACTCAATATTCTTCCTAATGCCAAGCATGTGAAACAATAGCAGCGGCATTTTCGACCAGATATGATGGACGCAATTGAAGCAGAAGTCAAAAAGCTGATCACATGTGGCTTTGTTCGTGAAGAACAACATCCAGATTGGGTGGCCAACATTGTTCCTGTTATGAAGAAAAATAGAAAAGTCAGAGTTTGCATAGATTTTCGAGATCTTAATACAGCTTGTCCAAAAGACGAATTTTCACTTCCAATTACCGATGTCATGATAGACAACACATGTGATTTTGAACGCATGCCTTTCATGGACGAATTTTCAGGATACAATCAAATTAAGATGCATCCAGGAGACGAAAAGTATACCATTTTTCGTACACCCCTTGGAGTATACTGCTATACGGTTATGCCGTTCGGACAGAAAAATGCCGGTGCTACGTATCAACGGGCCATGAGCAGCATCTTTCAAGAACATCTACAAAAAACAGTTGAATGTTATATAGATAATATTGCTGTCAAAAGTCGATCAAAAGATGATCATATTCAAGACTTAAAGACGGTATTTGAGTTGATACGCCAACATCAACTGAAGATGAATCCTACTAAGTCTTTCTTAGGGGTTTCCAGTGGCAAATTTTTGGGATTCGTCATTACTTCTCAGGATATACATATCGATCCTGACAAAATCAAAGCAATTCTTAAAATGCGTCCTCCACGCAATTTAAAAGAACTACGTAGTTTCCAAGGTCGTATTGATTATATCAGGAGATTTATATCCAATCTTTCTGGGAGATGTCAATCTTTCTTCCGTCTATTAAAAAAAGGTGTATCATTTGTCTGGGATGAAGCATGTCAGAAAGCCTTCAGTGCCATCAAATAATACCTTATAAATCTACCTGTTTTGGTACCTCCAGTGGTGGGAAGACCATTTTTGCTATATGTTCGAGCCTTAGATCATTCCCTTGGTGCTCTTCTTGCACAGAAAAGTGATATGGGACATGAACATGCAATTTATTATCTTAGCCGAATGATGGTCGGAGCTAAACACAGGTACACTCCTGTGGAAAAAGAATGTCTGGCCTTGATTTTTGCTGTTCAAAAGATACGACATTATGTGTCAGGACAGACTATTCATGTCATCTCCAGAATAAATCCTATTCGGGTATTGATGAGAAAACCGAGCATTCTTAACTCCAGATTAGCCACCTGGGCGATGTTGCTCTCCTTATGACATGGTCTATGTACCTTAAAAATTAGTAAATGGTCAAGCATTAGCTGATTTCTTAGCAGCTCACCCTATACCTGAAACTTCTAAGCTATATGAGGACATTCCAGATGAAGTTGTGGATTGCAACATGACTTTGAAGGATGACATTTGGCAACTATATTTTGATGGAGCATCGCGGATTGGACCTAAAGGCAATATCGTCTCCGGAGTAGGCATTGTCCTAGTTTCTCCTGACAAAATGGTCATATACCATGCTTATTCTCTTAATGAGCCACGCTCCAACAATGTGGCAGAATATAATGCTCTGCTAATTGGTCTCCAAGTAGCAAAATAATTGGACAACGAGTTCCTGGAAGCTTATAGAGATTCTCAACTGATTGTTAATCAGGTCAGAGGGACATATGAAGTTAAGAATCCTGACCTCATCCCTTATCATCAAGTGGTAATCGAATTGGTCCTTTTATTCAAAGGATTCTTCATCGAGTTCGTACCACGTTCTCAAAATTTGGAAGCTGATGCTCTTGCTAGCTTAGCCGCAGATTTAGTTGTTCCAATTAGAAGACAAAATACTATAACTTTGTTGGATCGAGACTTATTCTGTGTCAAGAATAATTTGTATATCGAGCACAGTTATACTACAGAATCAAGTTCTCAACAAAGAGATTGGAGAAGTCCATTCATTGATTATGCTGTTCATGGGATTTTACCTGAAGATCCAAAAGAAGATGCATCAATCAAGAGACGATCATTTTGATTCTACTATGATTCTTCCTTACATATGTAATATCGTTGGTCATATGACGGACTTTTGCTACATTGTCTCTCTAAAAATGAAGCTAAGCAAATGCTCCGTGAAGCTCATGATGGTGTCTGCGGTGCTCATCAACCAGGTCCAAAATTACAGAACCGCATTCGAAGAATGGGGTATTATTGGCCTTCTATGATAGCAGATGATGTGGATTATGCCAGACGGTGTAAAGCGTGTCAGATTCATGCTGATTTTATTTACTAACCATCTGAATTCTTACATCCTACAACAGCTTCTTGGCCCTTCGAAGCTTGGGGCATGGATATTATTGGTCCAATTAACCCTCCTTCTATCAAGGGACATCGGTTTATACTAGCTATAACCGATTACTTTTGTAAATGGGCGGAAGCGGTTCCCCTTGTTGAAGTAAAAATAACTAATGTGGTTAGCTTCATTAAACACCATGTTATTTATCGTTTTAGGATTCTCCGAAGGATAATCCATGACAATAGACCACAATTTGCCAGTCAGGCGTTTTATCGATTCTGTGATAGGAATCGGATCCAAAATCTAGCTTCTACGGCTTATAATCCAGCTGCTAATGGTTTGGCCGAAGCTTTCAACAAGACAATTATTAAACTTCTCAAAAAGTTTGTCTCTTCTAATAAACGTGATTGGAACGAGAAACTTGGAGAATATTTATGGGCTTATCGAACAACAGTCCGAACTCCTACTGGTTTTATACCATTTTTACTGGTTTATGGATGTGAGGCTGTATTTCTGCTGGAAATCCAGATTCCATCTCTTAGAATAGCCATTGCTAATGAGCTAACTATAGAGAATAATGACCGATTAAGACTCCAAGAACTTAAAGGATTGGACAAAAAGCGTCTTCAAGCGCAACAGCACATTGAGCTATACCAAGCCCGCATATCTCGAACTTTCAATCGTAAAGTTAAAGAGAGGGTATTTAAAGTCGGTGAGCTAGTTCTAGCTGTTCGAAGACCTATGGTGATGACTAATAAGAGCAAAGGGAAATTCCAAGCAAAATGGAAAGGTCCCTATGTAGTCGAGTCGGTATTCTCTAATGGTGTCTATAGGTTGTCGAAACCTAATGGAGATTTGCTTATGATGCTAATCAATGGCAAATTCTTGAATAAATATTATGTTTGAATTTCTTCTTTATTCTCCAGCTACCAATGTTTGGTTAAGCTGATTAATTGTCTCCTACAAGAGAATTTTTGATCTTCTGTCTTACCAGTTAATTAAAAAGAGAGATTTATTATTTATCATGTTCTTATGACCTCTGAATAAATATTGAATCTACTTCTTTTTCTATCTATCATGTCCATTTGGCCTCTGAATAGATATTAGTCTATTTTTCTTTGAATTGTTACGATCTGTCACGTTCATATTACCTCTGATAGTATCGTATACTCTAAACAGAAAACGAGATTCATTATCTATCATGTCCATATTACCTCTAGATAGATATAATTTATTGAGTTTAGAAAACTTGTCATGTCCATATTACCTCTGATGAGTATTATTCTATCTCATACCTATTGTTTAATTTTAAAATAAATAATAGGGTCCCAAACCAAATATTTTATTCATTTCTTGTAAAACATTACAGAATGAAAAAGATTGAAGATTACAAAAAATTCTTTATTCACCTAAGCGGATCAGAGACATCTTTAAGAAGTTTTTGTAGCTCCGCTAGACGTTTTTCACGAGAGCTCAATACATTATTAGTAGCTACGGAGCGTCGAGCTTCAGGAGTACAGATGTGAGAAAGTCCAGCAAAAGTGACTATCATCTTATCCTTGGCTTCGTCAAGTATTTTGATGGTAGCCTCAGCTCCGAAGACTTGTTCCTCCAAAATTGAGCTCTGAGTTAGCTGCTGGTCCCGAGCTGTGATCATCTGCTCCCTCTCCGCCTTTAAGCGAGCCAGCTCTGCCTCGACTTCGCGAATTCTATCATTCTGTTGATGAATTCTTATATTTGAAGCTTCATAGGCCTCTCTTTGAATCTCCAGCTGGGCTTCGCTTCAGTCAAAAAATCCTTTTCTTTGGCCACCTTGATGCTGTACTCATGGAGGGCTTCATTGAAAGTTGTCTCCTGAGCGAGGTATTCAGATAATAAAGCGTTATACTCTTCTTGGATGAGACTTTCAGTGGTTTCACTTGACAGCTTTAGATATTCTTTGATGGACTGTTCGAGTCCCTCCACGACTTTCTCCAATGCTGCTGCTCTCGCTGCATCGTTGAACATGGCAACATTTCTGATAGTAAGAGAAATTATCGCCTTCAAACTTTCATAACTGAGGCCCTTATTCAGGACCATTTTGATTAGAGCTGCCAGAGTCTTGTAAAAAGTATCAGTATGAATCTCAACTAAGAGATTCATTTCTGTACTTGAGCTCGGCGTTGCGGCAATGTCTACCAGATCTCTTCTCTGAAGACTAGGAGCAGATGTTGTTTCCTTAGTAGCAGACTGAGATGAGGCCATTGTTGTCGTTTCGACTATGGCCAACTGATCCCCAGGAGCTTCAGGGACAGTATCTTCAGCATTTGTTACTCCAGCCAGTTCTGGAGTCGAAACTACATGAGTTTCGGTAGTGGTGATTGGTGCGGGTGGAATGGTAGTTATGGCAGCTGACTCCGGTTCGGGCATTATCTCTTCAGGAACTTGTACTGAATCATTAGCAATAGCAGAGGATGCTATTACAACTTCCCCAGCTTCAGTTGATGATTCGACTATGTCTTCATCACCTTCTTTGGCTGCTGGCTCTGCAGGATCTTCAAGTATCTCGGTTGTAGCGAGTCCTTCTACAACTGATTCTTCGTTGAAGTCTAATTCTTCTTCAGCAGCTACTTCATCATCTACAGTAGGTTCTATTGTAGTTTTTTCTTTATCTCCTCCCTCAACAGGAAGAGACAATTCTGGCTGAGCCTGCACCTCTGACTCCTGTTGTACTTCCATAGATTGAGGGCATTCTTCTTGAGTATCTTCTTCTTCTGAAGAAGACTCCTCTTCCTCAAACTCTGCGTTTTTCTCATAAATGTTTTCTTGAGGAGGAGGAGAAGTCACAAGCTTTGATGTGATGATAACACCTAAGAAAAATTAAACAAAATAAGTTAATATACAAAATATCATAATTTTGTATAGATTTTGTATAATTTATATTTACCTGGAGTAGGTATAGGATGTGCCAAGTACGCGTCATAGTCCCCATTCCAGTCATCATCGTCAAAATTAATAGCTGTTTCATCTGATGGGATGGGCTCTTGATCAACAGTTTGTACTGGAGCGACATCCTCAACAACTTGTGCCTTTTATGGCAAAGTCAAATGAAGTGCTGAGCTGAGACGTCCCGGAGATAGGACTGTCACCGCTTCTATTGACGCTGCTAGTTGGGAGGTCGAGGAACCTTCTCCAGGATGAGCGAAAGAAGATGCAACATATTGCGGCTCCTCGACTGGAATATCAATCTCTGGAGTAACGGCTCTTGGTCTAGAAGGCCCTTTGGTGGTAACCTTCTTCTTCTTTTCTGGGGTCTTCTCTAGAAGAGTAGCAGCTGCACCTTGTTTCCGTTTCCGGGTCATGCCAATAATGATAGTTTTTGCAGCTTTTTGCCCCATTCCTATTGGGATTACTTCCAGATATGCATCTAGAACAACAGCTTCGTCAGATATGTCTAATGGTACCCTGACTGGCTCTTCAAGATTCCCTTCCTTGGACCATCTTAGACTACCTCTCAGGTTGTAGCCATGGGCGAAGGAGCGGATAGAAGCATAAAAGCGAGCATACGTATGAAGTGTACGTAGCTCAGTGGTGCTTGTAGCAGTCGATATTCAAAATTTGGTACCGGTACAGGCAGTGCTAAAATATCTCCAGCCTCTTGCACCATCAATCAGTTTCCCATAATGACGGAAACTGGTGGAAGGATTGCCAACATGAAGTTGGTCATATTCGAACTTGCGAGCGAACCGGCTTGGTAGATACAGTTCAAACGCACAGCTGTCTTCATTTCTGTACATCAGATAGGAGGGTCTGATGCACTGTAGCCATCTGAAAACTGGCGCTGACAATAGAGTTCTTCCTTCAGCTTCATCTTCAAATTGTACGTCGAAGCAGTCGGCTGAAACTGGTGGCCGGGTACAAAAAAATTTCCAACCATAAGAATAATTCAATACTGCTCTGGTATCTGCCATTGTCGTGGCAGTCCATATGGCTTTGCTGAACTTCTGGAGGAAGATCTCTGCATCATCTCCAGGGCCTGGTGGCAACAAATTGCAGTTGTGATGCAATAGCCAGCCCATAAGGTAAGTGTAGGGCATTTCTACCCTAGGTAATACGTTCCGGTGAGGAGCATTGTTGATCAGTTCCTCACCAAAAGTCCTCAAACCTGCATTTATTCGGCACACCATTGCCGACAGCAGGTTGATTCTAACTTTAAACACGAAACGTACTGCTGGCCATAGCACGTTTCGGTGGATTCTATCAACTGTACCGGTCCCCGGTACAACTCATCTCCTCAACCACAGAGAAAGAAAGCCTGCCAGCAAGGCTTTCTTGGAGATCTTTTGGTTACCATATCTGAGGAAACTCAAGGCTTCGGTTCCTGCAGAGAACTCCCCAGTCTTGGTGGACAAATATTTGTTCAAGAATTTGTAGCCAATCATCATATTCCGTACTTTATCAGCAGGGATTGTTGAACCAGTGTTGATGATTGGAGCCTTGTTCTCCTGAAATCTTTCTTTATCATCTTTGGATATCTTATCCTTATGGTGAAAGAGATATGTTGTCCACTTGTTGATATACGCCAAATGAGATCCACTTTCATGCATAGTAGTGCAAATCATGTAATGGCACATCAACTCTTCATATACCTCAACCAATTGAGAATTTTTCTCCCTTATTTCTGATAGTTCCTGGTTAGAGGGAACATACTCTTCATATGGGGCTTCCCCCATTGGCAGCTTGGAGATGAATTGTATCTCGTGGAGTGCGAGACCCATTTCACCTTTTAGGGTCACAAAAGTTCCTGTTGAACTGATATATATCTCCATCAGAGCCATGAACAAATTACTGTTCGGTGGTATACCATGACTAGTGGAGGCCACTGCTTCATACAGACTGATGTCTTTTAGCTCCGTTTGGAAGTTCCTTATAATCCAAACACTGATCTGAATCCAGTTCTGGTTAAAAGGAGTTAGCCACCCTGGTAGCCTGGGGTTGGCCTGAGGATATAATAATGCAGCCCTTATGAACTTATTAATGAACATTTGGGTCTGCACTGGCTGAATCAGAGCGGAATCCCCACTCGGAGTGAATCCTGGCAAGAGACCGAAGAAGGGGACACCACCACCACTGGGAGTACTGGTGTGGTAGCCCATGTCATTTGCTCTCTCTCTCTTAAAAATGATCCTTCCTGGCCTACCATGACTGCTGGGAGTCAGGTTCCATAGTGACTTTCGGGGATGGGAGGCATGGATAAAAGCAGACAAGGGACAATCTCTATCCATGTCAGGGAGGTACATTGTGCTATCTCCAAACTTCAACACCCAAGCCTCCTTCTTGGGGTGTATTTGTGATTTGAAGTCTATCGCATCCCCGAATAAGAAAGCTGGCTTTGCAAATTGTTGGCCATCCAGCGATGTCAACACTTCTCCATTTATCATGGACAACAATATTCTGTCCCCTTGAGCAGCTATCAGTTGTGCTTTCTCTGTAGGATACTCTGGATTCGACTGGAGAAACTCCACGTGGGACAGATTCTCCAAATAATTTAAGCCCACCATACCAGCTGGGGAGCCAAATATTTCTGCAAGTGGGTGAATTTGCAAATCCACTGCCAAAAGAAAAAAGAAAAATCAAGTTAGTAAAAATCTAATTTGAAATTTTTTGCAGATAATTTGGTCTGAGTTTTACGCATAAAGATAAAAAGAATCTGACTATGCAAACTTTATGCTTATTAAAGTTGATAAAAACTTTTAAAGTGTAAAGGTTCTTTGTTTTACACAAAGTCTTTTCACTTATGAATTTTACGCTGGCACATACTGATGTGAGCGTATTGAGAACTTTACGCTAGCATATGTTGACATGAGCGTATTTTAATTTTTACGCTAGCATGTGTTGACATGAGCGTATCTTAATTGTTCGCTGGCACGTATTGACGTGAGCGTATTTTAATTTTTATGCTGGCATGTGTTGACATGAGCGTATCTTAATTTTATGCTGGCACGTGTTGACGTGTGCGTATTTTAATTTTTATGCTGGCATGTGTTGACATGAGCGTATCTTAATTTTACGCTGGCACGTGTTGACGTGAGCGTATTTTAATTTTTACGCTGGCATGTGTTGACATGAGCGTATTTTAATTTTTACGCTGGCATGTATTGACGTGAGCGTATTCTAATTTTTATGCTGGCATATGTTGATGTGAGCGTATTTTGAAATTTACGCTGGCATGTGTTAACATGAGCGTATTTTAATTTTTACGGTGGCACATGTTGATGTGAGTATATTTTAAAATTTATGCTGGTACGTATAAACGTGGACGTATGTTCTTAATTTTATGCTGACATGTATAACGTGGGCATATTTTAATTATCTCAGTTTCTACGCTGACACGCATAACGTGGGCGTGAAGTGAAAAGCTAGGGTCTTCTTATCCGACGAACTCGCGGCCAAAGTTCAGTGCTTTACCCTTCATTGCTGGAGCCACGGCGGGGTTGCTCTGTTGGAGCGTCGTTGATGATGGGACGGAGGTTTTCGCACGGTCGGCCGATGATGAGTCAGCAGCGGGCTTCTTGCCCTTGTCGGTGGCGGTCTTGCTCTTGGGGGCCAACGGATCAAAACGAGAGTATGAAGGAGAAAAAAGAGAATAGAGAGATTGAAAATTCGAAAGAGTAAAGTTCTCTCTCTGTTCGAAAAACTCTATTTATAGAGGATTTTGAAATTGGCTCAAATTCTCGAATTTTACGCTGACAGTTGGATACTCCGAACTTTACGCGGATGACCGTTGGGTATCCTGAATTCTATGCAGACAGTTGAAATCACTAATTTTACGCTTCTGTTCAAAGTATTTCAAAATTTGAAAATAATTTGAAAACTTTGAAGGGGGTCTTGTAGGAGCGTAAAAAAATACTTCAAAGACCAAGTCAAAGAAGTCGAGAACTTTACGCAATTTAAACTGAGTCAAACTCAGACTTTACGCGAGCTACTCTCTACGCAAGCTACTTTACGCGAGCTACTCTCTACGCAAGCTAATCTACGCAGCTACTCTCTAAGCAAGCTATTCTCTACGCGAGAGTTATCCTCCACTTTACGCCATGGACAGGCTGTCAGGATGCATTTATTGAGCGTGATTTTTGATCTGACAGCAAGATTTTCTGACAAGAACAGTGCACAGAAGCCGAGAGGATTTGATTTACACTAAACCCAAAACTTGTCGTTTAGTGTGTAGATGGGCTACTTTACGCTCAATAAGCTGCTTCTTTTACGCACGATAGCTATTTCGAGCTTTTTACGCTCAAAGCTGTTGTGCGCGTAAAGTTTATTTAAGCTAATTTTACGCTCAAGGCTATTTTCAGCCACTTTACGCAAGAAGCTTATTTTGGGCTATTTTACGCCAGTTTGCTACTTTACGCAGGAAGTATATTTTGGGTCATTTTTACGCCCGAGCTTTCCTGGCTACATGAGAACGTGGTTTGCTTACGTGGCTTTCATGCCACACTTATCGAGGAACGTGTGTACGTGCTCTCTCCATTTTATTGAAGTAATGGGACACGTTTCAACGTGCGTAGAGGATGATTTACATCGTGGGTGACAGTTACTCGCGTAGAGACCCGATTTTTTTGCGTTTTACGCACAAAGGGTCAATTCTATAAATAGACTTATTTTAACACAGACATCATCAAGAGATCAATAGAGATACATGAGAGAAGATTCTGAGAAAACTCATACTTTCAGAGTGATATTCCCAGAAGCATTTCTTCAACTTTTTCTCAAGAACAGGGTGAAGCAAAGCAAAAAAGCATTCGACTGTGCCATCAGTGCCGTTGCTCGATACCTTTCCGGTGACTTAGTTCTTCCAATTGTTCGTCTTCTTCAAGCAGTTTTCCACGGAACAAAGTGATCGCTCTCAGATCAGACTTCCATTGCAATACTTCCCAGAACATTTGTACTTTCTTGTACTTTTTCTAGTTTTCTTTCAAAAGCCAATTTTTAGACATTTTGTTAAGTGAAACAGTTATGTGTCTAGGTCAATAGGAAATAGTGTGTAGATACATGTGTATTAGAGAGCAGTGTCAAATAGGTTAGTGTCAATAGTGTAGTGTAAATCTGAAAATAGTGTATCATATAAAAACAGTGTGGGTGGAAACATGTGGGTGTAAGTGTCAAGTGACAATGTGTGAAATGTGAGTGTGTGAGAGTGTGTAAAATCTGAAAAAGGACAGTAAGTATGTGATACACAAGGGGGCAGGGAAACAATAGGGCGAATGTGTCGGTGAGTGTGTATGAGATGAACATGAGTGTATAAGTGTCAATAGGAATGTGGCATGGTGTGTGTTTAGATAGGAAATCAGTGTACAACTCAGGTTTTAGGTGATTAGGAATAGTGAAATCAATGACAGTCATGAACATCCAACCCACATTTGAATCCCCATTTCCCTTTGAAACCCAACTTCCTACATCTACATAACCCCACATTTAAACATATCTAACATGTGTGATGAATTAACATGGCAAGTTTAACTTGATAAATCAGTTTAGTGAAGGAAGAAGGTTCAGAAATGGATTTCCAGAACTGCGTATCAGTTAACACCTATAACAGTCCAAACTCATAATCAAAATCCTATTCTCAAGTGAAAAAACCTAATCTAACTTGCAAATCCTATCCAGCCGGAACTAATACACATGTAGGATCAAAAATGGCAATTTAAACATCAATTAAAACAGCCAAACAGTGAAACCAAATCTCAGCATTCAAATACTGAATGTATGTATCAGTCAACAGTTCATCTAGCAGTCCAAACCCCATTCGAAGCCAAAAAACCCTACACTAGTCAATACCTAATCATAGCAGTAATCTAATACACCTGTGTGTGTGATTTAACATGGCAATCAATTATTAAAAATTAGTTTAAAAAGAGGAATTAAAATCAGAATCAAAATCTAAAATACATGTATCAGTCATTTAGGGAAATTCCACATTCGAGTATCAAAACATGATAAAATGCAAATTAATTGGTTGGTAACATATCCCACACTCATGCACGTGTCAAACAATGCATTCGTGTCCAACCAAGTGGAGACGAACGTATCCAGCACACTCAAACACATACGAGTGCACCGTACAGTGCACAGTGTCGTGCACGCATACACGCGTGTCCCGTGTGTGACACAAGCCACGTGGTAACACGTGGCCTTGCGTACACGTGCGCCAGTGGTAGGGCTACCCCTAGGACCGCCTGCACAGTATCCACGACATGTGTCGTGTCCGATACGATCGCGTATCAGTTGCATTCCAGCGCGCATAATGACAGACAATGCCCCATCACTCTCACCAAATTTGGCGTGTCCACGTGTCCTGTGTCGGGAGTTATCAGCCCCATGATGCAGGACACAGTATACGTGCGCACGGTCAGCATGTTCGTGTCCCCCTGTGGACACGACACGAAACTAAAATTAGGAAGAAATAATAAAAATCTATAAGCAAACCCTAGCTCTAGGTTTCTATTCAAATAGATTTGCAAAAATAGCAAATCGAATTGGTTCGGGCATTTCGTCGAACACCTTGCCTATAGGTTTGATACGTGTCCGATACGGACACGTAACCTAATGCAAATGACACAAAATTTCTGCAGTAGCTAGGGGACACCTATACCTAAGCTATCATGCACTAAAATCAGGAATAAAACACAATTTGAGGGTTTTTACCTATGAGTGTCAATCCTCCAAGAAAGCCCCAATGGAAAGATTCCAAATAGCAACTCCTAAGCTCCAAATGAACCAAAAACTTAGATGATCCTCCAAAAACAGTAAACAACTAGAAATTAGAACCTAATGCAAAAGACTAGGGTTAAAAAGGAATTAAAATGAATTTATTGTGATTTTTGGAAGGGGAAAAAATACCTTTTCTTCAATTTCTAGGTCAAGCTCTAAAAGAGGCAAGAACACCTCAACATGACATTAAATGGGTGGTTCTCCTATGGCTGGTTATGGGTTGCATAATTAGGGTTAGGGTTTCCTAAATTGGCCCATGGGCTTAAGTCATGATCATTTAAGTCATGAAGTCATAAGCCATTTCATAAAACCATAAGTCATGACTTAAATTCACTAAACCTAATCTCCTCATTCTAAAACTAATCTCTAATGACTAAAATGGGTTAACTCAAGTTAGACTAGGGTTACCATAGCTAGGGTTAGGTTATAGGCTAGTCCACTAGTCTCATAAGTCAAAGTCAAACTAGAATTCACCAATTCAATAAATTAATTAAAAATTAAAAATTTACCAAAAATGACAAAAATATCCTCAAGCTAGAAATGTGGTAGTGACAAATCTACCCCTATTAAAATAATTTTGTCCTCGAAATTAAAGGCGAAACTAATCTGATGAGAAGGATAGATAATCATACCTCACGGTGCAAACAGATATGGGTATCGCTCGCGCATCTCATCATCCCGCTCCCAGGCAGATTCTCCTAGAGAATAATGCCTCCATGGTATCACCTAGTTTCTCAGCACCTTCTCTCGGCGATCCAGAATCTCCACAGGCTGCTCTGGATAACTGAGAGTAGGTCCCACCTCAATCTACGAGTGATCAAGCACATGGCTCGGGTCAGCCACGTACCGTCTCAACTGTGATACGTGGAATACGTTGTGGATACCCACTAGTGCAGGTGGCAAGTCTAGCCTGTAAGCCACATCACCGACCCTTCCGCTGATCACGAAAGGTCTGATGAAGCACGGGCTAAGCTTTCTGCCTCTACCAAAACATATGGTACTACGAGTCGGTGATATCTACAAAAAAACCATGTCTCTAACCTAATCACTGTTTGCCATTGATTGTAAAAGTACAGAATAATTATCGGAGGACTGAACTTAGACTCACAATACAAATTCGCTCGTACAAAGAAAGCCTAGGGACGAAAACCTAGGTACAGCAGTCTAAGTACGATTGTTTATTTTAGATTCTGGGGGGTGATGATAGAGGCTCGGGAAAGCGACGACCGCTCTGCCTTACTCCTTGGACGATCGGTACGCAGCCTTGACTCGGGGAAGATCTGCTTGGTCGTTGACGAAGAAATGCCTTCTTGCTCTCTCTCTGATTGCTCTCCTGGCTTCTCTCTCTCTGTGTATATTCTCTCTCTAACTATGGGGGAAGTCTCCCTGTGTATACGTATTCTTCTCTGGCTTCTTTTTTTTGTATATCTCTCTATATTTCTTAAGGGAATGGCACCTTGCTATTTATAATAGTGGGATGTGATCATTAGGGTTGCCAATGATTAGCTCTTGGAGATGGCGGCGGCCAGGGGGTTGATCAATCCAGGCCGTTCATTTCTGATTGTGACGAATCAGAACCATTAAGGGTAGATTACACCAAATCCCCATTAGCAATTAATGCTGATTGACATAAATCTTCCTTATAATGATTCTCTAATATCTGCAAATAAATTAAATTTATTCTCCTGCCACGTGCCCCAGATTATTAGAATTCGACCCGATCCTGGATTGCCATAAATCTGGAAGATTGATCGGCTGAGGACACGTGTCCTGAGAGCCAATGGTGAGACTGGAACCGCATGCAGATTGGGCCGCATGAGATTTGGGCCGCATGAATTGTGGGCCGCATAAGACTTGGGACATGTGTCAGGGCTGTCTGGGCAGTGGCCCCTTCCTTCAGACTTCTGAACCATATGATGAGCCGCATGAACCGCATAATGGTGTGTCTGCTTGAGCCGCATGGGCATGATCTTCTTGAGCCGCATAGGGATGATTCCACTCGAGCCGCATGGGACAGCTTCACTCTGAACCGCATGGGAAGTCTTCACTTCGAGCCGCATAAGCACACCCACGTGGCAGGGCCACGTGGCATTTTGTTGTTCTCGGGGGATCGTGTCAGAGATTTCTTTCTCTTCCCTAGAGATTCATCATCATGACAGAGTCATAATTACCTGCTTTGGTGTCAGGTCTGTCAACTTTTTAGAGGGGTCAGCCGTCAAAGCAATTAATGCAGCATGGATCGGAGGGGGGCACTGTCACGCCACATGTCTTCTGAACCGCATGGAATGCCTCTGGCCGCATAGCTCCTTATGCCGCAAGACTCCCTGAGCCGCATGCAATTTCTGAGCCGCATGGGTCTTTCTTGGCCGCATGAGTCATTTTCTTTAGTATTTTCCATGCTTCTACAGGACCCCCTTCAAAGTTTTCAATTTGTAAAATTGAAATACTTTGAACAAGAAGCATGGCTGTATTGGCCGCATATACAATCCTGACCTCATAAGAGTTCTAGCCGCATAAATTATGCAGTCGCATAGGTGATTCAGCCACAGGAGACTTTCAACCGCATGGCCTCTAGCCACGTCATCATTTGCCACGTATGGCAATCTTTAGCCCTTAAGTGTTGTCGATCTTTAAAGGGCGCTTTTTGGTGCGAGATCCGAGGAGCTTAGCCTTCATTTTCGGCGGCTTATTTTGATAACCGAAGGGTCGGTTTATGTGTATGCACGGAAATCGAAATGCTCCATCTCTGTTTATAAATACGGGTAACTTTAGCCGGAGGGACTTCTTTACCTTCTCTTTTGTTCACTCCTTTTTCTGTCTTCTCCTTCCGATCTTCATTGTCGAAGCAATGGCTCCTAAGTCTTCTAAAGCCATTTCCACCGCCGCGAAGGGTAAGAGGGTGACGTCCTCGCCAGCCGTCGACCCTGACGCACCCGAAGTGCCCTCTGACGTTCGTCCTGCTTTTGAGGGTAAGGGTCGCTTTTAGATCTTTTGTACTCATGGCTCTGTTGCATATTTATGCACAAGCCCTTTCTCCAATCTTGATGGCAGAGCCGCATATGCTGTGTGAGCCGCATATGCTGTGTGAGCCGCATGACTGTTTCATGCCCGAGCCGTATAGATAAAGCCCCATGTTTGAATCGCAGAAGACGGATCTAAACTACATACAATCTCCTCTTAACGGAGCCGCCTGTGTGTTTTAACAGGCTGAACCGCATAGCGCTTTGTGCCGCATGAATTCTTCTGTTTAAAAAATGTGTTCACTCGTCCAACCCGTATAAGCTATCGAGTTAGAGTCATATGGAATTCGCATCTGAGTTAGGCCGCATGTGACTGTATTGACTCGAACCTCATATGCTTCCCCAAAACTACATTTCTTGGGACCCAACTGGATTGGAGCCACATAAGTCGGGACCCCACTGGACTGGAGCCGCATAAGACCTTATTGACCTGAACCGCATAGGCTCGTGAGAGCTTCTTTATTCAGTAAATTTTTATTTTAGCCTTCTTTTAATCCTGTTTCTTCTTTTGTCCTTTCCTCAGTGAATCTTCCAACCAACCCAGCAGGAGAGCTCCTTGTGGGTCCAGCTCGGTGCGCCGTGGGCGTGCAACTTGATGACTTAATCCGTCGTATAGTGGACCAGCTTCCCACTAATGAGCCTAGGGATAGGGTGGCTGCTATCAACAAACAACCTTTCAGCTTTCTTTGTTCCATGATGAATTCGGGGCAGTTGGATGGGGAATATCTGAAACCGGCCTTTCTCTTCGGGGATGCCTTTTTCATAAAGAACTCCCGATTGCTGGATGTCTCAGAGCACTGGGATTTTTCTGTAGACGGGGTAGAGATTCATATTCCCGAGATGGAGCGACATTATCCTCTCTCGTGGTTTAACATGGTGCCGCTGAACAGGACGATCGTGAGCTCTTTGACTCCTACCCAACAGGGAATATTTGTGGGCAAAATTCACCACAACGGACGCACGGGTTTAATATGTGCGGGCAAGGACTCCGTGAGTCGGACTGTGATAGGGCTGCTCCCGGGTACTTTTGTGAACACAACCGGCCCTAATTTTTCCTTCACCCTAGCTGATACTTTTCTGAATCAGCTTGCTCGCAAGGGGTCTTATCCCATAGGCAGGTTGTCACTGCTGAATTGGATTAACCCTATTCCCACATGGACTAATCTTACCTCCTGGATTCTAAGGACGTACGGGGACTTCCTTCAGGAAATTGATCTTTACTACGCCATCAGGGGTACCTGCTACGGATTACCCATTAACAAGCCCTTGTTTATGGCTCTATTGGAGTTGTATAACCGGCGTACTGGGACTTTCTTTACCCCCGGAGGAGAACTGGGGCTTGCTCTTCACGAAATGGCCATTGTATCCAGATTGCCGTAGGGAGACGAAGCTTTTTAAGTATACACGCCGACAAACGAAGAGCTCGGGGATTTAGATCAGCGGTTTCCTGGCTTCGTCGCCGTGTACCAAAAACTGTTGTGTCATTATAGCGCCTGCCATCAGTTGGCTATTAAGAAGATAAATAGTTCAGAAGGGAACGCCCCTCATACCAGGGACTGGATTTTGTATCTTTTTAAGTTGCATCCTTCTGGTCACGTTTAGTCTCGAGTTCCCCAAACCTCAGAGGAGGTTAAGGATATGATGTCGAAGGTTAAGAAGTCGAAGTCTACTCGTGACCGGTTTGGGAGTAGCACCGACTCCCTCAGTTATTTCTACTGTGGTACCCGGGAGATGTCTAATAAAGCGATCTTGGCTGGGTTTTTGATGGTGTGGCTACGCAACTGTGTAGTCTCGGGCGACGCGGGTTCTATAGAAAGGATCAGCTGCCATTTCATTCTTTCTGCTGTAAAATTGGTCTTCAAAGTGAGGCTGGCACTTCTCCCGGCCATGGTGTGTAGCATACACCACGGCCTTCGCGCCTTTACATCCAAAGTTATTGCTCATGATGTGTCGGCGGACTTTAACCGGATAGAGCTACCATACCACTACCTCATAGGGTGGTTATTGATGCACTATCGGTCATTGATGAGGCCGGGACCCGATGAAAATGTCTCTGTTGATGACGCCTTCATTTTCCGATATCGTCATCAGCCTTGGGAACATGATACCATGCTGGCCTGTCGGAGGACATTGGCGAGAATTGACGAGCTCGAATTCTTCGTATATCTCCCTGAGTTCACCCCTGGAGAAGTGAGGAGGGTACACGTTGACGGCGTTGATCCTTCCCAACTTTTAACTGAGAAGATGCTTCTTTGGTTACGCAACATCCGTCCCGCGCACCTGGTGTATCGTTACCGGAACAGGGTATACTTGGAGCCTTATCTGCCTAGTAGATTTTCCCGTCAATTTGGGTATAGTCAATTGTTCCTGGATCGCCCTAGCGCTTGCTTGAGCTTCGAGGGAAGTGTACTTGATGGCATTCGGGCTTGGCATTATTATAATGCGACCCATACCTGAGCCAGCTTCTCACTCCCTGACGCCAAGGTGGAGGGTGATATTTTGTATATATCGGCTCTTTATCATGTTGCAGCGAGCAAACCTCCTGTTGGTTTTGATACGAATACTAGCTTCATTGTTGGCACCCATCTGGCCGAGAAGCCAGAAGGGTCCAAGAAGAGGAAAAAAGGGCGAATATAGTTCCTGTGTCGGATTCAGAGTCCAATAGGGCGGATGAGGGGGACGACGAACAGGACACTGATGACTTGTCCCATTCTTCGGGTGAGGAGGTTGGGACTCAACCTCCAGTCGTGCAGGCTGAAAGGGCCGTGGGTCAATCGTCTAGTCTGTCTGACGAGGTGGTGAAGGATCAACCATCTGCGATACCCGGCTCCTCGCGTAAACGGAGCAGGCGCGTGACTACTACTGACAACCGAACTTATTCTACGAAGCACGCTGCGGTAAGACGTCGCAGGCTGCTTATTGATGATGTGGAGGATGTTCCTGAGGTGACTTGGGCTTCAGCTGTTTCCTTTCTTCTTCTTTTATGTTGTGACCTAATTATTTGTTTCTTCTGCTCTTTATAGGCGTCGGACGAGCTCGCCCCTCAGGACCCGATTACGGAGGCTAATCCAGTCCTGTCTCATTTAGTCAGTGGGGTGTGCACCGCTATCATTGCTGCTGGGGTGCTTCCGGTTGCGACCGAGGATTCTTGCCCTGCTGGAACCTCAACCCAGGAGGATGGGAGCTTTACTGCGCCCGTTCCTGAAACATCTGAGCCCCCTCATGATGGCTTTGTGGGTGGGAAAACTATGCCGGTAGTGAACGAGCCATCGCCCCCATGCTCTTCCCCTGGTAATGCAAATTGAACTATAATTCGTGAATCAGCATACGTGTTCCTGTCATTCTTCAAATTCTTCGTCTAACGGTTGTTTTGGATGTTCAGATCCCAACCCGTCATTGCCAGTGACTGATATTGCTGGATCACACCCTACCGGAGAGGGCCTGACGGAATCTCTGTGTGTCGAGGGTCCTTCGTCTGGGTCGAGCTTGGGGCCTCAGGCAGCGGTACTGCTGGGACAAGGGACGATACCTCCTGTGTCCTCCCTTGCGAATGTGATTTCGGGGGTCAACCTTTCCTCCCTGCCGAGCATTCACGCTATTCGGGCGACGGAAGAGGAGCTAGCCGCCATTCAAGCCTCTTTTCGTACGGAATTTACTTCTTTGGTGGCGGGTATGGTAACTTCTGAAACTGCCCCTCTGGTACCGTCTGCCACTCTTCCTCTGACGCCGTCATCCATAGAAGTCTTGGATGATGCGTTACAGGACGTAGTTGCTAGTTTCCATCGTCATCTGAAGAGGGGGATCGAAGCAGCGGTGGAAAGGGGGACTCCCTTCACTCTGGCCCGTCGATGTGCTGGCGGCCAGATTAATACCCTTAAAACACTCCCTGGGGGAGAGGAACTGGCTGCGCTCTTGGAGCCTAAGCTATTAGAGGCTGACCGTCTCGTTGCCCAGTTTCGCTCGTTGCAACAGACTGATTTACCTGCGGCCATAAATCGAGAACGCAACTTCCTCACTACCGTGGTGGAGAAGGTGATGGCTGCCCGGGATTCACTCAAACCGGCTATATTACAGGACCGTCGGAATCTGACTCAGTTGCACGACCAGTGGAGCCGTCGGACTGAAAATTACACGACTCGGGAAGCGGATGCTTCTCGTGGGGTGGCCGATGTTCGAGAACAGATCCTCGAGCTCCAGAGAAAACTGGCCTTCCTAGAGTCAGAGCTTGAGGCCGCTCGTGTTGAGAAAGAGATTGCTATTCAGGAGGCTGGCAAGTATAGTAGGGCTTCTCCTAATCTAGAGCTTACCCTAAAGAAGGTGGAGGATAACTGGCAGGCTTATTCACATTTGAATGACGCAGAGCAGCTATCCCAAGAGGCCGAGCATCGAGCTAAGCAAAGGCTTGATCGGAGGACTGCTTTGGTAAAGGACCGTCTTTTGGAGTTGTGCAATGCCGAGCTATAATTGGCCTCTTGTTTTGTCCCCGTTTTCCCCTTCTTCTTTTTTTTTGAAAGGGACGTGGTCCCGAAATATGTAGTACTTCTTTTCTTCCTTCAAATAAAGAGTATTTTCCATTCTACCCCTCATTTGTACTGCCTATTGTGCCTGTGATATTGTGGTGATGTTCTCCCCCGCATAGGGGATATATTTGTGGACCTGTAACCCATGGCGTACCTTGGTTTTAGGTAGAGATAACAAGTTTCGGTCAGGATACCTGAAGCAGCCATAGCAAAGTGGTTATGGGTGCTCTTGGTATTGAGAAAAGAATTGCCGTAGAGCAGCTGGGCTCCTGGGGCATGATGAGGTGATAGGTTTGTGTTAAGAAATTTAGCTGAGGATATTTGTGGGCCTATTACCCTTGGCATACCCTAGTTTAGGATACGGATAATAGGATGAAGGGGAACTGGCATACTTGCTCAGAGGTAACGAAGACATGGTAAGTAGGAAAGTTCTTTGAACGTAGAGTCTTCCTACTCAGAGGTAATGAGTACATGGTAGGAGCGAACTCGACGGAGGGTATTGGTGGTCAACAGAGGACATTTGTGGTCAACAGAGGACATTTGTGGTCAACAGAGGACATTTGTGGTCAACAGAGGACATTTGTGGACCCATTACCCTTGGCGTACTCTGGTTGTGGGTACAGGTAATAGGTCGAAAGGGGATCATCATACTTACTCAGAGGTAATGAGGACATGGCAAGTATGAAGGTTTCTTCGATGGAGCCTTCCCATTCAGAGGTAATGAGGACATGACAGGAGTGGGCTCAATGAAGGGGGGTACGTAGAATAACTCAGAGGTAATGAGGACATGGGAATTCTATGTAGGGGTGATTTGTTTTTGGCGGAAATGGGATGACTCAGAGGTGATGAGGACATGGTCGTCTTGGAAATTTGTGGATCCGTTACATTTGTTGTGCACTGCGAGTGCAGGTATTAGATCATGAGGGAGGATCTCTTGTAGGAAGAAAGTTCAGTGGTATGATTATACATGACTTTCTTTCAAAAGAGCGACCGGGATGTAAGTTCAGGGGTACCGATGGGCACATAACTCGACAATCCATGAATGTTGGAATCAAAGTGTAAGTTCAGAGGTACCAGCAGGTACATGACTTGGGAATTTGGGATATGTTTATGGAAGAAGGGCATGAGTTCAGCGGTACACACGGGTACATGACTCAAAAATCTATGAATGTTGGAATCAAAGTGTAAGTTCAGAGGTACCAGCAGGTACATGACTTGGAAATTTGGGATATGAGTTCAGCGGTACAAGAGGGTACGTGACTCGATAAGTTGGAAAATTAGGGGGTTGAGTTCAGTGGTACCAGCGGGCACATGACTCAAAACTCTGGAAAATATTGTTTAAATATAGTATTTCTTCAGGAACTTGCCGTTGACGGGCAACATGAGCAAGTCTCCGTTCTGCTTGGCGAGGCGGTAAGCACCATTGGAGAACACGGCCTCGATGATAAATGGGCCTTCCCATTTTGGCTGGAACTTGCCGGTGGTCTTGTGAGTCATGACCATTGGCCTCCTGACTGCCAAAACAAGATCGCCCACTTGGAATGTTCTGACTTTGACCTTCTTGTTGAAGGCTCCTGAGATGCGTGCTTGGTATAGTTCGATCCTTTGCTGAGCTAGGAGGCATTTTTCATCTAAGGCCTCTAACTCTTGTAGTCGACGTCGGTAGTTATCATCCGTTGTCAATTGATAAGTGAGGGCGACTCGGAGTGAGGGAATCTGAGTCTCTAATGGGAGAACTGCCTCACTCCCGTACACCAGAGAGAATGGTATATTCCCGGTGGCTGTTCGAACCGTGGTGCGATAAGCCCATAAGCACTCGTCGAGCTTCTCGTTCCAGTCGCGTTTGTTGGAGAAGACAAATTTCTTGAGGAGTTTAATAATTGTTTTGTTGAATGCCTCTGCTAACCTGTTTGCTGTCGGGTTGTATGGTGTCGAAGCGACATTCTGAATGCGGTGTTTGTCGCAGAATCGGTAGAATACGTGGCTTATAAACTGCGGACCATTATCATGGATGATCCTTCGGGGCAGTCCAAAGCGGTAGATGACGTGGTGCTTCAGGAAGCTGATTACGTTCAAAGTCTTGACTTCGGCGAGTGGGACAGCTTCTGCCCACTTTGAGAAGTAATCAGTGATCGCCAGTATGAAGCGATGTCCTCGGGAGGAAGGTGGGGTGATTGGACCAATGATATCCATTCCCCATGCTTCGAATGGCCATGACGCCACTGTCGGATGTAGGAATTCGGATGGTTGGTGAATGAAGTCTGCGTGGACTTGGCAGGCCTTGCATTTTCGGGCATAATCTATTGCATCAGCCACCATCGTGGGCCAGTAGTAGCCCATCCGACGAAGGCGATCTTGCAGCTTAGGGCCAGGCTGATGGGCCCTGCAGACACCGTTATGAGCCTCTCGTACGACTTTTTTGGCTTCTGCGTTCGACAAGCACCAAAGTAGTAATCCGTCGTAGGAGCGGCGATACAGCATTTTCGTCTCTGTATCGTAGAAGAATCTGAGAGAACGCCGTCTGATAGAAGTAGCCTCCTTCGGGTTCTCGGGCAGGATGTCGTAGACCACGAAGTCTATGAATGGTTGTCTCCAGTCTGGCGCTTTGTCGATCATCTGAGCAGAATAACTCGCCATGGCTTGAACGTTGTTTTTGGGGCAGACCAGCTCACGGCCGATTATATCGACCGAATGATGAGAGTGGTTTGGCACTGCTAGGGAAGCAGCCAGGCCTGCTAGGGCATCAGCTTCGATATTTTGGAGTCTGGGGACGTGTTCGATGAAGAATCCCTCGAATGATGAGATAATATTGATCGCTATTTGGTGGTAGGGGATCATGTCTTCATGGCGGACTTCGTACGTCCCCCGAATCTGGTTGACGATTAATTACGAATCGCCGTATGCTTCAAGGTATTCTACCCCCAGTTCTTTTGCGAGTTGGAGGCCAATGACCAAAGCGTTGTACTCGGCCACATTGTTAGAGCAGGGTTCCGTGAGAGAGTAGGCGTGATTGATTACTAGCCCGGTAGGAGAGACCAATACTACTCCGACTCCGACGACGATGTTTCCCTTGGGTCCGGTTCTTGAAGCGCCATCGAAGAACATCCGCCATATGTTATCGTGGGTGGTTGTATTTGAATCGGCGACCTCATCTGGGATTTCTTCGTATATTCTGGATGATTCCGATCTTGGATGGGCCGCCAAAAAGTCTGCCAGGGCTTGACCTTTGACAGCCTTCTACGGGACGAAGATCATATGATAGGGGGACAGCAATATCGCCCATGTAGCGAGGCGGGAGCTGAGTGCCCCTGGATTGGTCATGAGGACCCTGAGAGGGTTGATTCGTGAGATCACATGTATGGTTTGCCCCGTGACATAGTGCCGCATCTTTTGAATGGCGAATACCAGGGCGAGGCATTCTTTCTCTACAGCGGTGTATCGGTGTTCGGGCCCGACCATCATTCGGCTGAGATAGTAAATGGCCTGCTCGTGGCCTGCATCGTTGTTTTGTGCCAGCAGGGCACCGAGGGAGTGTTCCATTGCTCGTACATAGAGCAGGAATAGTTTTCCAAGGACCGGGGCCACCAGGACTGGAGGATTTGATAAATATTCTTTGATGTCATCGAAAGTGCGCTGGCATTCCTCGTCCCATACGAATGAGACTCCCTTCTTCATGAGGTGGGTAAACGGTCGGCATCGCCCGGAGAGATTGGAAATGAACCTCCTGATATAAGCTAGCCTCCCTTGGAGGCCTCTAAGTTCACGGAGATTTCTCGGGGGACCCATCTCCATGATTGCCCTCGTTTTCTCGGGGTCTACATGGATACCCCGTGCAGTGATGATGAAGCCCAAGAACTTCCCGCTGGATACGCCCAAGAACGATTTTGTAGGGTTCATCTTCAGATTGTGGGCTCGCATTAAGTTGAACACCATTCTTAGGTCTTGCAGATGATCCTCCTTACGGCGACTCTTGACGGCGATGTCGTCGACATAGCATTCCACTATCTTGCGCAAATGTTCTCTGAAAAAGATACTCATGGCTCGCTGATATGTAGCGCCAGCATTCTTTAGACCGAATGGCATGACTGTGTAGCAGTATGTGCCAATCGGGGTTCGGAATGAAGTGTGCTTTTCGTCGTCGGGAGACATCTTGATTTGATTGTACCCCGAGAATCCATCCATGAATGACATACGTTCAAAGCCGCATGTATTGTCAATCATGATGTCTGTGATAGAAAGGGGAAATTCATCTTTGGGGCATGCCTCGTTCAGGTTGCGGAAGTCGATGCAGATTCGAATCTTCCCATTCTTCTTGAGGACGGGTACTATATTGGCGACCCAATCAGGATGTTGCTCTTCACGAATGAAGCCGTTGGCTATTAGCTTGTTGACTTCGGCTTCGATCGCGTCCATGACGCCTGGGCGGAAGCGTCGTTGTTGCTGCTTGACTGGCTTTGCATCTGGCCGTATATTGAGTTTGTGGAGAGCGATGTCAGGATTTAACCCCGGCATGTCTTCATAGCTCCAAGCGAACACATCAATGTATTCTCTGACAAGTTCTAACAGCGACTCTCGTTCTTCGTCAGTTAGGCTTTTACTGATAAAGATCGGTTTTGGAGAAGATTCGCTACCGAGATCCACTTGTATGACCTCATCTTCAGTAGGAGGTTCTCTCAGTTCGAACCGCTTTTCCCATTGTGCGTCTAATTGCTGGGCCCATGGCTCTAGCTCAAGGATTTCAGGGATGTCTTCGTCTTCCTCGTAAGCGTCGGTGAATGCCATGTTGACTGACATGACTTGTCTGAACACATCTCCGATGCTGGTATCTGAGTCGGAAGTCGGTGATCCGGTTGAATGTGACTGCCAGTCGCATTCTTCATCTGAGCTTTTAGGGGTCATAGTAGACGTTACATACCCTAAACCGCATCGGGTTTTGTTATAGTAGTTCTGTGGTTTGCCCGCCGGGGCTGGCGTCTTCAAAGGTAATCGTCGTCCAGTGCCGTATTTCAGTCCTGGCGTTGTCTCTAGATCATACCCCTGTTTCTGCATGAGATATTTGGATTGAGGGCTATAGAGATACAGAGGCAGTCTTCCAGCATCTGACCCGAAGTCGACTTCTTCCATGGCGAGGGGATGCGGGTTGTTCGTCCGGCCGAAGATGATTAGGTGGTCCCCTCCCTCGATTATTCGGTAAGCGTCTTCTACTGGAGTAAGTTGGATAGCGGTGTACACATTTGTCACCTGTGTATGTAGGTGAGTGCCTATACCGTGTTCCATAGCATACATTGTACATAGCTTATTGAGCTCGGTGTAGTTCAAAGATAACCCTTTATTGATGAAGTAAGGTATCTTTTCTAGAGGGATTACATCATCTGCGGAGGGAGCGTCAGTGTGGGCAGCCACATACTTGGCTAGCTCTGGTTCCTCTTCGGCTACCCCCTGTGTGAATGAAGATTGAGAGGGCATCCTAGTCAGCTTGATCTTCAGAGGCTCAACTGACGGAGCGAAGCGTAGGGTTGTCGATAGACTAGCAACCCCCAGTCTGGCACTTGATGTGGAGCGAGGGGTGGCTGGTTCGCTTGAAGTGTCAGACCTCACATCGGGGTGACGACCTTTCTTAGGCAGGCGTATCGTCAGAGGTCTATCGGAGGGATTGAGCTTCTCTGTTCGGGATTGACCGACTCTCGGTAATCTGATGGTAAGTGGCCCTGTCGTGGGTCTCGGTACCTGGCCGAACCTTGGCAGCCGGATTCTCAACTGCTCTTCCTGTGTCAAGAGGCTGATCGCGTCCTTACGCAGCGTGGCCGTAAGGGGTACAGAATTGCCTGGTTTGCGAGCTTGGAGGTGGATTGTCAGAGGTTCTTCTGATCCCGTGGTTGCTTCAACATCAGTTTGTTTATTTCCTCCTTCAAGGTGCCTCTTCGACTTTTCGTATAGGCAGGAGTCCGAGTAATAAGATTCGACCCCTTTGAAGGGATCGATGTCAGCAAATTCTGTCCTTACGAAGCCGTGTTTGTCGACATATTTGAAGCATTGGTGTAGCGTGGAAGGCACGATCATGTAATCATGTATCCAAGGGCGCCCCAAAAAGATGTTGTATGAAGTGTCGGCATCTATGACGTAGCAAGTGACTTCTGATTGGAGATCGCCAATCTGATATTTCAGACGGATCTTCCCGATTGGGTAGCTCCTGCCCGAATTGAACCCGCTGATGGCGGTGTTTGTAGGGGTCAGGCGATGCATTGGGATGCGAAGATGATGCAGTAGTCCTTTTAGAATGATGCTTATGGAAGACCCAGGGTCAATGTGCATCCGGTCCACCTTTACATCGCCGATGTAGCCTGTGTAGTATAATGGGCGATCGTGTAGATTAGTCTTGATGAGCATGTCTTGTGGAGTGAAGACGATGTTGGGCATTGCTCCCGTACAGGCACTGTCTTGGAGGTCTGCGGGCTGATTTTCTCCTGTGAGGTTGACCTGAGCCAGGTACGCATCGGCATTTTGAAGTGCATCGCTCAAGGCTGTGCGGACATCCTTCGAGAGCCTCAGGAGTTCATATAAGGACAATTTGGCCGGTGTATTGGCCAATTGCGCCAAGATGTCGAAGTTGTAGGGCCTCTCCAGCCCCTGAGATGTTTCCTTTCGGAGGGATTTGTCGAAGCGAGTCTCCTTCGGCCTAGGCTTGTCGGTCGTCGAAGGCTGAGCCGGTCTCGGAGCATCCGTGGTAATGGGCGGATGATCATCAGTCGAGTTTTCAGCCACAGGTTGAGATTGTGCTTCGGATCGAGTAACAACAGCCGTGACTTCCTCTTCATCTGCTGAAGTGGTACGGCAGGATCTGACTTTTCCACTTTTCTTTTTAGAAGATGGAGTGGACTGAGTTACCTCGTGGACTAGGTCCGGATGGACCCACATGATTTCCCCTCGTGGTGTGGTGAGGGGTACTAGACCAGTAGCTTGAGCAGGCGGAAGATTAGCAATCTCCATCGTTGCCAGAGGGATGGGTATAACCCCGTCCTGGGTCTCTGTTGGAGGGAAGCTGCCGAATTGTACGAACACCATGTTGGCTGCCACAGTTACCTCCTCAAAATCGATGGCCAGAGCATTCGAATCGATGAGGTTTTGGATATATCGTTTCAGTTGGTAGCAGTCGTGCGTAGCATGGTGAACGTAGCGGTGGTAATAGCAGAACTTTGGGTTCTCCAGATCAGCCGGCCGAGGTTCCCGTCTGGGTGGAGAAAGCTGAATCCTATCTCCTTGTATGAGCATGTCCAAGATAGGCTTGACGTGACCGTCTTCAAAAGAGTAAGTGATTTGAGGCCATTGTTTGTCCGCAGGTTACGACTCAGGCTTCTGGGCTGTATCGGCCACCATTGCCTGCTTGCCTCTGTTGTCCCAGTTGTTGGAGGGGCTACCCCCATTGTCGTTGGTGGTGCTGGGACGCTTGCTCTTGTTCTCTCCCTCTGAGATATGTAATCCCAGTTGGCGAGCCTTCTTTAATCGTTCTTCGGCACTTGTAGCACTAATGATAAAAGCCTTCCAGTCCTTGAATTGACTCTCGCCCATCCAGAGACTGATTGTTGGGAGTAGTCTCTTTTGGCAAATTTCGATCAAGGAGGAGTCCGGGTTGCCAGATGGTAACTTCATTGCGGTTTGACGAAATCGCTCAATGTAATTCCTCGTCAGCTCTTTCTCTCCTTGAATGACGTCCATGAGGGTAGACATCGTGACGTCCTGCCCTACCTCATAGAACCTCTCCAAGAACAGGCGTTTGAAGCCAGCGAAGGAATGGATGCAATTGTCCGGCAGGTTGCGGTACCAATCGAAGGCGACTCCTTCCAATGCCCCAATGAATAACCGTGTCAGGATAGCATCATCATGGGGCAGATGGTCGGTAGTGACCTCGAAGTAAGTGATGTACCGACTTGCTGAGGTCTTGCCATCATAGGGGTTGATATTGAACGGCTTATATCTTGGTGGGAATGGAACATCCCTCCATTCAGCAGGATATGGTTGCCGTATTCTGAAGTCTTGAGAGTTTTCTCTGGCGTGGAACATGGCTCGGAGCTCTTGAACTTCTCTTCTTACTTCTTGGGTCTCATCTGTCGCAGTCGGAGCCGTTACTTCGGGAGGATTATTGCCCGGGTTCGGTGCCGCCGAATTTGAATCTACGTTGATTGGGGGACCCGTGCTTGTCTGGCCAGGTGTCACCCCCTGCAGATTAGGAAGCGCCGCTTTGATCTCGTCTACAGACTTGACCAAGGCGTGCAATATGGCCTCCAAAGTGTCGATGTGCTGGCGATCACCGGAACCGCCTTGATTGCTGTCTGTCGTGAACACCGTCTTCACATGAGGAGTGACGGAAGGAGTGGTGGAGGATGTACCCTCCGAGTCATACCCGTGCATCGAGAAATCATCAGGATATGTGGGGATGTTCTCTTCAGGTTCAGACTCGGAAGGAACACTACCCCCGGCTTCGGAGCTTGCTTCGTCTAGGATGTCTTTGGGGACGTCGGTATCTGTTGTATCCGTCGGAGGATTTGCTTCCTCCAGTCCGTATTCCTGGAATGTCGGATTGTCGTGGATGTTTGGAGGAGTGCTACACCCAGTTCCGACGACCCCCAATGTTGTAGACGATGAACTTCCTACTGCAGCAATTTTCGTCTTCGAACGGGTGTGTTGAAATACTCCAGTGGAGGATAACCCTTTAGACGACGGTTTCTTAGCTGCAGTAGTTGACACCTTTGGGCTGGAGATGCTCGTTTTCTTCCCTCTTCCCTTGGCGAGAACTTTCTGCACGGACTTGCAGGAGACAACAAGAGGTGCCTCGTCTTCTGAGCTCGGGTGATGTAGTCTTTAGAAGACGGATGGCCGGTCTTCCGTCACCGCCGCGTTGCTGCAACAGCAGTTGACGATGATCTGGGTGCATTGATGTCCGTGTGAGGGCACTTTACACCCCGAAGCTCCTTCTCTTTCCTTGCGTTTGTGGAGGATAACCTCACGCGGGTCAGAGGAACCACTTTGTCTGTTTGCCGCCGGGGGCTGGACTTGAGTGGTTTTATACAACTTCCCATCAGAGGCCCGCGTGATAATCAGTGGGACGCCCCGATAGTCAGAGGTTGGGGCAGTCGTCTGGACTTGATGAGCCCGCGCTGTCCTAGACTTCCTCCTTTTAGCAGTTGTGGGTGCGTAATAGGAGGAGTCTAAGTCGAATACCACAGAGTCTGGATTATCATCCAGAGAATGATCAGAGTCAGGACCGCATGAGAGCCGGTCGAAGACTGATCGAGAGAAGCGTGGGACGGATGCTATGCGGCTAGCATTGGATACCGTACAGGCTGTCTGCATGCGGCTGTCTTTTATTGTAGGATGAGTCTTTATGCAGTTAGGAGTCACGACCGTGCAGGCTGACCGCATATGGTTGGCATCTGTGGCCGCATGGGTTTTCTGCAAGCGATTGACCTTAATAGCCGTATGAGTCTCATCCGTACGGTTGGCAACTGTAGCCGCATAAGTTATGCGGCTGACAGATGTGGCCGCATGAGTTTTCTTTATGCGGTCGGCGGTTGTAGCCGCATGGGTTTTCTCCCTGCGGTTAATACTCTTCTGCGGCTCGGATCGCGTAGAGTTCCTCTTTGCCCCTGCAAGTCCAGCATCATAGTGTTTTCTTCTGCCGGACTTGGGGACAGCAGAGTTGTCTACGGTCTGAAGTGGGGCCGCAGGGGAGTTTTTCTCGCCATCTTGAGCAATAGAGAGCACCCCATCAAGGGCTTGCGGAGGAGCAAATAATTTTGGCCTCCACTCTTTGCGAGCCTTTATAGTGCGGATGCGCTTCTGGACCGGGCCAGTGCTACCTTCAGAGAGCATCTCTTCGAACGCATGTTGGTCGAAGCGTACGACCATCTTCTGTTGTATAGAGCCAAGTTTGGCTGCGTCCGATTGCGTCACCAACTCCCCAGCCGTGGAGAAATTAGTCCCCAGCAGAGTCGCCATCGTGTTTGCCATTGATTGTAAAAGTACAGAACAATTATCGGAGGACTGAACTTAGACTCACAATACAAACTCGTTCGTATAAAGAAAGCCTAGGGACGAAAACCTAGGTACAGCAGTCTAAGTACGATTGTTTATTTTAGATTCTGGGGGGTGACGATAGAGGCTCGGGAAAGCGACGGCCGCTCTGCCTTACTCCTTGGACGATCGGTACGCAGCCTTGACTCGGGGAAGATCTGCTTGGTCGTTGACGAAGAAATGCCTTCTTGCTCTCTCTCTGATTGCTCTCCTGGCTTCTCTCTCTCTGTGTATATTCTCTCTCTGACTATGGGGGAAGTCTCCCTGTGTATACGTATTCTTCTCTGGCTTCTTTTTTTTGTATATCTCTCTATATTTCACAAGGAAATGGCACCTTGCTATTTATAATAGTGGGATGTGATCATTAGGGTTGCCAATGATTAGCTCTTGGAGATGGCGGCGGCCAGGGGGTTGATCAATCCAGGCCGTTCGTTTCTGATTATGACGAATTAGAACCATTAAGGGTAGATTACACCAAATCCCCATTAGCAATTAATGCTGATTGACATAAATCTTCCTTATAATGATTCTCTAATATCTGTGAATAAATCAAATTTATTCTCCTACCACGTGCCCCAGATCATTGGGATTCGACCCGATCCTGGATTGCCATAAATCTGGGAGATTGATCGGCTGAGGACACGTGTCCTGAGAGCCAATGGTGAGACTGGAACCGCATGCAGATTGGGCCGCATGAGATTTGGGCCGCATGAATTATGGGCCGCATAAGACTTGGGACACGTGTCAGGGCTGTCTGGGCAGTGGCCCCCTCCTTCAGACTTCTGAACCATATGATGAGCCGCATGAACCGCATAATGGTGTGTCTGCTTGAGCCGCATGGGCATGATCTTCTTGAGCCGCATAGGGATGATTCCACTCGAGCCGCATGGGACAGCTTCACTCTGAACCGTATGGGAAGTCTTCACTTCGAGCCGCATAAGCACACCCACGTGGCAGGGCCACGTGGCATTTTGTTGTTCTCGGGGGATCGTGTCAGAAATTGTTTTTCTCTTCCCTAGAGATTCATCATCATGACAGAGTCATAATTACCTGCTTTGGTGTCAGGTCTGTCAACTTTTCAGAGGGGTCAGCCGTCAAAGCAATTAATGCAGCATGGATCGGAGGGGGGCACTGTCACGCCACATGTCTTCTGAACCGTATGGAATGCCTCCGGCCGCATAGCTCCTTATGCCGCATGACTCCCTGAGCCGCATGCGTTTTCTGAGCCGTATGGGTCTTTCTTGGCCGTATGAGTCATTTTCTTTAGTATTTTCCATGCTTCTACAATCACAAACAAGGTCTCTAATTACTAAATAATCAAACATGATCAAACAACACAACATCAACCTGCTTCTATCCTATCTCTAGTCAACTAAGTCAAACATAGTCAATGGTCAACTACTGGTCAACAACTAGTTAATTTGGACTATTGGGTCAATGGCTAATCTAGGGTTTAGAGTAAGATAGACTATAGTGCTCAAAAATAATATCAAGACAATCCTAAGTTCAAAACATACACATGTATACTCTACATTAAACTAGACTCATAACTTCTAACCCTTAACCATAACACATACTCTAAAATACCTCACATAACCCCATATATCTTATACTCTAATACCTATATATCCCTAGTGTAACCCAAACTCATATACAAAATTGAAACCCTAGACCTGTCCAAAATTATGCAGTTCGATAATCGTATGCGTCTGTCCAAAATCATGATACTCAGAATCTCCATCATGCTAGTGAGCAAGGCTACGATAATCACAGAGTCCTCGACTAAGGTACATACCTCTAGAATTATGGTATTTAAAATTTTCGCATTGCCGCATGCTTGGCAGCAAAAATCTTAAATTCCCACACCCGAGAAATACGTCCATAATCTGATTATGTCCTCACTATGCCTGCTAGCAAGACCCTAGAGGATTCTAAAATCTCATAATCGAGGTGACCTAGCCCATACGACTTATCTCAGAAGAATATCACATCACAAGGACAAAATTTTATCAAACGATCAAGGAACAGATGGAATCGAATTTCAAGACAGTTTATAAGGAGGCAAATGCGGAATGAGATCGAAAGATTGGAACCTGCAATCTGCTCTGCTATTGCCTGAGTGGACTCAACTTCATGGCAAAAGCTCGCCCCTACTGGCCTCCTCTAGCCTGCTGCACTCTGTCCTGGCCTGCCTGTCTGGCTGCACGGGTAGCACAGTTCTTTATCTGGTGATCTGGAGCTCCACAGAATAAACAAACTCCCAGCCTCATCCTATAAACCTCCCGGGTGTGCCCCATCTTCTTGCACAAGACACACTGGATGGCCTGCCTCTGGCCCTATCCCTGGTGCTGCTGGGCACGAGCTGGTGCCTGCTGAAATTGTAACTGAGGCTGCTGCTGGAACTGCCTCTGCTGGAAGTGAGGTCGCTTCGCCGGCCCCGCACTCGAGTTCGCTCCTAGAATATCGCTGCCCCTCTTCGGCTTGAGGCCGAAGTCCTCCTCTGCTATCTGCGCCTCCATCAGAATCTGCTCGAAGGTCGCATTGCGTCGCCCCGAGGTACGAGTACGAACCGCGTGAATAAGACCCCTCCGAAACTTGCAGGCCTTGTACCCCTAATCTTGGATCAGACCTGGTGTAAACCTACTCAGGCGGAAGAACTCCGTTGCATACTCGTCTACCGACGAGTTCCCCTGCACCAACCCGACGAACTGTCCCTCCAAAGCTGTCAAAGCCACATCAGGGCAGAACTTCACCTTAAAGAGCCTCCTGAAGCTCTCCCAAGTCAAACCCCTCACCGACGCACGAGGATCCGTACGAAACCAAGTCAGTACTATATCAAAAAATTAGCTCGCTGCAGACATCACCCAAAGCCCTTTCGGGACCTCTGCTAATTCCAGGCTCCGCTGGACATCCTCCAACCAGTCATCCGCGTACAGGATACCCTCGGTACCCTTGAACTCCCTCGGGTTCATCTTCTTGAAATCTAGGTGTGTGCCAGGCCTCCCCTGACCCTGCTGTCATGACCCGCACCCACTGTGAGGGTACGAGTACGTAACAGCGCCCAGCCTACGCCGCAGTGTCGGCGGTAGAACGCTGTTCTAAGTCTCTAACTAATTATCAACTCATGCATTATATAGTGTACTCGTCATGATCAACTCCGAACGGAGGACAAGTATAAGATATGGTGTATCTCAATCACAGTCTAAGCACGATAAGAAACACAGAATTGTAACTAAGAATTTGAAGACAAAAATAAATACTGAAATAATAACAACATCTGAATAATCTCAAATACATCTCAAGTCTCAAATCTCTATATACAACTCCAGATCTAAACAGAAAAACTAAAATAAGACAGACTAACTAAACTCCGAACACTCCTGAGTGTCGGGGCCATAGGTAGCTAAGCCATCTCCTCAGTAAAATGTAGGGCATGTATCCTCAGGGCAATCATCTGTAAAATTTTCAACAGGTCCAGTCAGGACAGGAACGAGTACAACTCATCAAGAAAACCCAAGTAAAAGACAGGGAAACTATAAAGCAGTTATAGACAGTTTTATTGATGAATATGGCAGTTTATATACAGGTGATGGTATAGAGAAACAGTAAGATACAAGAAAAGTAAAGTAACTAAACAAGAGAAGAATGATGGCAATGACGACTGTAAATAAATCTAGCTGAACTAAGGTAACATGATAAGTCCAGGCAGTAAATGTAAAACAAGTGTAAACTGCTATAAATCCAGTACGGGATGAATCTAATACAAGATGAATCCAGTACCAGATGATTCTAGGTAGTGATCAAGAATCCAGGTGAGTCCAGCTAATCTAATAGTGTGTTTTAAAATACCGAGATCGACATGTAGACGGCTGTGGGTAATCAGGCACACCTCTCACTGATCAGGCAAGAGATGGCTATGCTTCCAGTAGATTCCAGTAGGGAGATTCCAGATTTGGGGTATATCTACATGTCTTACTCAATATTTCCCCGCCCCGTAAACAAGTGAATCCAGAATTCGACACGAGAATCGAGATGAGTCCAGCCAAAATATAATGATTCCAGAAATAGATTCCAGAATGATTCCAGTGATTCCAGTAATAGAGGCCAGATAACATGGTGAGTGTGTCGCATACATGAATCCAGAAATATCCATACGTGTGGTATCAGAGAATCACATAAAACTAAATAGAACTGAAATACAGTAACTGGCAAATAAATGAGAGAACTATCAGAGAATATACTCGCCTGATACTCTGAAAAGAGTAGTGTAATGTCAGATGTCTGCACCGGAGTCACAGTGTCCTAAATAGAATAGTACAGGTTATAATGTGTTTAAAACAAGGTAAATAAAGTCTACGATGCAAACTACATGAATTCTAGGTCAATCTAGGTCAAAGTCAACTCTAAGTCAAATCTGGTCAACTGTCTAGGTCAAACTAGGTCCAGGTCAAACTTGCTCAACTCTGGGTCAACTCAAGTCAATACTCTAGTCAAACTAGGCCAATTGGTCACATCCAGACTAATGTTGACTTTTGGTCCACTCCAGTCAACCTGGACTAGTCAAACTAAGTCAACAAGGTCAAACTACTCCAAACAAGTCCCACTAGGCCTAACCAGCCTATTCTAGCATGCACACCCAATTTCTAGGCTGTACAAGCCAACTGCACACCCATACTGGCATTCAAGCCATATACATAGGCTGCATCACATAGGGCACATCCCATAGGCTATGTGCCATGTAGGCCATATCACATTCCACACATATTGTATATTATACTAAGTTAATATAGTTATCATACACATATATATATAGGCAACATATGCATATCCCATATACATTATATATACCCATATAATATTAGTACACACACATTGATATATTTTATAGAATACCTATATATATATATACATACATTTATACATACTTGCATCTATACCTCCCAAGTAAATATAATATATAAATGTACAATATATAGGTTACCTAATATATGTATACATATAAATAGGGTGGCCTAAATGACCTCTGTCTATACAAGTATGCCACAACTCACCTACCTCTAATTTACACTGCCTAAACTGTTAAGGAAGACTGAACAATTGCATATAGGCATGACTGAATTTATACAATCTAGGACATTAGCCAAAGGTATAGTGAGTTAATGGTAAGGCCATTGTGTATGAACTGAAACATGTAGTGAATCATGCAGTGTATAGTTTATGAAATGAATGCAATGTGTAGGACATGTTCAATATTTACAGGGCTCAGTTTGGAATGCAGGACAATTGAAGGGATGTAGAGACTAGACTCAGGTCCACGTGTGGACAGGTCAAGATGGTGTGGAGAAAACCACCTATACATAATCCCTATTCTCAGCCTCAGAAATCTGAGAACAGACCCAAACAACCTATATTAACAATCCAGTGAATCCCCAATCCAGAAATCAGTTTTCAGGGTGTGCGTATTCAGGTTTAAAACAGGGAACACAGTGCACGAATTCTCAGGTTAATATAGTTCAAACTCTGATATCATACATGTTTCACTCATATCCATAACATTTGCATACCTATATTACTGCTACTGGTCTTTCAACATGCCAAGCTGATGCACATGTAACCAGGGCTGCCTAGTGCAGCCCCTACTGCTGCCTAGGCACTGCTGGCTGTTGCCTGGCTGCAACATGCCCTGCCAGGCCAAGCCATGCCAAGGCAAGGCAGCACACTGCCTGCTGCTACTCAACCTTCACCCTCTATTTCTCTGAAACAACTCACCCTATAAATCCTAACCTCTCTAACTCCATAACTCAGTTCTCACAAAACCTGAGATTAAGTCTCAGATTTCAACTTCCTTTAATCCCTTAACCTTTACAACTAGAGATGTTCATCCCTATACAGAAATCTAAACTGATACTTAGCTATACTATGCATACCACATATTTATAGACATAACTATATACATTCAGATATAACAACCAATGAGAAGCTAACATATATGGAAACCCAATCCTAATATCTAATCACACATACACATTCAACTCTTATATGAACTAAAAGAAACTTACCTATATACATACATATTCAGATTTTTAGAGTAACTTCTAATACCCAAAATCGAAGTATAGAACATACCTATGTGTAAATAACTGATAAATGAACATATCTTAATGAAACATGAGCACAGGATTTCATTGAAACCAAATACTGAGTTTGAACCTCATACAAATCATGAAAACCAATTTTGAAATCCAAAACCCATTCTCAGGAAATTGAGACTAAGTCTCAAGCAAATCAGTTCCTGTGCAAAGTGTGACAAGTGTGTATAACATGTGTGGAGGGGTGTGAGTCTATGAAAATCTAAAACAAAAAGTGTAGGGTGTGTGTGGACTGAAATGGCTGTCCTCAGGAATCAGTGAATGACAGTGTGTGTAATAGTTGACAGTAACAGTGTATAAAAAATCAGTTTGCAAACAGCCCCATACCAACCTCAACATTCCAAACTTCAACACAACCATTAACCAACATTTAGGTAATCTAAAACATATGTGTTTGAATCAAACAGGGCAATTAACAGCAACATATATAAAATTCTCAGAAATTTGCAAATCAAAAACCTCAACCTCTCGAAACTTGAGAACTGTGGTGACCCCAGTTCGAGACCAATCTCAAGGTCAAAATCGAAATAAATTTGGAAAACTAGGTGTACATATATTAGGGACTTATCCCACATGTCTTGGGGCCAATCGTGTCCAAAATAACAGGATACAATATGTCCAAGAATGTGAATCACACAGTATCAGAAATCAGGAATGACAGTGCTCAGACAGGCTCGTGCAGCCGTGTCGAGCTCTCGTGGACACGACTCACTACACTAGACACCTCGTGCACGTGTCTAGGTGTTTGCCAAGACTAGGAGAGTGTGTCCCACAGCCTGCATAGTGTCCAAGTAACTCGTGTCGCGTGCACGAGATGCGTATCAGACGCGATTCTCGCGCGCGCGTGCGAGAGGCTACGACCAGTGCATGGCCGATAACTTCTCGAATACTCAACCATCTCATCCCAAATTTTGGGAGGATGGTGGCAGAGATTGCCCCGACCCCTGTGCCAAAAATAGGGTCTTGGTAGTTCGTGTCGTGTCCTACAGGAGTGTCGGGTAGCAGGGGACTGCACGGGGCCTGTGCTGCGTCCCGTGCGTGCGTGTGTGTCCAATTTTTGGACACGAACGTGTCCAGAATCTTGCTCAGGAGGACACGAAATCAATAAACACATATAAAACAATTTTTCCATTCAAATACTTTTCAAAAATAACAATTAAATTCCCTTTGTGACATATCATCAAACACCTATATGCATACTATGACACGTGTCCGATACGGACGCGAAACCGACACGAATTGTGCCCAAATTCCAGGGACAGCTAGGGGACTCCTAGATCTAGCCCTAAATGCAAAGAAAATAGCAATTTAAATCAATATGAGGGGTTTTACCTATTGGTGCAATTTGCATGGAAAAGCTCCAATGGGGGTGTTCTTCTTGATGGCCCAAAAGCTCCAAATTGATCCCAAACTGAAATGGCTCTCCACCAACAGTCCATAAACTCAATTTAGAACCCAATGCAAAAGACTAGGATGAAAAAGGAGATCAAATGAAAAAAATAGGATTTTTTTGGAAGGGGGAAACTTACCTTTCTTTTCTCCAAGTGTAGGAATGATAAAAAGAGGCAAGCCCTAATGAATAAGTGTTTAAATAGGGTGGGAATCCCTATGTGGCTGTTCATAGGTTCATTAATTAGGGTTAGGGTTCACTAAATGGCCCATGGGCTTAAGTCATGATCAATTTAAATCATTAAGTCATAAGCCATTTCATGACCATGACTTAAATCCACTAAACCAAATCCCCTCCTTCTAAACCTATTCTCTAATGACTAAAATAGGTTAACTCAACCTAGACTAGGGTCACCATGGCTAGGGTTAGCTTCTAGGCTAGTCCACTAGGTCTCAACAAGTTAAAGTCAAACTAGAATTCATCAATTCAACAAATCACCAAATAATTCAAATAAGTCAAAATGACCAAAATACCCCTAGGCTAAAAATGATAATTAATCATGCTAATGACATGGTTAGGCTCTAGGTCATGCAGTCTCTCAGGTTTTACTAGCAGCACATCAAAATCACAAGTCATGACTAAAATAAATTCTTAATAGTTTAAAAATTATTAAAAATCACTAAAAATCATAATATGAATCAAATATCAATAATTAATAATTAAAATTATAAAATTTCAAAATTACCCTCATCTGGAAAACTGGGTGTTACAATCCTACCCACCTTAGAAAAATTTCGTCCTCGAAATTAAAATGATCGTACCCGTCCTAGGTCAAACCCCCAGCAAATCAAGGTCGAAGCAACACAATCCTACTGGTCGTGATTTCACAGTCTCGAACGGGGTAGCTACACTATCTAGCAATCAAAACAATATCCTGACAGGTACTAATGGAATTACACAGGAAAGTGGGAAGAAGAACGAGAAGGACAAACCTGCTAACCTATCACCTGCAGCGTCGGTCTCCTCGACCGCCATCGCAAAAGCTCCACCCTTCTGGTGCTGAGCTACAGGTGGCCTAGCTCCCTCAAGCTGAGGTACAAAGGGACAGTCTATCTTCTGGTGGGCTTCGGACCCACAGGAATAGCAAACCTTCAGCCTCTTCCTACACTGCTCCCTGGTGTGTCCCAACTTCCTGCAGTAGGAACAACTGATCGTCTTCGGGTCCTGACCCCGATACTGATGCTGCACCTGCTGAACCATCACTGGTGCCCGGGTCTGCTGAATCTGAACATGAGGCCTCTTGGCCTGGCCTCCGCTGCTGCTACCACTCTGGAAGTCACGACCTCTCTTCAACTTCAACCCTAGGTCGTCCTCCGCTGCCATAGCCCCAAAAAATATCTCTGCAAAGGTAGCGTTCCGGTCGCTCTTAGTCAGCGACCGAACCTCTCGAATCAAGCCTCGGCGGAACTTCCTCGCCTTCGTCTTCTCAGTCAAGTCATCTATGAACCGGGCCAATCGACAAAACTCCCCGGTGTACTCAACTACCGTCTGGTTTCCCTGAACCAGACCCCCAAACTGTGCCTCTATGTCTCCCAAGGCCACATCAGGAAAGAACTGCTCCTTGAACAGTTCCTTGAACTGGGCCCAAGTCTGTCCCTCAACTCCCACTCTGGGATCTGTCTGGTACCACGCACGGGCTAAGTCCTGCATCTGACTGCCTGCCGCCTCGATATGGAGTCGATCTGGTATCTCTGCTAGCCTGAATATCTCTTCGATATGCTCGATCCAGTCGTCTGCATAATGAATGCCCTCCGTGCCCAGGAACTCTCTGGGGTGCATCTTCTGGAAGTCCTGTATATCCTTCTCCTTCCGACGAGGCTGCTGCTGCTCCCCCTGAGCAGTCACCATCTCTACTGTAGCACGAACCAGCTGGTGGGCCTCGTCAATCCCCTGACGATAATCGACAGTCTGCTGCTGCTGCTGCTACTGGTGAGACGCCAGAATCCTCTCCAAGAAAGAAAAAAGATGAGCAGTATCTACCATCCCCGCAGGTGGAGGCTGCTGCGGTGGAAGGATCTCGGGAAGCACCGGACTCTGCCTCCCAGCTGATGGAACACCCACCCCAGCTGATGGATCTCCGAAAGCTGCTGAAACATCCACCCCAGCTGGCATGACTGGGGCTGCGGTACCAGAGGCTGGCTGCTGAAGGTGAGAGGTGGCAGACCCCTCTGCAGCGGCTACTGTACCAGAGCGATGTGATCGTGTCTCCACCATCCTGAAGACAGATCGAAAAGGAAGTCAATACTGAGCAGGAATCGATAAAATCAAAGGAGGATAGTTTATTTCAAAGAAGACAATCAGTAAGATATGTAGATGGCATGAATTGAAGCAGAGTTTTTCCTAACTGTGATTGAGCGCCTCTCCGTTAAAGCCTATCTCTCAATCCTATCGCAGGCTCGCGGCAGTACAACTAAGTCGTCGTACTACCACGATATCGCACTAATGCGACTCTCGACCCGCATGGGCCACCACTAAAAATGTGTCACGACCCGCACCCACTGTGAGGGTACGAGTACGTAACAGCACCCAGCCTACGCCGCAGTGTCGGCGGTAGAACGCTGTTCTAAGTCTCTAACTAACCATCAACTCATGCAGTATATAGTGTACTCGTCATGATCAACTCCGAACGGAGGACAAGTATAAGATATGGTGTATCTCAATCACAGTCTAAGCACGATAAGAAACACAGAATTATAACTAAGAATTTGAAGTCAAAAATAAATACTGAAATAATAACAACATCTGAATAATCTCAAATACATCTCAAGTCTCAAATCTCTATATACAACTCCAGATCTAAACAGGAAAACTAAAATAAGACAGACTAACTAAACTCCGAACACTCCTGAGTGTCGGGGCCATAGGTAGCTAAGCCATCTCCTCAGTAAAATGTAGGGCATGTATCCTCAGGGCAATCATCTGTAAAATTTTCAACAGGTCCAGTCAGGACAGGAACGAGTACAACTCATCAAGAAAACTCAAGTAAAAGACAGGGAATATAAAGTAGTTATAGACAGTTTTATTGATGAATATGGCAGTTTATATACAGGTGATGGTATAGAGAAACAGTAAGATACAAGGAAAGTAAAGTAACTAAACAAGAGAAGAATGATGGCAATGACGACTGTAAATAAATCTAGCTGAACTAAGGTAACATGATAAGTCTAGGCAGTAAATGTAAAACAAGTGTAAACTGCTATAAATCCAGTACGGGATGAATCTAATACAAGATAAATCCAGTACCAGATGATTCTAGGTAGTGATCAAGAATCCAGGTGAGTCCAGCTAATCTAATAGTGTGTTTTAAAATACCGAGATCAACATGTAGACGGCTGTGGGTAATCAGGCACACCTCTCACTGATCAGGCAAGAGATGGCTATGCTTCCAGTAGATTCCAGTAGGGAGATTCCAGATTTGGGGTATATCTACATGTCTTATTCAATATTTCCCTGCCCCGTAAACAAGTGAATCCAGAATTCGACACGAGAATCGAGATGAGTCCAGCCAAAATATAATAATTCCAGAAATAGATTCCAGAATGATTCCAGTGATTCCAGTAATAGAGGCCAGATAACATGGTGAGTGTGTCGCATACATGAATCCAGAAATATCCATACGTGTGGTATCAGAGAATCACATAAAACTAAATAGAACTGAAATACAGTAACTGGCAAATAAATGAGAGAACTATCAGAGAATGTACTCGCCTGATACTCTAAAAAGAGTAGTGTAATGTCAGATATCTGCACCGGAGTCACAGTGTCCTAAATAGAATAGTACAGGTTATAATGTGTTTAAAACAAGGTAAATGAAGTCTACGATGCAAACTACATGAATTCTAGGTCAATCTAGGTCAAAGTCAACTCTAAGTCAAATCTGGTCAACTGTCTAGGTCAAACTAGGTCCAGGTCAAACTTGCTCAACTCTGGGTCAACTCAAGTCAATACTCTAGTCAAACTAGGCCAATTGGTCACATCCAGACTAATGTTGACTTTTGGTCCACTCCAGTCAACCTGGACTAGTCAAACTAAGTCAACAAGGTCAAACTACTCCAAACAAGTCCCACTAGGCCTAACCAGCCTATTCTAGCATGCACACCCAATTTCTAGGCTGTACAAGCCAACTGCACACCCATACTGGCATTCAAGCCATATACATAGGCTGCATCACATAGGGCACATCCCATAGGCTATGTGCCATGTAGGCCATATCACATTCCACACATATTGTATATTATACTAAGTTAATATAGTTATCATACACATATATATATAGGCAACATATGCATATCCCATATACATTATAAATACCCATATAATATTAGTACACACACATTGATATATTTTATAGAATACCTATATATATATATATATATATATATATATATATATATATATATATATACATACATTTATACATACTTGCATCTATACCTCCCAAGTAAATATAATATATAAATGTACAACATATAGGTTACGTAATATATGTATACATATAAATAGGGTGGCCTAAATGACCTCTGTCTATACAAGTATGCCACAACTCACCTACCTCTAATTTACACTGCCTAAACTGTTAAAGAAGACTGAACAATTGCATATAGGCATGACTGAATTTATACAATCTAGGACATTAGCCAAAGGTATAGTGAGTTAATGGTAAGGCCATAGTGTGTGAACTGAAACATGCAGTGAATCATGCAGTGTATAGCTTATGAAATGAATGCAATGTGCAGGACATGTTCAATATTTCAGGGCTCACTTTGGAATGCAGGACAATTGAAGGGATGTACAGACTGGACTCAGGTCCACGTGTGGACAGGTCAAGATGGTGTGGAGAAAACCACCTATACATAATCCCTATTCTCAGCCTCAGAAATCTGAGAACAGACCCAAACAACCTATATTAACAATCCAGTGAATCCCCAATCCAGAAATCAGTTTTCAGGGTGTGCGTATTCAGGTTTAAAACAGGGAACACAGTGCACGAATTCTCAGGTTAATATAGTTCAAACTCTGATATCATACATGTTTCACTCATATCCACAACATTTGCATACCTACATTACTGCTACAGGTCTTTCAACATGCCAAGCTGATGCACATGTAACCAGGGCTGCCTAGTGCAGCCCCTACTGCTGCCTAGGCACTGCTGGCTGTTGCCTGGCTGCAACATGCCCTGCCAGGCCAAGCCATGCCAAGGCAAGGCAGCACACTGCCTGCTGCTACTCAACCTTTACCCTCTATTTCTCTGAAACAACTCACCCTATAAATCCTAACCTCTCTAACTCCATAACTCAGTTCTCACAAAACCTGAGATTAAGTCTCAGATTTCAACTTCCTTTAATCCCTTAACCTTTACAACTAGAGATGTTCATCCCTATACAGAAATCTAAACTGATACTTAGCTATACTATGCATACCACATATTTATAGACATAACTATATACATTCAGATATAACAACCAATGAGAAGCTAACATATATGGAAACCCAATCCTAATATCTAATCACACATACACATTCAACTCTTATATGAACTAAAAGAAACTTACCCATATACATACACATTCAGATTTTTAGAGTAACTTCTAATACCCAAAATCGAAGTATAGAACATACCTATGTGTAAATAACTGATAAATGAACATATCTTAATGAAACATGAGCACAGGATTTTATTGAAACCAAACACTGAGTTTGAACCTCATACAAATCATGAAAACCAATTTTGAAATCCAAAACCCATTCTCAGGAAATTGAGACCAAGTCTCAAGCAAATCAGTTCCTGTGCAAAGTGTGACAAGTGTGTATAACATGTGTGGAGGGGTGTGAGTCTATGAAAATCTGAAACAAAAAGTGTAGGGTGTGTGTGGACTGAAATGGCTGTCCTCAGGAATCAGTGAATGACAGTGTGTGTAATAGTTGACAGTAACAGTGTATAAAAAATCAGTTTGCAAACAGTCCCATACCAACCTCAACATTCCAAACTTCAACACAACCATTAACCAACATTTAGGTAATCTAAAACACATGTGTTTGAATCAAACAGGGCAATTAACAGCAACATACATAAAATTCTCAGGAATTTGCAAATCAAAAACCTCAACCTCTCGAAACTTGAGAACTGTGGTGACCCCAGTTCGAGACCAATCTCAAGGTCAAAATCGAAATAAATTTGGAAAACTAGGTGTACATAGATTAGGGACTTATCCCACATGTCTTGGGGCCAATCGTGTCCAAAATAACAGGATACAATGTGTCCAAGAATGTGAATCACACAGTATCAGAAATCAGGAATGACAGTGCTCAGACAGGCTCGTGCAGCCGTGTCGAGCTCTCGTGGACACGACTCACTACACTAGACACCTCGTGCACGTGTCTAGGTGTTTGCCAAGACTAGGAGAGTGTGTCCCACAGCCTGCATAGTGTCCAAGTAACTCGTGTCGCGTGCACGAGATGCGTATCAGACGCGATTCTCGCGCGCGCGTGCGAGAGGCTACGACCAGTGCATGGCCGATAACTTCTCGAATACTCAACCATCTCATCCCAAATTTTGGGAGGATGGTGGCAGAGATTGCCCCGACCCCTGTGCCAAAAATAGGGTCTTGGTAGTTCGTGTCGTGTCCTACAGGAGTGTCGGGTAGCAGGGGACTGCACGGGGCCTGTGCTGCGTCCCGTGCGTGCGTGTGTGTCCAATTTTTGGACACGAACGTGTCCAGAATCTTGCTCAGGAGGACACGAAATCAATAAACACATATAAAACAATTTTTCCATTCAAATACTTTTCAAAAATAACAATTAAATTCCCTTTGTGACATATCATCAAACACCTATATGCATACTATGACACGTGTCCGATACGGACACGAAACCGACACGAATTGTGCCCAAATTCCAGGGACAGCTAGGGGACTCCTAGATCTAGCCCTAAATGCAAAGAAAACAGCAATTTAAATCAATATGAGGGGTTTTACCTATTGGTGCAATTTGCATGGAAAAGCTCCAATGGGGGTGTTCTTCTTGATGGCCCAAAAGCTCCAAATTGATCCCAAACTGAAATGGCTCTCCACCAACAGTCCATAAACTCAATTTAGAACCCAATGCAAAAGACTAGGATGAAAAAGGAGATCAAATGAATAAAATGGGATTTTTTTGGAAGGGGGAAACTTACCTTTCTTTTCTCCAAGTGTAGGAATGATAAAAAGAGGCAAGCCCTAATGAATAAGTGTTTAAATAGGGTGGGAATCCCTATGTGGCTATTCATAGGTTCATTAATTAGGGTTAGGGTTCAGTAAATGGCCCATGGGCTTAAGTCATGATCAATTTAAATCATTAAGTCATAAGCCATTTCATGACCATGACTTAAATCCACTAAACCAAATCCCCTCCTTCTAAACCTATTCTCTAATGACTAAAATAGGTTAACTCAACCTAGACTAGGGTCACCATGGCTAGGGTTAGCTTCTAGGCTAGTCCACTAGGTCTCAACAAGTTAAAGTCAAACTAGAATTCATCAATTCAACAAATCACCAAATAATTCAAATAAGTCAAAATGACCAAAATACCCCTAGGCTAAAAATGATAATTAATCATGCTAATGACATGGTTAGGCTCTAGGTCATGCAGTCTCTCAGGTTTTACTAGCAGCACATCAAAATCACAAGTCATGACTAAAATAAATTCTTAATAGTTTAAAAATTATTAAAAATCACTAAAAATCATAATATGAATCAAATATCAATAATTAATAATTAAAATTATAAAATTTCAAAATTACCCTCATCTGGAAAACTGGGTGTTACAATCCTACCCACCTTAGAAAAATTTCGTCCTCGAAATTAAAATGATCGTACCCGTCCTAGGTCAAACCCCCAGCAAATCAAGGTCGAAGCAACACAATCCTACTGGTCGTGATTTCACAGTCTCGAACGGGGTAGCTACACTATCTAGCAATCAAAACAATATCCTGACAGGTACTAATGGAATTACACAGGAAAGTGGGAAGAAGAACGAGAAGGACAAACCTGCTAACCTATCACCTGCAGCGTCAGTCTCCTCGACCGCCATCGCAAAAGCTCCACCCTTCTGGTGCTGAGCTACAGGTGGCCTAGCTCCCTCAAGCTGAGGTACAAAGGGACAGTCTATCTTCTGGTGGGCTTCGGACCCACAGGAATAGCAAACCTTCAGCCTCTTCCTACACTGCTCCCTGGTGTGTCCCAACTTCCTGCAGTAGGAACAACTGATCGTCTTCGGGTCCTGACCCCGATGCTGATGCTGCACCTGCTGAACCATCACTGGTGCCCGGGTCTGCTGAATCTGAACATGAGGCCTCTTGGCCTGGCCTCCGCTGCTGCTACCACTCTGGAAGTCACGACCTCTCTTCAACTTCAACCCTAGGTCGTCCTCCGCTGCCATAGCCCCAAAAAATATCTCTGCAAAGGTAGCGTTCCGGTCGCTCTTAGTCAGCGACCGAACCTCTCGAATCAAGCCTCGGCGGAACTTCCTCGCCTTCGTCTTCTCAGTCAAGTCATCTATGAACCGGGCCAATCGACAAAACTCCCCGGTGTACTCAACTACCGTCTGGTTTCCCTGAACCAGACCCCCAAACTGTGCCTCTATGTCTCCCAAGGCCACATCAGGAAAGAACTGCTCCTTGAACAGTTCCTTGAACTGGGCCCAAGTCTGTCCCTCAACTCCCACTCTGGGATCTGTCTGGTACCACGCACGGGCTAAGTCCTGCATCTGACTGCCCGCCGCCTCGATATGGAGTCGATCTGGTATCTCTGCTAGCCTGAATATCTCTTCGATATGCTCGATCCAGTCGTCTGCATAATGAATGCCCTCCGTGCCCAGGAACTCTCTGGGGTGCATCTTCTGGAAGTCCTGTATATCCTTCTCCTTCCGACGAGGCTGCTGCTGCTCCCCCTGAGCAGTCACCATCTCTACTGTAGCACGAACCAGCTGGTGGGCCTCGTCAATCCCCTGACGATAATCGACAGTCTGCTGCTGCTGCTGCTACTGGTGAGACGCCAGAATCCTCTCCAAGAAAGAAAAAAGATGAGCAGTATCTACCATCCCCGCAGGTGGAGGCTGCTGCGGTGGAAGGATCTCGGGAAGCACCGGACTCTGCCTCCCAGCTGATGGAACACCCACCCCAGCTGATGGATCTCCGAAAGCTGCTGAAACATCCACCCCAGCTGGCATGACTGGGGCTGCGGTACCAGAGGCTGGCTGCTGAAGGTGAGAGGTGGCAGACCCCTCTGCAGCGGCTACTGTACCAGAGCGATGTGATCGTGTCTCCACCATCCTGAAGACAGATCGAAAAGAAAGTCAATACTGAGCAGGAATCGATAAAATCAAAGGAGGATAGTTTATTTCAAAGCAGACAATCAGTAAGATATGTAGATGGCATGAATTGAAGCAGAGTTTTTCCTAACTGTGATTGAGCGCCTCTCCGTTAAAGCCTATCTCTCAATCCTATCGCAGGCTCGCGGCAGTACAACTAAGTCGTCGTACTACCACGATATCGCACTAATGCGACTCTCGACCCGCATGGGCCACCACTAAAAATGTGTCACGACCCGCACCCACTGTGAGGGTACGAGTACGTAACAGCACCCAGCCTATGCCGCAGTGTCGGCGGTAGAACGCTGTTCTAAGTCTCTAACTAACCATCAACTCATGCAGTATATAGTGTACTCGTCATGATCAACTCCGAACGGAGGACAAGTATAAGATATGGTGTATCTCAATCACAGTCTAAGCACGATAAGAAACACAGAATTATAACTAAGAATTTGAAGTCAAAAATAAATACTGAAATAATAACAACATCTGAATAATCTCAAATACATCTCAAGTCTCAAATCTCTATATACAACTCCAGATCTAAACAGGAAAACTAAAATAAGACAGACTAACTAAACTCCGAACACTCCTGAGTGTCGGGGCCATAGGTAGCTAAGCCATCTCCTCAGTAAAATGTAGGGCATGTATCCTCAGGGCAATCATCTGTAAAATTTTCAACAGGTCCAGTCAGGACAGGAACGAGTACAACTCATCAAGAAAACCCAAGTAAAAGACAGGGAATATAAAGTAGTTATAGACAGTTTTATTGATGAATATGGCAGTTTATATACAGGTGATGGTATAGAGAAACAGTAAGATACAAGGAAAGTAAAGTAACTAAACAAGAGAAGAATGATGGCAATGACGACTGTAAATAAATCTAGCTGAACTAAGGTAACATGATAAGTCCAGGCAGTAAATGTAAAACAAGTGTAAACTGCTATAAATCCAGTACGGGATGAATCTAATACAAGATAAATCCAGTACCAGATGATTCTAGGTAGTGATCAAGAATCCAGGTGAGTCCAGCTAATCTAATAGTGTGTTTTAAAATACCGAGATCAACATGTAGACGGCTGTGGGTAATCAGGCACACCTCTCACTGATCAGGCAAGAGATGGCTATGCTTCCAGTAGATTCCAGTAGGGAGATTTCAGATTTGGGGTATATCTACATGTCTTATTCAATATTTCCCTACCCCGTAAACAAGTGAATCCAGAATTCGACACGAGAATCGAGATGAGTCCAGCCAAAATATAATAATTCCAGAAATAGATTCCAGAATGATTCCAGTGATTCCAGTAATAGAGGCCAGATAACATGGTGAGTGTGTCGCATACATGAATCCAGAAATATCCATACGTGTGGTATCAGAGAATCACATAAAACTAAATAGAACTGAAATACAGTAACTGGCAAATAAATGAGAGAACTATCAGAGAATGTACTCGCCTGATACTCTAAAAAGAGTAGTGTAATGTCAGATATCTGCACCGGAGTCACAGTGTCCTAAATAGAACAGTACAGGTTATAATGTGTTTAAAACAAGGTAAATGAAGTCTATGATGCAAACTACATGAATTCTAGGTCAATCTAGGTCAAAGTCAACTCTAAGTCAAATCTGGTCAACTGTCTAGGTCAAACTAGGTCCAAGTCAAACTTGTTCAACTCTTGGTCAACTCAAGTCAATACTCTAGTCAAACTAGGCCAATTGGTCACATCCAGACTAATGTTGACTTTTGGTCCACTCCAGTCAACCTGGACTAGTCAAACTAAGTCAACAAGGTCAAACTACTCCAAACAAGTCCCACTAGGCCTAACCAGCCTATTCTAGCATGCACACCCAATTTCTAGGCTGTACAAGCCAACTGCACACCCACACTGGCATTCAAGCCATATACATAGGCTGCATCACATAGGGTACATCCCATAGGCTATGTGCCATGTAGGCCATATCACATTCCACACATATTGTATATTATACTAAGTTAATATAGTTATCATACACATATATATATAGGCAACATATGCATATCCCATATACATTATAAATACCCATATAATATTAGTACACACACATTGATATATTTTATAGAATACCTATATATATATATATATATCTATATATATATACATACATTTATACATACTTGCATCTATACCTCCCAAGTAAATATAATATATAAATGTACAACATATAGGTTACGTAATATATGTATACATATAAATAGGGTGGCCTAAATGACCTCTGTCTATACAAGTATGCCACAACTCACCTACCTCTAATTTACACTGCCTAAACTGTTAAAGAAGACTGAACAATTGCATATAGGCATGACTGAATTTATACAATCTAGGACATTAGCCAAAGGTATAGTGAGTTAATGGTAAGGCCATAGTGTGTTAACTGAAACATGCAGTGAATCATGCAGTGTATAGCTTATGAAATGAATGCAATGTGCAGGACATGTTCAATATTTCAGGGCTCACTTTGGAATGCAGGACAATTGAAGGGATGTACAGACTGGACTCAGGTCCACGTGTGGACAGGTCAAGATGGTGTGGAGAAAACCACCTATACATAATCCCTATTCTCAGCCTCAGAAATCTGAGAACAGACCCAAACAACCTATATTAACAATCCAGTGAATCCCCAATCCAGAAATCAGTTTTCAGGGTGTGTGTATTCAGGTTTAAAACAGGGAACACAGTGCACGAATTCTCAGGTTAATATAGTTCAAACTCAGATATCATACATGTTTTACTCATATCCACAACATATGCATACCTACATTACTGCTACTGGTCTTTCAACATGCCAAGCTGATGCACATGTAACCAGGGCTGCCTAGTGCAGCCCCTACTGCTGCCTAGGCACTGCTGGCTGTTGCCTGGCTGCAACATGCCCTGCCAGGCCAAGCCATGCCAAGGCAAGGCAGCACACTGCCTGCTGCTACTCAACCTTCACCCTCTATTTCTCTGAAACAACTCACCCTATAAATCCTAACCTCTCTAACTCCATAACTCAGTTCTCACAAAACCTGAGATTAAGTCTCAGATTTCAACTTCCTTTAATCCCTTAACCTTTACAACTAGAGATGTTCATCCCTATACAGAAATCTAAACTGATACTTAGCTATACTATGCATACCACATATTTATAGACATAACTATATACATTCAGATATAACAACCAATGAGAAGCTAACATATATGGAAACCCAATCCTAATATCTAATCACACATACACATTCAACTCTTATATGAACTAAAAGAAACTTACCCATATACATACACATTCAGATTTTTAGAGTAACTTCTAATACCCAAAATCGAAGTATAGAACATACCTATGTGTAAATAACTGATAAATGAACATATCTTAATGAAACATGAGCACAGGATTTTATTGAAACCAAACACTGAGTTTGAACCTCATACAAATCATGAAAACCAATTTTGAAATCCAAAACCCATTCTCAGGAAATTGAGACCAAGTCTCAAGCAAATCAGTTCCTGTGCAAAGTGTGACAAGTGTGTATAATATGTGTGGAGGGGTGTGAGTCTATGAAAATCTGAAACAAAAAGTGTAGGGTGTGTGTGGACTGAAATGGCTGTCCTCAGGAATCAGTGAATGACAGTGTGTGTAATAGTTGACAGTAACAGTGTATAAAAAATCAGTTTGCAAACAGTCCCATACCAACCTCAACATTCCAAACTTCAACACAACCATTAACCAACATTTAGGTAATCTAAAACACATGTGTTTGAATCAAACAGGGCAATTAACAGCAACATACATAAAATTCTCAGGAATTTGCAAATCAAAAACCTCAACCTCTCGAAACTTGAGAACTGTGGTGACCCCAGTTCGAGACCAATCTCAAGGTCAAAATCGAAATAAATTTGGAAAACTAGGTGTACATAGATTAGGGACTTATCCCACATGTCTTGGGGCCAATCGTGTCCAAAATAACAGGATACAATGTGTCCAAGAATGTGAATCACACAGTATCAGAAATCAGGAATGACAGTGCTCAGACAGGCTCGTGCAGCCGTGTCGAGCTCTCGTGGACATGACTCACTACACTAGACACCTCGTGCATGTGTCTAGGTGTTCGCTAGGACTAGGAGAGTGTGTCCCACAGCCTGTACAGTGTCCAAGTAACTCGTGTCGCGTGCACGAGACGCGTATCAGACGCGATTCTCACGCGCGCGTGCGAGAGGCTACGACCAGTGCATGGCCGATAACTTCTCGAATACTCAACCATCTCATCCCAAATTTTGGGAGGATGGTGGCAGAGATTGCCCCGACCTCTGTGCCAAAAATAGGGTCTTGGTAGTTCGTGTCGTGTCCTACAGGAGTGTCGGGTAGCAGGGGACTGCACGGGGCCTGTGCTGCGTCCCGTGCGTGCGTGTGTGTCCAATTTTTGGACACGAACGTGTCCAGAATCTTGCTCAGGAGGACACGAAATCAATAAACACATATAAAACAATTTTTCCATTCCAATACTTTTCAAAAATAACAATTAAATTCCCTTTGTGATATATCATCAAACACCTATATGCATACTATGACACGTGTCCGATACAGACACGAAACCGACACGAATTGTGCCCAAATTCCAGGGACAGCTAGGGGACTCCGAGATCTAGCCCTAAATGCAAAGAAAACAGCAATTTAAATCAATATGAGGGGTTTTACCTATTGGTGCAATTTGCATGGAAAAGCTCCAATGGGGGGTGTTCTTCTTGATGGCCCAAAAGCTCCAAATTGATCCCAAACTGAAATGGCTCTCCACCAACAGTCCATAAACTCAATTTAGAATCGAATGCAAAAGACTAGGATGAAAAAGGAGATCAAATGAATAAAATGGGATTTTTTTGGAAGGGGGAAACTTACCTTTCTTTTCTCCAAGTGTAGGAATGATAAAAGAGGCAAGCCCTAATGAATAAGTGTTTAAATAGGGTGGGAATCCCTATGTGGCTATTCATAGGTTCATTAATTAGGGTTAGGGTTCAGTAAATGGCCCATGGGCTTAAGTCATGATCAATTTAAATCATTAAGTCATAAGCCATTTCATGACCATGACTTAAATCCACTAAACCAAATCCTCTCCTTCTAAACCTATTCTCTAATGACTAAACTAGGTTAACTCAACCTAGACTAGGGTCACCATGGCAAGGGTTAGCTTCTAGGCTAGTCCACTAGGTCTCAACAAGTTAAAGTCAAACTAGAATTCATCAATTCAACAAATCACCAAATAATTCAAATAAGTCAAAATGACCAAAATACCCCTAGGCTAAAAATGATAATTAATCATGCTAATGACATGGTTAGGCTCTAGGTCATGCAGTCTCTCAGGTTTCACTAGCAGCACATCAAAATCACAAGTCATGACTAAAATAAATTCTTAATAGTTTAAAAATTATTAAAAATCACTAAAAATCATAATATGAATCAAATATCAATAATTAATAATTAAAATTACAAAATTTTAAAATTACCCTCATCTGGAAAACTGGGTGTTACACCTGCTGCTGAACTGGGGCACCCTGAATTGTACCCGGTATAACCCTCTCTACTGCTGCCATTGCCAGCTGATGGGAGTTCTCCATGCTCTGTCGTAACACCTCTTCCTGTGCGCTCTGGGTCTATAATATCTGCTGCAGAAGGGCCACCATCTGCTGAGTATCAGTCGGTAGCAGAGGCGGCGATGGAAGAGTATCAGGAATGACTATGGACGGTCCCGCTGCTGGAGGTAGAAGACCTCCTGGAACCGTCGCTGCTATTCCCGCATGAGGGACAGGAACTGAGGTGGCAGCTCCCTCAACTGCAGCTCCCGCAGCCGGAGGTGGAAGTCCTACTGGATCGAACCTCTCTGGAACTGTACTAGGCCCTGCTGCCTGAGAACGAGTCACTGTCATCCTGAAGACGAATTGAACCCAATAGATCAATATGGCACAAGATAAGATATTATCAAGGGAGGACAATTGAATTCAAATGCAAGAAGAGTTGTCATGGCAATCAAAAGATCAAAATTTTTTCTAATATGTGATTGAGTAACTCTTATCATTTCCTAGATCCTATATCCTAGTCGCAGGCTCGTAATTAGTACTCTAAGTCGAGCACCATTACGAGATCGTACTAATTGCGACTCTGGCCTGCATGGGCCACCAACAAATATGTCAAGACCCGCACCCTGATTAGGGGCACGTGTACGTGGTTATGTCCAGCCTACGCTGCAGAATCGGCGGTAGAACGCTGTATAGGTCATCTATAAATACTACAACTAAACAGTATAAAGGTACCTGTACAGTATATACACTCCGAATGGAGGTGACATAGCAAATACAATCTCAATCACAAGATGAAACTAAGGTAGATAGCACGGAAAAGAAACATGATAGATAAAAAAAGGAAATAAGTTCAAGATCCACACAAGCCCAAAGCTATACACAACATCACAGAGTCACATAATATAATATAAAAATACTATAATCTGGAAGTACTAGCTAGATCGCAGTCCAGACAAACCTAACTAAGCTATACTACTCTGGGTGTGCAAAGTCTAGTGGCTCTACTATCAAGCCACGGTCCAGGTCTACTCCATCTAACCCGTCCCCATAATAGGTCGGGCAATCTGCCTCAGAATCATCTGTAATATATCAACGGTATCCTGTCAGAAAAATGAGCAAGTATAAACACTAACAGCTGTTTCATATGAATTGACAAATTCTATAAGAGACAGTATAATGAAATACAAGACAAAATCAACAGAAAATATATATCAAGATGTGAGTACTAAATTGGACGACTATATATATATATATATATATATATATATATATATGGGAAAAAAAAAAAAATATATATATATATATATATATATATATATATGGGAAAACGGGTTGCCGGGCGCTTGTAGCTCAAGTGGCTAGGCGTACCGGCACTTGGGGCATCGGACGGAGTTTGAGCCCCCACGGGGGCGGCTTGGTGGTTCGCCCACGGCCCCTGGGCCAGGCGGTGGCTGGGTGTCTTTGACACGGCCGCTTGGTTTTAAAAAAAAAGATATATATATATATATATATATATATATATATATATATATATGGGAAAACGGGATATGAGCCATAGGCTCATATTCTTATATGAGCCATTCCATGTGGCTTCCATGTGGACCAATAAAAATATAGTGAATTGAAAAAAAAAATTAATTACATAGATAGAAATAAAAGATCCCATAAAAATTTGATAAATAATAACTTATCATATCTTTACCTAGGAACTTACCAAATATGTTTACCTAGGAATTTAAATCGAAAGAAATAAAAGATCCCATAATGTTAATGTTAAGATTAATGTTAATATTAATTTTAATGTTAATATTAATATTAACATTAATATTAATTTTAATGTTAATATTAATGTTAACATTATTGTTAATATTAATTTTAATTTTAATGTTAATGTTAATATTAATGTTAATATTAATATTAATATTAATATTAATTTTAATTTTAATTTTAATTTTAATATTAATATTAATGTTAATATTAATGTTAATATTAATGTTAATATTATTGTTAATATTAATTTTAATTTTAATTTTAATTTTAATTTTAATTTTAATTTTAATTTTAATTTTAATTTTAATTTCAATGTTAATATTAATATTAATATTAATTTTAATGTTAATTTTAATTTAAATTTGGAGGGACAAATGGTATTATTCCTATTTAAATTCCTAAGCAAACTTTTTTGGTAAGTTTCTAAGCAAAAATATAGTAAGTTATTATTTATCAAATATTTTATGAGATCTTTTATTTTCACCTATTTAAATTTCATGTTCCAAGTCACTATATTTTTATTGGTCCACATGGAAGCTAAGTTTCTAAGCAAAAATATAGTAAGTTATTATTTATCAAATATTTTATGAGATCTTTTATTTTCACCTATTTAAATTTCATGTTCCAAGTCACTATATTTTTATTGGTCCACATGGAAGCCACGTGGGATGGCTCGTTTAAGAGTATGAGCCTATGGTTCATATCCCATTTTTCCTATATATATATATATTTTTTCCTATATATATATATATATAAAATATATATATATATATATATATATATATATATATATATATTTTATATATATAGGACGACTTGGAGACAATTCGGAAGCCAAGTTACAACCCTTAAACCAAACAAGAACCAGGGTTGTAACCATTCTCTCGAACAGAACTTAGCCTCCTACGATAATTAATATAAAATGTGCCTTGAATTTTTAGTGCGTTATGTGATCGGCTTGGGAAAAATATGCTCAAGCTTTCCATCTGACCGGCTATGAACAAGTAACAAGTACAAGTGTGAAGAATAAGGCCGGTCACCATGAAAAGTTATGAACAAGTAGGGTAAGGCTTTACCCATCGTGAGGCGAGGGTATAGCTAGGAACAAGTAACAAGTACAAGTGTATAGGACCAGTGGGAATTTTGATCACACAACCACTAATAACTCCCCATCCCCGAATAGTATAAAGGATCCGGACATAACACGTCATGACACGGGATTCAAAAGCAGGTGATCAGCCCACTCCCAAGTCCATGTCTAGACAAGTACAAGTAACAAGTCGAGTCTTGAACCAATATACCAAGTAATTCGGGAACAATTTCTCATGACAGGATCCGACATATACTAGTCCGTGAACTATCGTGTCTGGAAATCAAGTAAGACACTACAACTGAATCGGATATAGCAGATATCAAGACAATAAAAACTATCAGTGAATGTACTCGCCTGGTATCCTGAGTATCTGAAGAGAATCTACTGTCTGAGGAGTGGTATCTGTCTCCTATAGAACAATACAAGTCACTATAAGTCTAAAATAGTATAACAGACTGCTACAATGCATCTACATGATGTTTTGGGGTCAATCTAGGCTAAAGTCAACCCTTGTTCAACTCTAGTTAACTACACTAGTCAAACTAGGTCAACTAGGTCAAGCCTAAGCCAAACAAGTCTCACTAAGCCTAACCAGCCTATTTTAGCATACACACACAATTTCTAGGCTATACAAGCCAGCTACACACCTAAACTGGCATTCAAGCCATATACACAGGCTATGAGCCATAGGTATACACCCATAGGCTATGTGCCATGTATATAGGCTATAGGCCATATAACTATATCATACATTCCACACATATCACATATTAAATATATCTAATTTAATATAATTAACACACATTCATATAATATAGGCTACATGACAATATTACATATAGATATGTATATACATGTATATATATACATAGAGTCTTAGGGAGAGGGACACATGTGAGGGTGTGTGTATGGAGACATGAGAGCATGGTGTTAGGCTAGTGTGTGTATCATGTGTTAATAGTGATTAGGTTAGGGTGTGTAGTGTCACATGTTGGTACATGAAACTGGAATGGAAATAAATGATAGTTTAGTGTTATATGTCTAGTGTCAACACGAAATAGGAAATATTGTGTAGATACATGTATATAAGAGAGCAGTGTCAAATAGGTTAGTGTCAATAGTGTAGTATAAATCTGAAAACAGTGTATCATATAAAAACAGTGTGTGTGGGAACATGTGGGTGTAAGTGTCAAGTGACAATGTGTGAAATGTGAGTGTGTGAGAGTGTGTAAAATCTGAAAAAGAACAGTGAGTGTGTGATACACAAGGGGACAGGGAAACAATAGGGAGAATGTGTTGGTGAGTGTGTGTGAGATGAACATGAGTATATAAGTGTCAATAGGAATGTGGCATGGTGTGTGTTTAGATAGGAAATCAGTGTATAACTCAGGTTTTAGGTGATTAGGAATAGTGAAATCAATAACAGTCATGAACATCCAACCCACATTTGAATCCCCATTTCCCTTTGAAACCCAACTTACTACATCCACATAACCCCATATTTAAACATATCTAACATGTGTGATGAATTAACATGGCAAGTTTAACTTGATAAATCTGTTTAGTGAAGGAAGAAGGTTCAGAAATGGATTTCCAGAACTGCGTATCAGTTAACACCTATAACAGTCCAAACTCATAATCAAAATCCCATTCTCAAGTGAAAAACCTAATCTAACTTGCAAATCCTATCCAGCAGGAACTAATACACATGTAGGATCAAAAATGGCAATTTAAACATCAATTAAAATAGCCAAACAGTGAAACCAAATCTCAGGATTCAAATACTGAATGTATGTATCAGTCAACAGTTCATCTAGCAGTCCAAACCCCATTCGAATCCAAAAAACCCTACACTAGTAAATACCTAATCATAGCAGTAATCTAATACACCTGTGTGTGTGATTTAACATGGCAATCAATCATTAAAAATCAGTTTAAAATGAGGAATTAAAATCAGAATCAAAAACTGAAATACATGTATCAGTCATTTAGGGAAATTCCACATTCGAGTATCAAAACATGATAAAATGCAAATTAATTGGTTGGTAACATATCCCATACTCGTGCACGTGTCAAATAATGCATTCGTGTCCAACCAAGTGGACACGAACGTATCCAGCACACGCAAACACACACGAGTGCACTGCACAGTGCACAGTGTCGTGCACGCATGCACGCGTGTCCCGCGCGCGACACTGGCCACGTGGTGACACATGGCCTTGCGTATACGTGCGCCAGGGGTAGGGATACCCCTAGTACCTCCTGCACAGTGTCCACGACACGTGTCGTGTCCGATACGATCGTATATCAGTTGCGTTCCAGCGCGCGCAACGACAGGCCGCGCGGCCAGTGCGGGAAGGATTTCTTCTTGCACACGCAACCATATGCTCCCAAATTTTGGAAGGATGGTGAAAGATAATGCCCCATCACTCTCACCAAATTTGGCGTGTCCACGTGTCCTGTGTCGGGAGTTATCAGCCTCGTAATGCAGGACACAGTGTACCTGCGCGCGGTCAGCGTGTTCGTGTCCCGTGTGGACACGATACGAAACTAAAATTAGGAAGAAACAATATAAATCCATAAGAAAACCCTAGATCTAGGTTTCTATTCAAATAGATTTGCAAAAACAACAAATCGAATTGGTTCGGACATTTCGTCGAACACCTAGCCTATAGGTTTGATACGTGTCCAATACGGACACGTAACCTAATACAAATGACACGAAATTTCTATAGTAGCTAGGGGACACCTATACCTAAGCTATCATGCTCTAAAATCAGGAATAAAATACAATTTGAGAGTTTTACCTATGAGTGTCAATCCTCCAAGAAAGTCCCAATAAAAAGATTCCAAATAGCAACTCCCAAGCTCCAAATGAACCAAAAACTTAGATGATCCTCCAAAAACAGTAAACAACCAGAAATTAGAACCTAATGCAAAAGACTAGGGTTAAAAAGGAATTAAAATGAATTTATTAGGATTTTTGGAAGGGAAAAAAATACCTTTTCTTCAATTTCTAGGTCAAGCTCTAAAAGAGGCAAGAACACCTCAACATGACATTAAATAGGGGAGGTTCTCCTATGGCTGGTCATGGGTTGCATAATTAGGGTTAGGGTTTCCTAAATTGGCCCATGGGCTTAAGTCATGATCATTTAAGTCATGAAGTCATAAGCTATTTCATAAAACCATAAGTCATGACTTAAATTTACTAAACCTAATCCCCTCATTCTAAAACTAATCTCTAATGACTAAAATGGATTAACTCAAGTTAGACTAGGGTTACAATAGCTAGGGTTAGGTTCTAGGCTAGTCCACTAGTCTCAAAAGTCAAAGTCAAACTATAATTCACCAATTCAATAAATTAATTAAAAATTAAAAATTCACCCAAAATGACAAAAATACCCTCAAGCTAGAAATGTGGTAGTGACACCATCTACTTTGAAGGAACTTAGGGGTTTCTTAGGCCTTACTGGGTATTACAGGAGGTTTATTCAAGGTTATGGCTCAATACCTGGGCCTTTAACTGAGTTACTGAAAAAGAATACTTTTCTTTGGAGTGACACATAGGGGGCTTTTGAAAGACTGGAGGTTTCTCTTAGAAGTCCCCCAATCCTCAGTATGCCTGATTTTTTCAGAAGGTTTTGTGCTTGAATGTGATGCATCAGGGGGGCATATGTGTTGTCTCAATGCAAAAGGGAAACCTATATAGCTTTCCTAAGCCAACACTTGAAGGGTAGAGCTAAAGTACTTTCTACATATGAAAAGGAGATGTTGGCTATTCTCCTATCAGTTTAGAAATAGTAGAAATATTTGTGGGGAAGAGAATTCATTATAAGAACTGATCATAAGTCCTTTAAGTACCTGGTAGAACAAAAAATGTATACATAAGCCCAGTAAAAATGGGTGTTGAAGCTGCATGGGTTAAACTATCAGGTGGAGTATAAGAAAGGAAGAGAAAATACAACTGTTGATAACCTATCTCGAAGGAAAATTACTTCACTGAATGTTATATCTATAGTTCAAGCTGATTGGTTGCAATAGTTCAAAGATCAAATGAGGCAATCTCAGTATTATACAGAGCTCTTGACTATCTAGGAGCAGGGATTGCTTAATCCTAGTAAATATACTATAATGAATGGTCTTCTCTACTACAAGAACAAATTACTCATTGATCCCTAATATGAGTTTGTTTTGACTATGTTAAAATAACATCATGATCAGTTGAAGTAGGACCCTCTGGGGTTTCAAAGACATTCCAAAGGTTAAAGAAATGTTGTTCCTGGAAGAGAATGAAAGGTTCAATCAGGAATTATGTAAGAGCTTGTGCCATTTGCCAACATAATAAATATGAAACTCTCTCCAACTGGATTGTTTCAGTATCTATCTGTGCAAAAAAAATATGGAAAGAAATTTCTATAGACTTTATAGAGGGGCCACTCTACAGTCACTACAAGACTACCATATTAGTTGTGGTTGACAGATTAACCAAGAATATACATTTTTTTTCCATGTGCCACCCTTATACTGCTGCAACGGTGGCTCATGTGTTCATAAAAGGGGTTTTTAAGCTTCATGTGATGCCCAAATCTATAGTTTCAGACATAGATTCCTTCTTTACAAGCCAATTCTGGACAAAGTTTTTAAACTCAAGGGCCTCAATTTAGATATAGCACTACCTATCACTGTCAAGTTGATGGTCAAACCAAATGTCACGACCCGCACCCTAGAATAAGGGCACGAGAAGTGGGTACGTCCAGCCTACGCCGCAGTGTCGGCGGTAGAACGCTGTCCTAAGTCTCACGCATCTAACAGTATAAGGCTAAACAATTTATACTCCCCGAATGGGGGTGACATAGCAGATACAGACTCAATCACATCTAAGGTAGAGCATGATGGAAATAGACAAAACATGAAATTCAAAAAGAGATACAACAGATAGAAGTCTAAGTGTCTAAGATACAAACTCAGAATACATCTCAAAACTCAAATACAGTAATCCATAAAATAAATACAACTCCAGACAACTGAAAAATAGCTAACTAAACAACCTCTAATGTGTCTCCTCTAGGCTAGCAGGCAACATCCAAGCTATCTGTAAAATTTTCAACAGGTCCAGTCAGGACGGGAACGAGCACATATCTCTCAAACAGTTCATAGCAGGTTAGGAGTATAAATGATGCAATAGAGTAAAATACAGGAAGTGCTGAATAGGAAGTACAAGTAAACATGAGATATTTTGTAACTGAAAGTAAATACATGATAGTAGAGACTGTAAGTGGCTACGTGATTTAGAGCACAATATGGTTATGTAAACGGCTTAGGGGCACATGAATACAACTAAGGAGGCACATGAATACAGCTAAAAAGCACATGAATACAGCTACTGGAGATAATGTTCACATAACCAATTCTACTCACCCCGCTCCAATCAATACACAAGGATCCATTCAAGTTACGTTATAGGCACATGAATACAGCTAAGATACGTGAACTCATATAATGAGTAGTACACGAGGCACATGATAGCACATGAAGCACATGAAAGCACATGAAGCACATGAAAGCACATGAGAACATGTAAGTACATGAACTAGTACGAGTACAAGGAGTACCTGATGCACATGATAAAGTACATGAACATGAAATACCCGATGCACCCGTAGAGGGATAACATCTCAGGAAAGGATCCATATAGTACTAATCCGTGAAGTTACGTATCAGCATCAAGTAGAGTAATCTAGAGCAAGAAAATAATCCAGGTAAGTATGAAAAGATCAGAGAATATACTCGCCTCGAATGGTTGGAGTCGACGTACACGACACGAACGTGTCGACACGAGGTATGTACACTGCTATGCTCTACAGAGGGTCCCAGACGACGACACGGGCAGTCCAAATGAGTCCAGAGTAGTCCAAATAGCCTAGTTTGGTATATAAAAGTCTAAAATCAGGGTTTGGTACACTAATCAAATCAAGAATAGAAAATGACTATCATAAACACGATTTACGATTTCAGAAAAATATAATAAATAAATATAATAAATATTTGGAAATCCTTATAATGTTAAAAACTATATTTGTATTAATCGACATCTTTTAGATAATATTTCAAAATCCACAAAATCGTTTCTGTACAAATATTCCTATTTTATCAAATATGAATTTAGGCCAAAACTCAATAAACCAATACTATTTTAGAAATATAATTATATATTTTTATATATTTTCTAAGTAAGTGATTATGTAATATAATAATACCAATAAAAATAATGATAATAATAATAATAATAATACCATCATTATATATACTATATATATAACCAATATACATTACATTAAATAATTATACATTTATTATACGAAACTAATATATATATAATCATAAACTAATATATATACAATATACATTAATACATAAACTAATATATATATAAAGACAAATATACATTAATTTATAACTAGTATACATTATTTATAAACTAATACACATTTATTTATAAACTAATATATATTATACTATTATATATATCAACTATTATACTTATATATATATAAACTAATATATATTATAAAATATACTAACACAATTTATAACAGAGGGGGGGGGGCTCTGTCTCCCCCAAACTTCACAAAAAAACAACAAAAGGGTTTAAAGAAAAGGGGGGTGCTCACGAATGGGGGGTTTCGGCGGAGCAGCGCCCGGCGGAGGGTCGCGCCGACGGAGCGGCCGGCAGAGGACTCCGGACGGAAGTCGACACCTCCGGTCAGGGCTCGAGCGCGGGTTACGCCAGTTGGCGGAGGAGCCGGCCTCGAACGGCTAGGTGCGGCGGACGGAGAGCTCGCGCGGCGGTGCGAGCTCGGCCATGGCGGAGTTACGGCGCGGATCTGGAGGTCGGCTCCGACGGAGATCTGCTGCCGGCACGGATGGAGACTCGTGCGGCGACGCGAGCGGAGGCGGTCGCCGGTCTCAGCCAGAGGCGGAGGCTCGGGGACGTGCGGATGGGCGGGTCAGGTCCTCTCTCTCCCTCTCTCTCTCTCTCTATGTGATGATGGTGGTGGTGGTGGTCAACGGTGGGTGAACGGCGGCGGCGGTGGTGGGTTTCAGTGGTGGCGGTGGTGATGGGTTACAGTGGTGGCGGTGGCGGCTAACGGTGGTTGTGATGGCGGTGGCCGGGTGGTTGTTCGGTGAACGGTGGTGGTGGTTTGGTGGCGGTGGTGCGGTGGTCTGGTGAATGGCGGAGGTGGTTCGGGTGGTGTACAGTGGTGGCGGTGGTGGAGATGATGAACGGAGGTGGTTGTGATGGCCGGAGCTGCCAGTGGTGGTTCGGCTGGGTCGGCGGAGGGATGAGGAGGAGGTCGGGTGGTGGTGATGGCCGGAGGTTGGTTGTGATGGCCAGGGGATGGCCGGAGGCTCGTCGGGAATGGCCTGGGGTGGCGGATCTGATGGTGGCAGTGGTGGTTCGGGTGGGCTGCTAGGAAATTTTGGGGATGTGTGTAGGGATTTAGGGTTTTGGGGATTTGTGCAACTTGGGGAAATGTGATATTTATAGGGGAGTGGAAGAAAACCTAAAATGTACATGTAATAGAAAAATAGGGAAAATAGTGGAAAAACTAACTGCTAACACAAAGCTAACTGCTAACTTCTAAAAAATTAGTACGAGCATAATATTAGCTATAAATAATAATTAATTGCCAGTTGCTACTAATTAACAAATGGCTAATTTCAATTTAGCCAGGATTTTTCCAATTAATAAAATACTAATATATTCACTTAATTATTTAAATATATTTAGAAATTATTTATTTAGTAAATAATTATATTTTGAAATTCCAAAATTAAATAACGTTTTCCATATAGAAAAGAATTAACTTATTGATTCAAGAAAACGACAGAAAAACTCCAACAGGACAAAATCGCCTAAATTAGTAAACCAAAGCCAACAAGGACCGATAGCAATCACGGTCAAATTATTTTTTTTCCAAAAAATAAAATTTGCACATTTTTCGAGATTCAGAGAAAATTTGAAGTTTTGAAAAATACGAAATAAAATAAAAGTACCAATTTTCGAAAATATCCAAGAATTCAATTTACGGAGGTTACAAATCTACCCTCCTTAAAAAATTTCGTCCTCGAAATTAAAACTTGGCAAGGGGATTAAAACATGATAGAAATTTTAGGCAGTATGGCCGACACGATCAAGAACGACGAGTTGGCACGATCAAGAACGATCAACTCGAAATTGTTTAGGCACGACTATTGATTTGACACGATAGAATCATGGTATGGTCGAATCAACTAGGCACGATTTAGAACGAAGATTAAGTATCTTAGGCACGACTCGAGTTGCGACTAATATAACAAATTGTTGTTTTGGTTATGATAAGGTAAGGTCAAATCTGAGTATAGTACGACCAACATAATCTAGGCTCGATAAGGTTGGAGTTAGAGTCACACAATCACGATCAAAATCTAATGGACAAGATTAATTAAGTCATGAATCAGGGCTCGGTCGTGATTAGAAATTTGAAAAAATGATTTAAGTCACCTTGGCACGATCAAGGATAAGTTACCCAAATAAAATCTAGGTATGATTCAGGAATGAACTCATAGCACGAGCAGTTAGAGAATTAAAATCTAGGCATTAACAGAGAATTTGTTCAGACACGATCAAAATCAAGTTCGGACACGACTAAGTTCACATATAGTCGTGATCGAAGATTAAGATTTTAGGCACAATAAAAAAAATTTTATTTTCGATATGATCACTCAATTCATGACAAGTTCATTAGTCAATCGGTAGTCGTGATCAAGGACAAAAATTTTCAAGCACAATTTAGAGGCAAAAATCGGTACGATAGTCATGATTTTAAGAATCACGACCATGGATTTCATAGTCGTCTAGTCATGCCAGGTCATTCAGGCACGAATAATCATGAGAATTTCAGATGATATTAGGAAATCAAATCATGGTCAGAAAACATTTTAGGCACGAGTGCAAAAATCCAAACAAGATAAAAATCGAAATTGGAACAGAACTTAGTCGTTTCAAGAATAAATCAGAGTTTAGGCACAAGTGATATTGGTATCGAAGTTCGATTACGATCAAAATTAAAATATTGACACGATGAAGAATAGGCTAATCAATATTTGAATTAGGTTCAAAAAGAAAATTTGAAATCGAGATTTTGAGCACGAGCAACATATGATAGAGATCTAAGTCACGATGGAATTCAATAAATTGAGTACGGTCAAGGGTCAAGACTACTGGTACGATAAAGGGTACTATTCAAGGAAAATCAAAATCAAAAGTTTAAGGAACGAATGTTAACAGCATTGCAATCCAACCACAATAATATTAAGAAATTTTAGTCGCGACACGATCTAAGTTGATCAATTTTGGAAACCAAGATTTGGGCAATATGGAGGACAATGTCATCGAAGTCTTAGCACAAGAATACAAGGATGGAGATTCAGGTCACAATCAAATTTTAATTCAATTGAGTATAACCCAAGATATCAATATGATAAGAAGGATGATCAAAGTCGATTTGGTCATGATTAAGGAAGCTAGGATTCAATGATATTGTAACATTTTAGGGAACAAGGAAATTTTTTTATAAGAAGTCAAGTTAATCATCTCTCTCGAATACCATCAAGTTTATCATTTGCCAAATTATATTTTTATCTCACAAGTCCCAATATGAAAATCAACCCTTATATAACTATCATCGAAATTTTATAACCTTCAGTCATCTAACCTTTACCATGATCACCATAGACAAAAATTCCAAACTTTTAAAACATTTCCCATGAAACATACCCCAACTTATTTAGGAATCATCACGTATTCATTTAATCAAATTTTCAATTTCTTTCACCTCGTTCTAAATTAGATCCGAAACCTCTAACTCCAGTTTATGAAATCCTTGGACTTGTTTAAATCAAGTCTCGTATTTACTCAACTCCAATACTACCATGTCATACAAAGTTTATTCTTATTTATAAATCAACCTTCATATTTTCTCAACGTTCACCTTCAATATTATCTTTTTTTTTGAATTCTATAATTTTTCCCAATCATCAAAAATAATTCCTATAGCTTAAAATCCTTATGTTCTCTCTGTCTCTTGTCACCCTCTTACAATATCTAGTTCAATTTTGTAAGATCATCGAATACAATTAAATTCTATTTTTCATTTCTAAATTTCTATATCGCTTCAGAGTAAAAGTTCTCCAGAATCAATAACCCAGATTTTCTAAGTTCTCAAAACTAGGATGACCTTGAATATCTTCATTAGTTTTGAAATACATCCATGAATTATTCATAACCAACTTTCTGTGTTTGTTTCTAAATTGATAACATTTATCCCTCGATTTCTTTTTAAACCTTTACCACATCTCCATTTCAAAATTTTCATATTTGACTTCCAACATTTGATTCCTACAAAATCATCATATGATAACCAATTACGTCATTTTTGACCTAGATGATTCACGTCACTTCCTCAATATTTCTCAGACAAAAACGATATAAAGATTTACGGGTTCAAATACAGCTGACATAATGTGATACGTGACGGAATTGATATAATCAGGACAGTTATCTGAGACAATGAATGATGGTAATAAAAATATTGGCAGGAAAAGAATGATAATAGAATCTGTTCTGCTTATCCGTTTTAAAAGAGGAACCCATTTTGAAGCCAGAACTGTAATATCAAATCCAAAATAAGGCCTAGCAAAATCATTGATTCATTGTATTATGAAGAATAGCAAAAGTCACACAAAGGGTTATAATAACAGCTAAAGCTACTCCTACTTCTACTCCTACTCTTAAGTTAAATAATGAGAAGCAAAACCAAAAAAAACAACCAATAATTCTTTTTCTGAAAGACTGAACAAAAGTAGAGAAAACATGTTCAAAGTTTTTAAGGTACAATCTGATAATTATATGCGTCTATCCAAAATCATGGTACTCTAAATCCTCGTCATACTAGTAAGCAAGGCTACGATAATCACAGAGTCCTCGACTAAGGCACATACATCTAGAATCATGGTATTTAACATTTTTGCGATGCCGCTAGCTTGGCTGCGAAAATCTTAAATTCCCACACCCGAGAAATATATCCAAAATCAGACTATATGTCCTCACCATGCTGGCTAATGTGACTATAGAAGACTAGATTCCAAAACTTAGATGACCTAGCCCATATAATTTCATCTTGACAAAAATTTAAATTAAATCAACAATGGATACTCAAAAATCAAATTTACCAACGAACATCAAGATTCAAAAATGAACAAAATCCATCATACAAACTCAAATTCAACAATAATCCATCAAAATCAAATTCAATCAACAGAAAATAAAGATAAATCAAATCAAAGAAAAAGAGTTTCAAATCGAAGTTAAAATAAGATTCTCAAGGGTCGTCCCAGGAATCTCTCAAGGGATCCTAACTGTGATTGAGTACCTTCAAAATATATCATAATCCTTCTGCAGGCTGTAGTGGTACTCTAGTTCGAATACCACTACACAAACTCGACCTGCATGGGCCACCACTAAAAATGTGTCACGACCCGCACCCTAGAATAAGGGCACGAGAAGTGGGTACGTCCAGCCTACGTCGCAGTGTCGGCGGTAGAACGCTGTCCTAAGTCTCATGCATCTAACAGTATAAGGCTAAACAGTTTATACTCCCCGAATGGGGGTGACATAGCAGATACAGACTCAATCACATCTAAGGTAGAGCATGATGGAAATAGACAAAATATGAAATTCAAAAAGAGATACAACAGATAGAAGTCTAAGTCAGGACGGGAAGTGGCCACGTGATAGTAGAGACTGTAAGTGGCCACGTGATTTAGAGCACAATATGGTTATGTAAACGGCTTAGGGGCACATGAATACAACTAAGGAGGCACATGAATACAGCTAAAAAGCACATAAATACAGCTACTGGGGATAATATTCACATAACCAATTCTACTCATCCCGTCCCAATCAATACACAAGGATCCATTCAAGTTACGTTATAGGCACATGAATACAGCTAAGATACGTGAACTCATGTAATGAGTAGTACACGAGGCACATGATAGCACATGAAGCACATGAAAGCACATGAAGCACATGAAAGCACATGAGAACATGTAAATACATGAACTAGTACGAGTACAAGGAGTACCTGATGCACATGATAAAGTACATGAACATGAAATACCCGATGCACCCGTAGAGGGATAACATCTCAAGAAAGGATCCATATAGTACTAATCCGTGAAGTTACGTGTCAGCATCAAGTAGAGTAATCTAGAGCAAGAAAATAATCCAGGTAAGTATAAAAAGATCAGAGAATGTACTCGGCTCGAATGGTTGGAGTCGACGTGCACGACACGAACGTATCGACACGAGGTAGGTACACTGCTATGCTCTACAGAGGGTCCCAAACGACGACACGGGCAGTCCAAATGAGTCCAGAGTAGTCCAAATAGCCTAGTTTGGTATATAAAAGTCTAAAATCAGGGTTTGGTACACTAATCAAATCAAGAATAGAAAATGACTATCATAAACACGATTTACGATTTCAGAAAAATATAATAAATAAATATAATAAATATTTGGAAATCCTTATAATGTTAAAAACTATATTTGTATTAATCGACATCTTTTAGATAATATTTCAAAATCCACAAAATCGTTTCTGTACAAATATTCCTATTTTATCAAATATAAATTTAGGCAAAACTCAATAAACCAATACTATTTTAGAAATATAATTATATATTTTTATATATTTTCTAAGTAAGTGATTATGTAATATAATAATACCAATAAAAATAATGATAATAATAATAATAATAATAATAATAATACCATCATTATATATACTATATATATAACCAATATACATTACATTAAATAATTATACATTTATTATACGAAACTAATATATATATAATCATAAACTAATATATATACAATATACATTAATACATAAACTAATATATATATAAAAACAAATATACATTAATTTATAACTAGTATACATTATTTATAAACTAATACACATTTATTTATAAACTAATATATATTATACTATTATATATATCAACTATTATACTTATATATATATATATAACTAATATATATTATAAAATATACTAACATAATTTATAACAGAGAGGGGGGGGGGGGCTCTGTCTCCCCCAAACTTCACAAAAAAAAAACAAAAGGGTTTAAAGAAAAGGGGGGTGCTCACGAATGGGGGGGTTTCGGCGGAGCAGCGCCCGACGGAGGGTCGCGCCGACGGAGCGGCCGGCGGAGGACTCCGGACGGAAGTCGACAGCTCCGGTCAGGGCTCGAGCGCGGGTTGCGCCAGTTGGCGGAGGAGCCGGACTCGAACGGCTAGGTGCGGCGGACGGAGAGCTCGCGCGGCGGCGCGAGCTCGGCCAGGGCGGAGTTACGGCGCGGATCTGGAGGTCGGCTCCGGCAGAGATCTGCTACCGGTGCGGATGGAGACTCGCGCGGCGACGCGAGCGGAGGCGGTCGCCGGTCTCAGCCAGAGACGGAGGCTCGGGGACGCACGGATGGACGGGTCAGGTCCTCTCTCTCCCTCTTTCTCTCTCTCTCTCTATGTGATGATGGTGGTGGTGGTGGTCAACGGTGGGTGAACGACGACGGTGGTGGTGGGTTACAGTAGTGGCGGTGGTGATGGGTTACAGTGGTGGCGGTGGTGGCTAACGGTGGTTGTGATGGCGGTGGCCGGGTGGTGGTTCGGTGAACGGTGGTGGTGGTTTGGTGGCGGTGGTGCGGTGGTCTGGTGAATGGCGGAGGTGGTTCGGGTGGTGTACAGTGGTGACGGTGGTGGAGATGATGAACGGAGGTGGTTGTGATGGCCGGAGCTGCCAGCGGTGGCTCGGCTGGGTCGGCGGAGGGATGAGGAGGAGGTCGGGTGGTGGTGATGGCCGGAGGTTGGTTGTGATGGCCAGAGGATGGCCGGAGGCTCGTCGGGAATGGCCTGGAGTGGCGGATCTGATGGTGGCAGTGGTGGTTCGGATGGGCTGCTAGGAAATTTTTGGGATGTGTGTAGGGATTTAGGGTTTTGGGGATTTGTACAACTTGGGAAAATATGATATTTATAGGGGAGTGGGAGAAAACCTAAAATGTACATGTAATAGAAAAATAGGGAAAATAGTGGAAAAACTAACTGCTAACACAAAGCTAACTGCTAACTGCTAAAAAATTAGTACGAGCATAATATTAGCTATAAATAATAATTAATTGCCAGTTACTACTAATTAACAAATGGCTAATTTTAATTTAGCCGGGATTTTTCCAATTAATAAAATACTAATATATTCACTTAATTATTTAAATATATTTAGAAATTATTTATTTAGTAAATAATTATATTTTGAAATTCCAAAATTAAATAACATTTTCCATATAGAAAAGAATTAACTTATTGATTCAAGAAAACGACAGAAAAATTCCAACATGACAAAATCGCCTAAATTAGTAAACCAAAGCCAACAAGGACCGATAGCAATCACGGTCAAATTGTTTTTTTTCCAAAAAATAGAATTTGCACGTTTTTCGAGATTCAGAGAAAATTCGAAGTTTTGAAAAATACGAAATAAAATAAAAGTACCAATTTTCGAAAATATCCAAGAATTCAATTTACGGAGGTTACACCAAAGTCACTAATAGGTGTATTGAATCTTAATTTAGGTGTTTCTATGGGCACAAGCCTAAAGAGTAGAGCAAATACCTACCTTGGACAGAATATCGGTTCAACACAAACTGGCACTCTTCTATAAAGGTTACACACTTTGAGGCAGTGTATGGGAGACTCCCACCTTACTTACATATGTCACTAACTTCCCTCAAGACATTGGTGTAGCTGAGGCCTTAGGTACAATGGCACCACTACTAAAATAAGGCAAATTAGCGACGTCGGGATACGTCGCTAATTAAGAAAAATACGTCGCTAATCGTAATTAGCGATGACTTTAGCGACGAAATATGAAGGTCACGAAAAAGCTAGTCGCAGATGACAAATTCGTCGCCCTCCGTCGCTGTTTGTGACGTGACTACAATGTCGCTGGCTCATCGCAAAATTAGCGACGGAGGGCGATAAAATTTTACGTCGCCAAATTAGCGACGTAGTACGACTACTTAGCGACGTTATTTCTTTTTATGTGATGACATGGCATGTCTGCCACGTCAGCAGTGTTGCGACGTACAACGACCAAATTAGCAACATTAGGATTCTACCACGTCAGCTTCTAAGCGACGGATTGCGACGGATAGCGACGTAACGGCGCTAATTAGCGACGTCAAGATACGTCACAGATTGTCGCTATACGTCACAGATATTATAAAAGAATTTCAAAAAAATATAATGTATATTTTTGTTATGCTGTGTGTTTGTGTTTACAGTGTGTGTGAAGTGCAGTGTTCGAACCATCGACAGTTTCACTTACTGTTCTATGTTTTATCTTGGATAGAAAGAGCAACAGTTCATGGTGCACTTCTCATAGCTTCCTCTTCACGTCCTTCACCTTCTCGTGATCCTTTACGAAGTTCCGAGAAAGTGAAGGATGTGAAAATGAAGCTCTCAGAAGTACACCCTGAACTGTTGTTCTTTCTGTCCAAGATAAAACATACAACAGTAATCGATACTATCGATGGTTTCGAACACTATATTTTATATACACTGTAAACACAAACACATATCATCACAAAAATACACATTATATTTTTTAAAATTTGGACAGCACCTCCTTTGTATATCAGATCATCGCTTATAACCCAGCGTAGGTATATTTGTCATCTCTGTCGCAGATATCATCATAATTAACAGTCTTCCATCATAACAGTCTATAACTAATCGATGAATAACAGTCTCCCATCATAACAGTCTCTCATCCTAGTAACAGATGAATAATAGATGAATAACAGTCTCCCATCATAACAGTCTACAACTAATAGATGAATAACTCTTCTCCGTGTGCGGTCCACTGATAATAATTAGGCGTGAAATCCCTCGAGTACAAATAATATGTCACTTTCACTTCTGGATAATATTTCACGTTATGAAATTTCACACACAGACACTTAATTTTGGTGCCGTCTATGTACTGAGGGAACGCCTTGGCAAACTGCAGGAACTGCTCTACTCTCGCTATGTATTCATCCTGCATATCGTACATATCATCAGGACGACGATTGTACACCCATGAACAACACCGCAAGTAGTAATTCATATCCATTTGGAAATAATTCTGCAGAGATGGACACACAATTATCCAATAGGCACAAATTCGTATATTATATCTTATTATGGGACACACATAGTAGCAGACAGTTACTAATAACTATGCTATATCGCACATAAGTTCTTCTGCATCCAACGTATACACATACGCTATCGATTCTTACTGATGCCAATCTCATTCAGACACACTAGATTCGTTTCGATATCGCCTGGGTCAAGTTGAAAATTGTCTTAACATCAATTTGACTCATATTTTTTTCTTTATAGAATGGCCATCAAGATGAAGGTAAATAGTATATATGGAATGACCATATATATATTATGTCACCTACAACCGATATCTAAGACCCCATGACAAAGTCAAAGACATTATTGATAAGACTTGAATATAATATCAACTAATTACAACCACAACTAGTACTAAATAAGTCTCCTAGTATGATATAGAGGTAAATAAATAGTATACTAGATTGACTGACACTCGACTGAACACCCTCTGGACACACACTCAAGCCTATACTACACACTCACACATCACTCTACTATACTCACATAGACACACATAATTGTTACCTTATTATATATATATATATATATATATATATATATATATATATATATATATATATATATATATATATATATACCTCGATATTACACACACTTACATACTCTCAAACACTACACAAACCTATAGCTAATGCATACACACACTAATATCTATATCCCCATATATATTTAGTATCACACATGTAAACCCCTAAATTTCTACTACGATTTTTTTATAAATATGGTATTGATTTTTTTGTACATCGTATTTGTACGTCGCGTACGAGTTTGCGTTTCGTAAATTTCTCATTAAGTGCGAAGTACATATTTTTATAAAACATTTTAATTATATAGATGTAGAAAATATTTCAAAATAATAGACGATAAATATTTTATATTGCTTGAAGTTGTAAATGCGTCACGCCAAGGATTGCCAAACTTTATTTTTATTTAAAAAAAGGCCATTTTATTTTATGGTACAAGTATAACTAGTAATTTAGAAAAATTGTGTTTTATATAAGTATTATTTTTGCATGCGAGTGTATATATATTTGTATTTTCAAAATTAATTATTATCACTAATATATTATTTCGAAAAAGTATATTAAATATGGGTTGATTTAATATGTAATTAATTATGGTGATTTAAGTTGTAAAAATATATATTAAGTTATTTAAATACAGTTTAAATTAGAGGTAGAATCTATCTACATTGGATTATATTTGATTGAGTTACTTTTAAATTAATTTTAATTAAATAGTGGAAAATCCAAGGAGAATTAAAACTCTTCTTAGTCCTTATCTAGATAAGACTTTTGTAAACTCCCTGATTTTTTAAAATAAATATTTGTAAATTTTTTGGATTTTTAAATAACTATTTAGTGACTTATTATATAATTTGTATTATTTTACATATATTTAGTATAGTGCTCATTAGTAAATTTAGTATAAAAATATATAAAGCTATTTTTCTAGTACATTAAGGATCTAAACTATATTATACAATATTTTTCAAAATTTTAGGATTTATTTCATAAATTTTATTACTTTTTACATGTTACTTATATTGTACACTATTTACATAATATGGAATAAATGTTAAATTAGTATTAAATATTTCAGCTTGTATAAATGAGATTAGATGAAGGTTGTTTAAATAAATATTAACTCTATTTATTATCTATAGTAATTTTAAATAATGTTATCGATAATTTAGATCAATATAAATAATATTTTAAATAAATACTAATCCCACTTCTACTAGGAAAACATCTATATCTATATCTATCATAATAAAGCAAACTCTCATTTATTTAAATCAAATCCTATCTAATTTAGGAGATAAATCTGAAATAAATAGCTATATAAACCCAATACATCCCCCTTCTATCACCCATAATTCGAAATTATTTTAGTTCAATAGAAACTCTAAAATTCGTCATTAGAATTCAGCCCCGCTTTTTAGCAATAAGAGCAACTTGGAACGACGATATCTCCTAGCTCCGAACTCCTTTTCGCCTCCAACTTTTTTTAAAAGAAGCGTATCGAGGTAAGCTTTCCAGAAACATATTTTAGTAGACAAAATTTGTTCTGTAGATTTCTGTAAAACTATTTGAGTATTAGATGTCCGAAAAACAAACGTATTTCGATATTTTCGTGATTTCGGGAGATTCCGGAAACGAAAATACGATCCGTTTAGATTTTCGGAAGGCTAATACGAAAACCTATGCCATATCCTAATTTCAAAATTTATTAAATAAACCTAATAGGTACAGTATTGATTATAATTAGATAATAGACTATTTTCAGCATTCGGAGATGTTTGTTTGGACCTTAGTTCCTCGGCAGCCGTTGTTCCACCTACTTTCCTGTCTGATCTTCGCCCCCACAGTTCTTAGGACCCAGGCAAGTATAACTTGCTAATTTACTGTCATATTATTTATTTTTCGTATTATTTACTTTGTTTTATATTGTTAGTTTCCTTTGTTATAAATTGCGCGTCCAAGCCACACTTGGGTGCAAGCGACTCTATTAGTCGTTTTACTTTACTATATGCATGTTAACTTAGTGTTAGTGGACTACCTTCTTGTTGGGGGATATTTTTATATCTCTTTTGGCCATGACACTCACACTACACGGTATGAGATATTTTGCTAGGGACATGACTTATGGACTGGCCATCTTTATTATCGTGTGACGGATAGATCGTAACAGCTACGATTAAGGTATAGAGACTCGAGCAGTTACAAAACTGGATGGGTCATGGACATGACTTGGACAGTATGGAAAACATTGGAGGAGGACAGTCGCTAGTGCGTATGAAAATCTAAACAGGTAAACCATAGTCTCCGGATGGAACTGTGGCGATTATATTTGCAGATGCCCTCTGACGTTTTGGACGTTACGGACGGATACGGATGACTGGATGCCAGTTACGTACATGTAGCCTAAATCCCACCCATGTGCATGAAAGTTGTCCTCTAAATTTTACAATAGGTGGTTAGCATTCCCTTTTGCATATTGGTGTCTAGGAGAGTCTTGCATATTATTATTTTGACAGTTCATATTAGCTTGTTCTTCATGTATCTTGTTACGTCCCTCTGAGGACCTGGTTATTCTCCAGGTGTGTGTTCATGTCTTCCGCAGGTATCCTAGCCGGGATCGTAGTCTTCTCCATTTATTCGAAGATGCCGTGACTTGGTTCCTCCTTGCTACTTCCACTTAGTCCTTTTATATATCATGTACTTCTTTCTTTTTATTTTGGTTGGTAGTGGATGTGTCTCCACCTAACATATTGTATCAGAACAATTCATTATATGATATCTTTTATTCCTTATTTTGTGGATGAGATTAGTTAGTTATAGTTTACGGCATTTTACAGCTTATGTATACATGCAAGGTCCTGTACTTCGTATGTATACAGCTGGTATGTCTACGTACTTAGTCCTATGTATTTTGGGACTGGGGCGTTACAACACACTAATCAATTACTCTCAACTCTACACACACACACACACACATATGTGTAGTTATATTTACCTTGTAACTTAGTATCTTGAGATACCCAATCCTTACCTACACTTGGCAATTACAACAATTCTCTCTCTCTAATACTAGCTAATGATCTAACGCACTTTAACATCTAACTTGAAATTCACACACACACACACACACACACACACACACACACACACACACACACACACACACACACACACACACACACACACACACACACACAGAGAGAGGGACTGTGCACAACACAGTCCCCTGTGCACAAACCCCTCCCCATAGTGGTGTGCACAGTCCACTGTGCACAAACCCCTCCCCATAGTGGGTCTTAGGGTATGGTCTGATAGGACCGGTGAGGAGGCGCTCTGTCGGCGGAGAACTCATGCTTGTGTCCATTCTCGTAGGCATCCGTCTAGATTTAGGGTTAGGAATGTGTCCGTGAACTCATTGTGTTAGGGGATGAGGGGGTTAGGGGAGGAGGGGGCTCGAACTCATCGTGTCCCTGTGCAAGTATCCGTGTTTAGAGCTAGGGTTAGGGATAGGAATTACCTGGGGGAGGGGCTTGACGAACGGCGGCTCTCGGCGGCGGAGGAGGGGGCGTTGGGTGGAGGAACGGCGGCTCTCGGCGGCGGATAGGAATTTTCTGAATCGGGGGAGGCCTCGACGATTTGGGAGGAGAGATCGAGAATGGGGGGAAATAAAATTTCTGAATCGGTATGTAAAAAAATTAGCAACGTCTTAGAAATTGTAAAACCCCCTATTTATTATTATTATTATTTTATTAGACTTAAAAATTAATTTATGCAAATTATGATTTTTTTAGTATTAGAAAAAAAATCATAATTATGATTTTTTATTAATTATAAATTATGACCTTAGCCATTGTTGAATTTTGGAACACGAGACTACCATGAATTTTGGCACGAAAGATGTAGCAGTGTGCCTTGACTAGTGTACCAGTCATGCCGGGGAAAGCCTAGCCATGGTGATGTCCAAATTAAGAAAACTAGGCCAAGTTATGAATGGACTTATTTAAATCATTTTAATTAAATATTATTTTATACATTGATTTTTAGACGGTCCGGTTTGTCCAGTTCAGCCCGAACTGGGCCCAAACCAAATTTAAGCCCATATAGGCATAGGATGGGACCAAAGTGGCCATGTAGACATATTTTATGTACGTAAAAATAATTTCTAAATTATTATAGAATTTCATGTACAATTTAAAATCATTTAATAATTTGTGCAATTATTGGTATTTTATTATTTAAATAATATTTTACAAAATAGTACATTTTGTGGACCCAGGAAAGGGTGTGCAGTGTAAGTGCACTCATTAGGACGATTTTATTTATTTACTATTATTAAAGTTATTTTGTGGATATTTAATAAACATGTTTTCCTATTTAAATATTATTACTACTTTGAGTTGATTTATTAAGGATTGAATTTATGTATATATGTAGATATGCTCAAATATATTAAATAAGTGGATAGTTGACTTTAAATGGTATTTGGATTTTAAATAGAATTTTTGGTGTATTTATGGATATATATATATATATATATATATATATATATATATATATATATATATATATATATATATATATATATATATATATTGAAGTTTGAAAAGATTTGTAAAAAAAAATTTATTAAGGAATGGGTGGTCGGCCCCACCCGACCACCCACACCCCACGTTCAACCCCAAAGCATCAGCAGCTAGCAAAGCTTTGTGCGCCCCCCTTAAAGCAATAGCTAGCAGCAGCACTTGGTTGGCCGACCCCCTTTACAAACCCCCTCATTCACATGTATATATATAAGTTATAAATATATCACTTTTTGGAAAAACCCTAGATTCCGAAATTCTTCTCCATCTCCTTCCTCCTCTTTCCTCCATCCTCCTCCCGTTCCTTGGCGTGCGTGCCAGCCTCGCCGAAGCGACCGCATCCCCGCCTCCCGGTCGTCACGACGACAACAACAACAACAGATTTCCACTTTAAGGTAACATATTTCCCCGATTAATTTTTTTGTCAATTCTACTCCGATTTTCGATCCGTAAATTCGTGTAGAAATTCCACATGAACCTTTTCGAGATCCCCCAGGTGGATTTCAACATGGCCATCCAACTTGCTCGAAAAATCGAGACGAAGTTGGAGAAAAATTACTTTTTTGAATATTAAAAACTGTTTTAAAACACCAACTTGTCGGCCACTTTTTTCGCTGTCCAATAGGATTTTGTAGAAACTAATTGAAGGTAGTCAAAGACAACATAACCGAGATTATAACGCACCTCCTGGATTCACTTTTCATCTAGTATGTAGAAAGTTACACGTTGTTAAAGTTTCACGAAAAATTATAAATTCTGATTTCAAAAATTAGAAAAATATCCCGAAATAGCGTCCGTCCTGACAAACCGGGCGACGTGGTCGTGCACTATATGCATCGAAAGGCGCGTATGGATGTTGTTGACGTGTGGGAACTGATGGAACCCGATTTCATTGCATGTGCACGACGAAATCAGTACGTAACCGTCGAGATACCCCCGTATCGACACTTTGCAAATTAAGTCACAACTTCGTGTACACTCATCAGATTGCGACGAAACTTGCGCCATTGGACTCAAAATATTTTTTTTGGTCCTATGACCCAAGTTTGGTCCGATTTTGAGACCGTTGACTAGGACGCCATTTTAGCGGGCCCACAATCCCACTCAACGGACGATTTTGTGCACGGCCCACCGGAATCCAAAATTGGACATACCGATGGGTTCGTCTCATCAAAAAAAATCTGTAGACATATAGTTTGATGACTATAGAGACCGTAGATATTGGTACGCATTTCGGTGCAAAATGGGTCCAACGATGGACATCGTTTTAGTCCAAAATTATGAATTTATCCCTGTTCCAGAATTTAACTTTTGGACAGGCATTTCCTAGGCATATCTTTTATTCCAAACTCGTTTGTGATATTTGTTGCAGCATCCGGAGTCATCTGCGGGATTTAGTTTTTCTTGTTTCGTTTATTTGTCTGTTCGAGCTACTGGATTATTCTCTTTTGCACATAACCTCAGGCAAGATACCTTGCCATTATACTGTTTATATTCAGTTTGCATTTATTTATATATCACTATTAATTTATTTCCAGTTCTTACCGTTCTTGATTTACTGTCTGCTCAGTGATATTAGATATACTTTGTTATTATCCTTTGATTATATATGGATTTAGAGTTAAGAGACTACCGTTTGTAGTGTATTGCATACATCTTGACACAGTTGTACCACTAGGATGTGTGAGATGAGTAGCATGTAGAGGTCCTTGCGTGTGGGCTGATCCCCCATGCGCATGCGTTAGGGCTAACTGCTAATAGAGGCATGTTAGGAGACTTAGCAGTTAGTAGAGGTATACGAGACATGGATGTGACTTTGTTAGGCATTGGGTGGGAAGAACAGTTCCTTAATGTATGGGCCAATTATGCACTTCCCTATTTTCTGTTATCTCCACGGGAGATACGGTCCTGGATTCTGATACTTGATTTACAGCTGGCCTCTAACATTCGATGAATATTATGCTTTGAGGTCCCTGGTATCCTGATGGGACCATACCTAAGATTACTGCTACTGAGACAGAGTGCCCATACGTTGAAGGTTTGTTCTTATTGCATAAACACATTAGAATGGTTAGGTAACCCTTGTCAAATGTCATATCACCCCCGTCCCATTAGTAGCTTGGGACAATGTCTCATCGCGGTATAGCGTGCTACCCCCTATCCTTATTTGGTTGTAGGGATAGTCCACTGTTGCGATGATGAGGTATTGGATCTTGCTACGAGTAGGACTATGTACTTTACTTATGATTTATGACATCGTATATATATTCAGTTATGTGGCATGTTCTTTATGTATCTTGTTACGTCCCTCTGAGAACCTGGTTATCTCTCCAGGTTTGTGTGCTTCTGTGATATTGCAGGTGTTCTAGCTGAGGTCGCGATCTTCTCTATTCATTCGGAGATGACGTGTCTTGGGTCTTTCTTTGCTACTCCTGCCAAATCATTTCCATTTCCATGTATATTTTTCCTTACTTGTTGGTAGTAGATTTGTCTCCGCCCAACGTATTATACAAAGACTTATTACAGTTGATTATATGATATCTTTTATTCTTCATTTGTGGATGAGATTAGATTACTCTTGGTTTACTGTATTTTATAACTTATGTATTCATACGAGGTTTCCATATATTGGAGTATACTTCATATGTATGCAGCTGACATGGATACATACCTAGTCCTACGTATTTTGGGACTGGGGCGTTATATATTTTTGTGGTGGCCCATGCAGGTCGAGTTTGTCACTTCGGTTACGTTATTGTACCGATGTGAGCCTGCAACATAGGATTAGAATCTAGGAATCTCATCCATACAACTTGACCTTTTCCCTTGTCTTCAAATTTTGAACTCTCGTCCGACTTCCTTGAATTGCATCTTGCTTGATTTCTTTCTACCGTTGATTCTTATTTTCGTGTTTAGTGTCAACTAGGAAGATGACTACACTAGTATATGCTCATAGGTCAAACACATATGGCTAGAATGTTTATATTGGCAATTGGAATACATTCAAGACTCTAATTGAGTTTAAAAGGCTTTTTAGTGTGATTTAATGATTAGTATTTGGTAAAGTAGGATATTACCACGAAAAGTTTTAACCTTGTGATTTCTAAATAGTAAACACCGGAGGATTTATAGAATTTCATACTTTGTTTAAGAAATTGATTGATTTTCAAGATTTGATATTTATGATTTATTGGATTATAGTTATACATCCTTGCACAAGTATAAAATTGATTGCTTTTCGAGTTGTGATATTTATGAGTTTTGGATGATAGATAAACATTTTTGAACAAATATAAAATGTATTTAATTTTTGAGTTTTGATGTTTTATAATTTATTGTATTATAGTTATACACCTTTGAACAGTTATAAATTTGGTTTGAAAATGATCTTAGCTTTTAAAAATGGCTATAGGAATTATTTAAATTTGAGTTGTACAACTTGCGATTTTTGTGTTTAGTAAATTTTGAATTTTAAGTGGAAGTAATGACGGTGAATTTTGGTTTAAAATATTTGTAAGTTATGAAAATGATTTTTGAGATATTTTTATTTTAAATGGTGTCCTATGATTGAGGATTTACAAATCTATTTAGATTTTTGGTAAAAAAAAAGATTTTGACTGATAAGATTATTTAAAAATTTAGTTTAATGAGGGATTGCTAATATTAAAATTTTTGGGAGAATTTTGAAGGATGCGATGAAAAGTTATTTTGATTGATTAAAGGAAGTTACCATTTAAAAGTTGTGATTTTGTTGGAATAACTTAGCATGAATAGAAGTTAAAATTGATGAGAGCATTGAGCTTAATTGTTGAGATTGCTTTTAATATGCTAAGAGTTTTATTATGAGTTATTTGAAAATTTTAGAGTGTTAAATTTTTGATTGATTGTGAAATTTTTTTGGATTCGTAAATTATGAACTCTTGAGTTAAATAGTTGAATTTAAACGTTAATTTTGGAAAATGTTAATAGTAACGTGATAAAGTTTGCTTTGAGATTTATGAAAGTGATTTAATTTTGGTCATGATTAAATTGAACGACTTGCAGTGAATACAAATTTTGGGTGGTTTTTTTTGAAAATTTTATTAAGAAGCCTTTGGAGGAAGCTTGAGTTATAATTTTAGTGGTAGGCCATCAAGATAGCTCTAATAAGATAGATGTACTCCACACTAATTGCCATGTCACTCATGACCATGATAGTAGTATATACACCATTGTTGTTAGTCATCTACCCAGCTATGCGACTGTATTTCCACCTTGACTTACCCGACCTTCCTTCAATTCTAGATCTTTTAATTGTGACCTTCTGACCTATTTGTAATTTGAATAATGAGTTAATGGTTCCTTAACTGTATTCATCTAGAAGACTATCTTCTCTCCGGAATTGTGTTCCTAAATTATTTTTACTGGATTCTTTAATTAATTTTATTTCATGCTTTAACTTGATCTTCTTTATTTTTGTGCATTAATTATCACCTCGTAAACTCCCACCTTCTATTTTGATCTTTTGGCGTCCCTTACCGTGACTTGGATATTTGGAGCACAGCACTAGACTTTTTCTTCCAATAAATTTCATATGTAAGACCTAGACAAGTCCACCTTCATGTAGATATATCATGTCCCACTAAAACATGTCTCCTTGTACACTATTTTTATGATATGACCTTTTGGTCAAAATGGCCAAACTATAACCTCTACCATGACACCAAAATACTTTCCGACTTCAATTAAGAGATCCAACCTTGACTCAATCCCTTAACCCGATTGGTGAATTTTGTTCTACTTAGTTCCTTAAATGCTTAAATTTGTGCTTTATCTTGATTGCTTAACCCATTGTCCCATCCCATTACTAGTTTAATCTTGTAAGTTGGGTAGAATACCTCACGGCCCAACAAAGCCTTTGTCCTTGTGACACATGTTGATAAGTTTGCTTAGACTATAAGTTTAGAGGACCCTAACTTAGCTAGTCAACCAAGACAACTGTATAGGCCCAAACTTCGGACGAGCCTTGATTTTAAAAGATCTTGGACTATTTAAAATTCCTTCATCAGTACCTCCCTTGCTCATATTTTGACTATCTCATGATGCTAATGTAGCTTCAGTTTTGCAAGCTTATTTCGTTATCAAGCTTGATCATGACATATTTTATTAGGTGCACCCACTAACATATTGTCTAATCAGAACCGGTGCATGATAGTCTGATCAACCTATTGTACTTTGGTTCACTTATCACATATTATTCTACGTGGATGAAGACATAGTAAACTTGCCTTAGAGTCTCATCCGCGACAGCCTTGGCAATTCTCTTTTGAATTATTTTTGCCGCCTATGAACCCCGCAATTTCGTACTCAATATATAACACCGTCTTTGAAACCTTTGTTGTTCTTGTCTTTTACTTATTTTGGAATGACAAGGCACTGTACTTGCTAGATAGACTCAAGGTATCATCTTTGGTTGCCCAATCGATTAATTTTACACAAATGTAGATAGCCACCGACCGATTCATGTGGCTGTATCCTCGCCTTTAACTACTCCTCATTTCCTCAACCCTAGAATTGTTTGCGTGCCCTTCCAATTATTCTTGAGAACTCGAGAGTGATTCTAATCATCACTTAATCAAACCCTCGACCAAGACGATTAGTATACAGTTCTCCCTTAAGGAATCACATCTCCTAAATGTCTAATTTATTCTTTTTGACCTACTCAATTCCCTACTGTTCTCTAAAATTGGATATTCAAAAATTTTGTTACCTTCACTAGCAATCCTTATTCAATTTCATAACCATGATATATTTTGTATGTATAGACTCCCCAAATTTTCTAATGCATGGGTGTGTTGAACGCCATTTCATTGCCTCCCCAAAATTTAATCGTATGTTGGTATTGATAATCTCGTATCTATCCCTCAATCCTATCTACCCTATTTTATCGTAAATTTTGAGGACGAAAATTTGTAAGTTGGGTAGGATGTAAAACCCCATATTTATTATTATTATTTTATTAGACTTAAAAATTAATTTATGCAAATTATGATTTTTTTTATTGTTAGAAATGACCTTAGCCATTGTTGAATTTTGGAACACGAGACTACCATAAATTTTGGCACGGAAGATGTAGCAGTGTGCCTGACTAGTGTACCAGTCATGCCGGGGAAAGCCTAGCCATGGTGATGTCCAAACTAGGAAAACTAGGCCAAGTTGTGAATGGACATATTTAAATTATTTTAATTAAATATTATTTTATATATTGATTTTTAGACGGCCCGGTTTGTCCAGTTCAGCCCGAACTGGGCCCAAACCAAATTTAAGCCCATATAGGCATGGGATGTGACCAAAGTGGCCATGTAGACATATTTTATATACGTAAAAATAATTTCTAAATTATTATAGAATTTCATGTACAATTTAAAATTATTTAATTATTTGTGCAATTATTGGTATTTTATTATTCAAATAATATTTTACAAAATAGTACATTTTGTGGACCCAGGAAAGTGTGTGCAGTGTAAGTGCACTCATTGGGACAATTTTATTAATTTATTATTATTAAAGTTATTTTGTGGATATTTAATAAACATGTTTTCCTATTTAAATATTATTACTACTTTGAGTTGATTTATTAAGGATTGAATTTATGTATATATGTAGATATGCTCAAATATATTAAATAAGTGGATAGTTGACTTTTAAATGGTATTTGAATTTTAAATAGATTTTTTGGTGTATTTATGGACATATATATACATATATATATATATATATATATATATATATATATATATATATATATATTTTATATATATATATATATATATATATATATATATATATATATATATATATATATATATATTGAAGTTTGAAAAGATTTGTAAAAAAAAATTATTAAGGAATGGGTGGTCGGCCCCACCCGACCACCCACACCCCACGTTCAACCCCAAAGCATCAGCAGCTAGCAAAGCTTTGTGCGCCCCCCTTAAAGCAATAGCTAGCAGCAGCACTTGGTTGGCCGACCCCCTTTATAAACCCCCTCCCTCACATGTATATATATAAGTTATATATATATAAATATATATATATAAATATATATATATATATATATATATATATATATATATATATATATATATATATATATATCACTTTTTGGAAAAACCCTAGAATCCGAAATTCTTCTCCATCTCCTTCCTCCTCTCTCCTCCATCCTCCTCCCGTTCCTTGGCGTGCGTGCCAGCCTTGCCGAAGCGACCGCATCCCCGCCTCCCGGTCGTCACGACGACAACAACAACAACAACAGATTCCCACTTTAAGGTAACCCACTTCTCCGATTAATTTCTCTGTCAATTCTACTCCAATTTTTGATTCGTAAATTCGTGTAGAAAGCCCACATGAACCTTTTCGAGATGCCCCAGGTGGATTTCAACATGGCCATCCAACTTGCTCGAAAAATCGAGACGAAGTTGGAGAAAAACTACTTTTCTGAATATTAAAAACTGTTTTAAAACACCAACTTGTCGGCCACTTTTCTCGCTGTCCAATAGGATTTTGTAGAAACTAATTGAAGGTAGTCAAAGACAACATAACCGAGATTATAACGCACCTTCTGGATTCACTTTTCATCTAGTATGCAGAAAGTTACACGTTGTTAAAGTTTCACGAAAAATTGTAAATTCTGATTTCAAAAATTAGAAAAATATCCCAAAATGGCGTCCGTCCCGACAAACCGGGCGACGTGGTCGCGCACTATACGCATCGAAAGGCGCGTATGGATGTTGTCGACGTGTGGGAACTGACGAAACCCGATTTTATTGCCTGTGCGCGACGAAATCAGTGCGTATCTGTCGAGATACACCCGTATCGACCCTTTGTAAATTAAGTCACAACTTCGTGTACACTCATCAGATTGCGACGAAACTTGCGCCATTGGACTCAAAATATTTTTCTGGTCCTGTGAGCCAAGCTTGGTCCGATTCTGAGACCGTTGACTAGGACGCCATTTTAGCGGGCCCACAATCCCACTCAACGGACGATTTTGTACACGGCCCACCGGAATCCAAAATTGGACATACCGTTGGGTTCGCCTCATCAAAACAAATCTGTAGACATGTAGTTTGACGACTTTAGAGACCGTAGATATTGGTACGTATTTTGGTGCAAAATGGGTCCAACGGCAGACATCATTTTGGCCCGAAATTACGATTTTGCCCCTGTTCTAGAATTTAACTTTTGGACAGGCGTTTCCTAGACATATCTTTTATTCCAAACTCGTTCGTGATATTTGTTGCAGCATCCAGAGTCATCTGCAAAATTTGACTTTTTTGTTTCGTTTATTTGTCTGTTCGAGCTACTGGATTATTCTCTTTTGCACATAACCTCAGGCAAGATACCTTGCCATTATACTATTTATATTCAGTTTGCATTTATTTATATATCACTGTTCATTTATTTCCAGTTCTTACCGTTCTTGATTTACTGTCTGCTCAGTGATATTAGATATACTTTGTTATTATCCTTTGGTTGCATGTGGACTTAGAGTTAAGAGACTACCGTTTGTAGTGTATTGCATACATCTTGATACAGTTGTACCACGAGGATGTGTGAGATGAGTAGCATGTAGAGGTTCTTGCATGTGGGCTGATCCCCCATGCGCATGCGTTAGGGCTAACTGCTAATAGAGGCATGTTAGGAGACTTAGCAGTTAGTAGAGGTATACGAGACATGGATGTGACTCTGTTAGGCATTAGATGGGAAGAACAGTTCCTTAACTTATGGACCAAGTATGTACTTCCCTATTGCCAGTTATCTCCGCGGGAGATACGGTCCTAGATCTTGATACCTGATTTGCTGCTGGCCCCTGACATTCGATGAATGTTATGCTTTGAGGTCCCTGGTATTCTGATGGGACCATACTTAAGATTACTGCTACTGAGCCAGAGTGCCCATGCGTTGAAGGTTTGTTCTTATTGCATAAACACATTAGAATGGTCAGGTAACCCTTGTCAAATGTCATATCACCCCGTCCCATTAGTAGCTTGGGACAATGTCTCATCGCGGCATAGTGTGCTACCCCTTGTCCTTGTTTGGTTGTAGGGGTAGTCCACTGTTGCGATAATGAGGTGTTGGATCTTTTTACGAGTGGAACTATTTACTTTACTTGTGATTTATGACATCGTATATATATTTAGTTATGTGGCATGTTCTTTATGTATCTTGTTATGACCCTCTGAGGACCTGGTTATCTCTCCAGGTGTGTGTGCTTCTGTGATATTACAGGTATTCTAGCTGAGGTCGCGATCTTCTCTATTCATTCGGAGATGACGTGTCTTGGGTCTTTCTTTGCTACTCCAGCCAAATCATTTCCATTTCCATGTATATTTTTCCTTACTTGTTGGTAGTGGATTTGTCTCCGCCCAACGTATTGTACAAAGACTTATTACAGTTGATTATATGATATCTTTTATTCTTCATTTGTGGATGAGATTAGATTACTCTTGGTTTACTGCATTTTACAGCTTATGTATTCATACGAGGTTTCCATATATTGGAGTATACTTCATATGTATGCAGCTGGCATGGATACGTACCTAGTCCTACGTATTTTAGGACTGGGGCGTTACAGAAATACGTCGCTTATCGTCGCTATTAAGCGACATAGTCTTACCTACGTCGCTAATTGTCGTTAACTTCTACATATTTGCTACGTGTAACAAAAGACGTCGCACGTCATCGCTGATTACCGACGTACGACGACGTATTTTCTTGTACGTCGCTAATTTCAATATTTTGCGATGTTAAAATTAGACGTCGCTAAATTGACTTATTTTGGTAGTGACACATGACCAAGATTACAATCACTCAAGCTCACTCTCTCTCCAAATACAATCACTCAGCTCTCTTTCATCTCTCAATACAAAAGATCTTGCTCTTAGGCTTACAACTTGAAGAAGACAATGTCCATATATTAAGTCCTATATAAGTGGAGTCTTTAATGCGGTCGTACGCCTCAAAATGCTAATAAAACTCTATGCCTCGATGCATCCAAGCGAGTTTCGCACTAAACAAGTTGCTACCTGAACCTCCATACAAACTGTGGGGATATCAGTACATTGAATGTACTAGTGGGGAGGCCTTTCGTCCAGCCATACAAAACCAACACGTTATTTTAGTGAGTGTGCCCTATGATTTTAGTTGTCTTTCTAATTTTGCCTTAGTATCATTTCCATAATATATACTACAAAGCCTATTTGTGTCACAACATCGTGACCGTGCCTTGCAATATAGTACAAACTTACCCATACTTACCTTCTGGCCTTTCCTGTTTGTCAAGCCCCAGAACTAGAATACTGGAGAGCGGAGGCAGACACAGCCAGCTACGTATATTGAAATAGAATACATCTCAACTATACGGTCACGGCTGTCTAGATATGAGGGTTTACTACAAGCCAGCAGTCTCTTAAGGTCAAGCCTATTGTCTCAATCTCAAGCAATTAACAGAGTTACAAGATGTTAGAGCATCAAATATATATATATAAGGCGTCCCAAATATTACATATTGGATGATCATGAAGCTAGTCGTACAAAATGATAGGACTAGCAAGAGTTCAGTCATACATGATCAACCCTAGGATTTGTTAATCATGTTTACAGCCCGTAGGCAGACAGTAAGTAAATGTGCATCGAGCTAACAGGTGCTCGTCGGCTAAACGCCTCAAAAGAATAAATTTACATATAAGTGGGTGAAACAAAAAGGAAAACCCACTCTTGGCCCGGGTTCCGTCTAGTTGTCACCATTGGGCTGGAAGCTCGGTAGATCCTCGGGAGCTGCTCCGAAATCTGGCCACACAAAACCAGCTGGGTCAAACCCCAGAAAGAGCAAGTGCCACAAAGGAGGCCACAAATAAGAACAAAAGCCAGCATATCAGAACATAAAGAATAAAGGAAAGTACAAGTAATAAAAGTACACAGGGCGATAAACGACTAGGGACGTGGAACCATTCCGGGAGCCAGGTTACAATCCTTAAACCAAACAAGGACCGGGATTGTAACCCTTCGCCTGAATAGTTCACTGCCTCTACTCATTTATCGTTAGAGATAAGTAAAACAATCATGATCAAGAGTTCCAGGTACAAGGCTAGACAAGACTTAGACAGGGCTGGACCCCATTCATTCACAATCGGCCAAGCAAGTACTACGGCTTACTACTTTAACTAACTAGGGTTATCACAAGCCTAATTACTAACAAGATGCAAGTGAGAAACTCCCAGTCCCAAGCCCTGCAGACCATCCAGTTATCCTTCCGCGGGTTGAGAGTTACAGTTGGGTACATCGCCCGGGAGACAAATGTACCCTTAGGCGACTTAGAGGGTGCAACACATGACAGTGTGCTGGAAATGTGCTCTACTCGTCGGCAAGCTACAAGTCCATTAAAGCGCCCAGATAACGAGATTGCCTGTGACTGGGAATTCTTCATGTTCTAGTTTGATCTAATAATTAGCCTAATCCGATTTAGCGCGAGTCCCTGGCCGTGGTACCCAGGAAGTCACGTCCTAGACATGATGCAAGACAAGACAAGTGGATTGTGCAAACAAGCAAGCAGGAACACCCACGGTGTCAAGGCAAGTCAAGTCAAGTTATCAAGTCAAGTCAAGTCAAGAGTGCGCCGCCACGGGCCACTATCAAGTTATCAAGGTAAATCATGTCAGGGTACTTGTTAGGAGTGCGCCACGACGGGCCACTATCATGTCAGGTTGGTCATGTCAGGAGTGCACCACTACGGGTCACTGTCGTGTTATGCTAGTTCCTTGCCATACCATGCTAGGTACAATAGTCATTCTAAACTTATTAAGCAAAATCAAGTTCATGACAAAAGGCGTAAGGATATAAAATGGGCGTAAAATACCTAATAAAATACTAATATAAAAATAGGACAATAGAAGAGCCAAGATCAAGAAATATTAAATTCATCATAGACAAGTAGGTTGTGCAGGGTATGCACTGCGCAGGGTGCCAAGTGCGCAGGATGAGCTGCGTAGGGTACCAACTGCGCAGGGTGAGCTGCGCAGCAGATGGATTGCGCAGGAAATGGGTTGCGCAGGAAATGGGTTGCGCAGACATGAACTGCGCAAGGGATGGCTTGCGCAAGGCTGGCTTGCGCCAGCGCAGTCCAGCGCAGCGCAAAGCACTGGCCAAGTGATTGCGCAATCGGCCATGCGCTAAAGAGCACAGGCCGGTGGTGCGCAATCGGCCATGCGCTAAAAAGCGCAAGGCAGGGGGCTGTTCTTCCTGGCCGAGAGCAAGTCCAAAAACACCAAGAACTTCAATTCTTCATATTTTTGTCAAATCAAAACCAAATCTGGATTTTCAAAGTTCTAACTTGAGTAAAATTGAATTCTCTTCCACATGGAAGCATCAAAACAAGCAAAAATCAAAGTTTAATAGCTCAAAACCAAGGATTTTCGAAAATGGTTAAAACCTAGATCTAGAAAAATAAAAGCTCCAAATCACAAAATTCTAAGTTTTAATGTTGATCTACATGTCCTAATCTATCAAATGGACAATTAAAATTGGGTGCTTATTTGTTGGCAAGGTGCACTTGCCTATTGGTTGGGGAGTTGTGTGGAAGAAGGAAGAAGAAGAAGTTTGTAAGAAATAAATGAGAGAATAAAGAGGAGAGAGAAAAGTAGGTGGTGTTATAAAGTGGGGGAGTTGTGGTGTGTTGAGGGAGGAGTGTAGGTAAAAGTGTTCCACTCATGATGAACCAAACCAAACCAACTTCCACAAAATAAAACCAAGCCATGGTCCAAAACCCATTTACGAGAAACCAAAATCCGCAAGTCGAGAAAATAAAATACGTACCAAAAATCAAATACGAGCATAAATACGAAATACAAGAAATGGGGGTGACACTGTTCATCGTAACAATACAGTTATAACATATGGACTTTGTGTCAAACTACTAAACAAAAATACCACATATCGTACCGAAGCACACTTTCTACTGAAGCTAATCTTAGGCTCATTAGTTTCGTGTCGTGCATCCATTCTTGACTCATATGACATGCACACGGACTGCTGCTATCATGCCGACTCAATCTATATGAAAGTCACTGACACCACACACTATCTTGTACTATATTGCATACTGTGTAAGCCCCCTGTTTTTGAAATTTATTTTTAATTTTTTTAATTTATTTTATATGGATATTTTAAATATTAAACTATATTTTAAGCCAATAATGACTATAGTAGTACTTTAATGTAGTTTTAATTTTCGAAGCACAATAAATAATTTATTTATTAAATCTAATTCTACATTTCAATTCTAGACATGTTCACCTTCAATTTGACATATCATGTCCCATCCAAATTTGTTATCCAACATTTTTTGACTTCGCACAACTTCGGGTCAACTTAGGCCATTTTGATCATTTACCATAATTTTAGGCCTAACTTCCAACACGAGTTTGGGACTCGACATAGATCAAAACCGTTTGACCCATATATGGTTTTGACCAATTTTGAGCCTATGATGCACATGCCTAGGGTGTGTCATCCAATCAATTCAGACCCTAATCTATTAGTTGATTTTTTTGGTTCAATTTTACCAGAAAATCTATTCGAACCCTAATCTAGCCAACCCTATCTTGTTAGAGCCTATCCAAGGTTGCAAAAACAAATTAGATATATATATATATATATATATATATATATATATATATATATATATATATATATAATTAATTTTTGGATATTTAATTGCATCCGTGTGCAATATTTTTTCATATCTTTCACTTGGTCAAACAACTCTCTAAATTAAGAAACCAATTACCATAGTTACACTTTGGAGGACCAAATCCTAACCAAATTAATCCAAAGCAAAGCCCAAATCCCCATAATATAAAACTTATCAATACTATACATATTAAACCCCTCCACATAACTGCTACCCCCTCCTTATCTCTCCTAACCGAGCACCCCTCTAATTTTTTCTATTTTCGTACTTTCCTTTTCATCCGACAGAAACTTATCACACAGACCTCTTTCAACCCTCCTACCACCTTTATATTGAACCTAGGATACCCAACTAACACCCCAGCACCTTTTCGATGAGCTTCATCCCCTAATTTGGTCGATACGAGGCACGAAAGACACCTAAATTCGATCGAACTTGTGCTAAATTTATCACAACATGTATGCTATTTTGCGTCTATGGTTTAGTGTACTTCACAATCTCATCTTTTTACGAAACTAAAACTAATGGAAATATCTCTGCGTCTACTTTCATGTCCAATTGTCCTTCCACACAGTTACAAACGATTTGTCTGTGGCGTCAATTATACGATAAGGTGTCTAGAACAGACCAGATTTGTTGCGAGTAATTTTTTGTCTAATTTTGTTCAGTTTCAATCTTTCTAATAATTTTTATCAGAAACTAGACATCAAGAGCTTTTCAACTCATATCTTTTTAATGAGTTTTGAGTTCGTTTAGTATTTATTAAAATTCTTGACATTTGTGGTAACACTGTAACTCCGAAAATCATGTGTTCTTAGTATCCAAAAACCTTGATACTTCACATATCCTTACTAAATTATTTGTTGTGCAAGATTTAATGTTAAAAACACTATTTTTCTGTAATTTTTCCAAAATTTAATATTTTTAATTAATTATTGCTTCGGGGTTCAACTAGTAGGTCGAATGTGGTAATAATGACATAGTATTGACATGGACCTATTGTGCTTGAGTTTCTGCCATTAAAATAGTATTTTTGGTAATATAAAGATATTTATATGTACTTTTCATAATTTAAACTATTATTTTATATTATTTAAAGATTAGTTTTATAATAAAGTTTGGTAAAAAGTGTTGTATGGTGTTGAATCGACATTATGACAACGGTTAAGTATAGATATTAATATAGTATATATATATATATATATATATATATATATATATATATATATATATATAGTACGTTGATATAGAGTGTTAATAATAGTGTATTATTATAGGTAATCTTGAAGGGAGTGACGAAGACACCGGAGTTAGTTAGGCCTATACTCAGACAACAGTTATAGGCAAGTGTACCTTGCCGTGGTTTAGATTTTTTTCCTTTCTTGTTTTTTATTTGTTAACATTGTATACCTTAGGATTGTTGATACTTAGTGTCAATTTTGTAGATGGGTAACGATGTCATGATGATGAAATCGACTATTGACATTAGACATTGCGTGCATATTGACGTGTCCATTGACACGAATAACGACAGGACACCGACATATTTATGATGCGAGGTTTACATGATTATTCATGGTATTGACTTCGTATTAGCATCATATTAGCATTCTAGATTTTTCATCATTATTGTTATTGTTATCGAGATGACTATACGAACTTGATATTGCTAGACTCTAGACATGAGATTGGGGAGAACTTGAATATGTGGTTTGTTGTTTTTGTTACCCTTTAGCTATGTATCAGAGTAGAGGTTATGACTGACGAGATTGGTTGTCCTTGGTCCAAAGACACGTTGCTAAGGACAATATCATGCTGAGGAGCTTGTGAGCCTCAATAGAGAGGTCTGATATTTTAGAAAAGGTTCTCACTTGCATAGCACCCAAAACAGATATATAGATTACCCTAGTTCATATTTCTATACCTGTACCATGGCATGTTTATTATGCACCTTGCTAGTCCCCTGAGGACCTAGCTATTTCCCAGGCTTAGACGAAGCTGAAGACTAACCTGAGGTTTACGGTTCGGGAGCTGAGACCGGAGATGTATCGGCATAGGAGAACGAGATAGTGCCAGAGAATTTCTCGTGATCATGTCATCACTTTATAAACACTTGCTACTTTATTTTCATCACAGCAAACTTGTAGTTGACTATTAGTTATTTTTCTTTTCTATGGTTTTGGGATGTCTTTTGCCCGCACAAACACTTTCACTTTTACTGCTGGATATTTGTTATATTATTCTTATTGGACTTGATATCTTTATAGACTATTTTTTGTGGATGTGATTAGTTATATACTTGTAGACTATGTTATGCTTCTGGGTTGATTATCATGATTTATAGCTTAAGTATTTCGTTAATGGATTTGTTATGAGGTTGGCCCATTGGTGATGTGCTGCTGGCATATATTCGTATACCTGGTCCTACGTATTTTAGGACTTGGACGTTACATATTTTTGTGGAGGCCCATACAGGTCTCCACGATAAATCACTTCGGTTACGTTACTATACTGACGTGAGCCTACAATTAGAATAGGAAAGACCTATAGGATCTTATACACATGCTTGATACCTTCCTTGACTTCATTTCGAACTCTCACTTGACTGCTTGATTTGCATCCAGTTTTATTATGTTCTACCGCAATCCTTATTTATTCATGCTAGTAGGATGAATCTTAGTTGTGGGCGTATCTTTCCCTTACTATCACATCATGAAAGTGGGGGCACCGATACTAGAAGCTGCAGGTAGATTCTTTGCAAATTGTGCAAAGTCGTAGTGATGCATGATAGTCGTACTATTACGAGCATACAACTGATTGAGGAATAGAACTTGAGCATGCATCCACAAACATGATTGCTTTTGTGTTCTTCCCTACTCAAGATTTGACTAAACCCTTCAATGTTGACTTCTTGAGAAATTCTTTTCGTTCCTTTCGGCTAAGTTGTTGGAAAGTGACTTATAGATTGGTCCAAGGAAAAGTTTGAAAAATTATATTTATCCTTGTATTGCGAAATTAAAGTTTTTGCAGCCAGAGAAATACTATCGAGGCAAGACTTTAGATAATAGCTGTCACGACTCGCATCCGCTTTTAGGATACGAGTATGTGTCTAAGTCCAGCCTACGCCGT
>JANAVB010009596.1:13631921-13676921 GCA_029216955.1 Iris pallida | reverse complement strand
AATTTATTTGTTTGTGTACTGTACCTACTCTGTTGACTAACTGAGATGATCAGAATGTCAGGACATGACGGGCCAATTTCTGTCCTTGTTTGGTTGGGAGGTTGGTCCGAAGTGTCGTGATATTATGTGAATCCTAGTAGCGAGCAGAGATCTATTTATCATATCTTTCTTATTACTGGTTCTAATTTCTCATATCGTGCTCCCTTGCGGTACTTGCTATTAGAGGTCTAACCTCTCTGGTTTTGTATGGCCAGATTTAGAGCCGGTCCCCGAGGACTCAGCTTACTTCTACCTCCAAGATGGTCAATACTAGAGGAATAATCGCAGGAGGACTCGAGTGGGTTCCTTACTTCTCAGGTCGTTTTGTTATTTAATTTATACTTGTCGTTTGGCACCGACATGTTAGTCGGATTGTCTTGTAATTACTTTTGCATAATTGTAACTAAAGTCAGACTGCAGCTGATAAACAATTGTGTATACTTTGATACATCACCTGGCTAAGTTTTGTAAAGCCAGATATCAAGAACATTTTGACTGAGCGTTTGGGACGCCTTACTGCTTTATCTTACATGTTCTCCATTTCTAGTTCTTGTTTGAATGATCGAGACAATAGATGTGAAGTGACCATAGTGAGACTTTCATGTAGTACGCACCCCCTCGTCTTTTAGACAGTATTGATCGTATTATACGGTATTCATCTACCCGTAATACGTAGCTGGTTGAGTCATTCCCTCGCTTTCCAGTACCCTGGTTCTGGGGCGTGACAGGTTCCATCGTCACCATCATACCAGAAGCGACCAATGCTCCAGCAGCTTCCTCTCCAATCCATGCCTGAGCTTTCCTCCAGTTCCATTTCCCGTCTAAATCCCACAGTTCTCTGATCTTGCCAAAAAGCGGTACGGCCGGGTGATGTAGGAGAAGGTCGTCCCCGACCCAACGTTCAAAGAAGACAGAAGAGGCTCCCGACCCAAAATTGAGACGGACCATGGGTTCAGCAAGACAACGGCCGTGCAGGATACGGTGCCAAGATGCTGAAGCTTTGCAGTTCAGAGAAGCGGCCGACGGGTGAGAGTGCTTGAAGTATCTAGCCTTCATGAACCTGGTCCAGATGGTGTTACTATTGTAAAGCTTCTACCATAATTTTATGGAAAAAGCTTCCACGATATGGGATAACCTACAGAATCCAAGACCGCCCTCATGCGTTGGTTTAGCCATAGTGTCCCAACTAGCCCAGTGATGCTTATCAGCGCCTTCGTCGTGACCCCAGAAGAAGTTAGAGAAAAGCATTTCTATGAAGTTAAGCAATTTCTTGGGAGGGGAGCAGGCTGCGAGGGTGTAGGTAGGATGGAGGAGAGCACATGTTGGATCAGAATCATCTTCCACCCAGGCAAAATAGTCGCATTGTGCCATCCCTCAATTTTTTTCCTAATTTTGCGTACCAAACCTTCAAAGATGCCAGAGTTGGATCTTTCGTACACTAATGGGCAGCCAAGGTAGAAGAAAGGGGGTACACAACGGAGAGAAGTGATATTCGTGAGGATGGTAGAATGCTCTCTGTCAGCCGAGTGATGACAATATATAACACTCTTGTTGGGATTCACATACTGTCCAGAACATCTGACATATCTCTCCAGCGTGTTCTTTGCTACTTCCACTGACCCAATGTCTCTAGCCGAGAAGATAAGGACATCGTCAACATAAGCTAGGTGGGTGATAATCGGGCAACCACTGGTGGTGTGATAATATTGGAACCGGGGGGTCCCGACCATCCTGTTCAGGTTTCTACTCAAAGCTTCAGTGGCTATGATGAACATGGTGGATGATAGGGGGTCATCTTGTTTGACACCCTCGACTAGCATTAAAGAATCCCTTAGCTTCCCCGTTGATAACTGTAGAGAACCACGAGTCACAGATCGATCTTCAAACTATGTCAATCCAATCCCAAAGGCTCGGAATACCCTGATCATGAATTGCTAATTGAGCCTGTCATATGCTTTTTCCATGTCAAGTTTAATGGTAATGTTGTCCCCCTAGACGGGAACTTCATACAAATGACCAGCTCCTGGGCCATAAGAATATTGTCTAAAATATTTCGGCTGCAGACGAAACCATTTTGCTCTTCAGATATAATCTTGGGAAGAGCCCGCTCATACGATTGGCAATGATCTTCGAGATACTTTTATCGGTGAAAGTGCATAAGCTAAGGGGTCTGAAATCTTTGAAGGTCTCCGGGTTATCCTTCTTAGGGACCAGGATGAGGTTGGCGCTGGATATCGATCTGGGGTACCTGGATCCCTGGAAAAAAATAGTGACCGCCTCGTGGATGTCGGTCTCGATAATGTCTCAGCAAGATCTGAAGAAGACACCTGAAAACCCATCCGGGCCAGGAGCACTGTGCTCGTTGAGAGCCCACAATGCTTCTTTGACCTCAGTCACGGAGGGCAGGATCTACAACTGGGTGTTATCTCTGTCTTCAATCCGGTTGGGAATGGCCACGAGGAAATCCTCATCCCTATGGTTAACCTCTTTGGTAAACAGCTGTAAGTAGAAGTTCGTCGCTGCAGATTGAATGTCACGATAATCTTTAAGGATGTGACCGCTCTCGTCTGTGATCTGGGGGAGAGCGAGCTGCTGTCTGCGTCCTTTAACGCAAGAATGGAAGTGCCTGGAATTCTTGTCCCCTTTCGAGTCCCATTTCAGCCTAGCTTTTTGTTTCCTAAACTTCGTCTCTACCTTGATGCGGAACTTCAATAGAGCTCTGGTGAAGTTGAGGAAGGCTCTGGCAGCTGGCGAGCTATCATGAGCAAACAACACCTCTGCACGGCTGACGTCATCCTCAGCAGCGCGCAAAGCCTGGAAGATGTCCCCAATGGCTTCCTTGCTCCAACTGGTGAGGGCTTTTTTGGTAGCTTTAAGTTTGGCCGCCACACGGACGAGGGGATCGAGATTATCTGGGCCATTCCTTGCAGCAGCAACTATGTTCCTGAACTGGTGATAATGGCTCCAGAGGTCTAAAAAGTGAAAAGTTTTCTTGATCTGATTCGAGTTTCTGCTAATGCTGATGAGGAGGGGGAGTAATCCGATTCAGTCGCGTTAAGCAGCACCTCGCCCACCATTACCTCCCCAGTTAGTACAGTTCGACGGGGCCAAAGCTCAGGCCCCGGACAAAAGTATGGACAAGCCTTCTCGCTAGCAGTTGAGGATGTAGAAACGAAAGGAAAAGTTAAAGCATGTATGGTTTTAGTTGCTACATTTTCTGCTATTACCTTATTTAATACTGGAGCCACACACTCATTCATAGCTACTAGCTTTGTCACTAGACACAGTATCTATTAGGGTTATATACTAAAAGCATCACTTTTGTAGTAACCTTATTTCCTTAAATTTTGAATGAGAATTATTTGGGCAAATGTTTGCATATTGTATTTGTTGCAAGTGTTAAAGCAAATGTCTGATATTCTATATTATAGATAATATGGTATGTGGTGTCATAAAGAAGATCTTATTACTAGTTCCCTATGGAGTATATAAATAGTTAACAACCTAGATGGACTTGGACGATCTATTGGAAAGGTTGTAGTTTAATCTGGTATTAGTCTATCTTGACTATAGGTTTACATTAGTACACTTTGTGTGTATTGAACAGGAGCACTTGAGGTTGTTCTCTTTGTACTGACTACATAAGTGAACAAATACCTCTGTTATTATGGATTCTTGTTCTCTTAATCCGGATATAATAACAGATATGTATATGCAGTGTGTATTACTTTGACTCATGAAAGAGTGAGATTCATTATGGGTCAACAACCTCTATGAATTGGGTAATAACATTGTATGTATGATGAGTTATTGATTATAAATAAAATCCATGTCCCGATACATCGGGTTGATGATGTCCCCTTAAGGAGCTCATAAGAATTGTCATGTAAACCCTACAGGTGGATTATATCCGACATGACAAATAAAGTTGAGCGGTACTACTTAAGGATAAAAGATGTCGAATCAATATAGTTGCCAGTAACTTAATTTGATCGACGGACATTCGATATCTTAACATGGGGAGCCAAATGAGCATATAATAGAAGGAGCCCATAAACATAATTTAGAATTAGGGAGGTAGTGCAACAATAGCTCATTAGTGGACCGAGCTATTGTTAATGGGCCTGGATTGTGTGTTCGGGCTAAACACGGGATATCCAGATCCGTTAGGAGGCCTAACCCTAATTTCTCCTCATGGTCCCTGTCGTAGACTATATATATATATATCCTCTATTCTCTGGCCGCCAAAATATATATCAGAAATCTGAAGCTTTTTTAAATTCGTGATTCACGTAAGGAGAGAAATAGAGGGCTGCCAAGGAGAAGAAAAGGCTAGAAGATCGTCGTCCACACGACATCCAACTCGAGAAAGGAATACGTGCAGAAGATCTTGGGTTCATTCGCTCGAGATTGCCAGGAACTACTTGTCTTCTTCCTGCCGCAGGTATAATTCGTGAACCCTAGTTTCCACTTATGAAGGGTTAGAACACGTATTAAATCTGTTTAACTTTCTATCGATCAATACGTACACCAAATTAAGGGTCATGGGAATCCTCAGTTCTATCGTATCATCAAAACAAATTCGTAGACATGTAGTTTGATGACTTTAGAGACCATTGACTCTGGCACGCTTTTCAGTACAAAACGGATCCAACGACGGATATTGTTTTAGCCTGAAATGACCGTTTTGTCCCTGTGTCCAGAATTGGACTTTTGGACAGGCTATTCTAGCTATTTGACTAATCTAAACATCTTGGTAATGTTTATTTTAGCCCCGGAAGACTATTGTGAGATTTGACATTGTGGCTCGTCATTTGACGAGAAGTTATTGGACCTACGTACAACCACCAGGCAAGATATCTTGCCTCCCTCTACAGTTTAATTTTATGTTTGTAGTTTTTATGTTGTTATAGTATTATCATTAGATACTCTATTTTCTATAGATCTTATATGTTGTCATTAGCTTTCTAGTTGACTTGATTTATCTATTTTCTACATACCATGTTCACCAATTTATTGTCTTGCTTGACTTGATAGTGTAGTTATACTGGACTTATTCACATCATAGTTCATGCTAGAGCTGTCTTTAATTGTGTCTTGACTGAGTTGTACCTTGTCTCACCTGTACATTGTTTGAGTCGTATCATAAAATAAGTATGCTAAGTTGAACTGCTATTTTCCCTGTATCATTTTTTTTAACCGGAGAGTCCACACTCGGGACGAGGGTTAACCATTTGAACCCGTGAGCCCACACTCGGGACGAGGGTGTTTGTCTTAACTGTTTGCACCTGTGAGTCCATACTCGGGACGAGGGTTGACCAGTTGCACCAGAGAGTCCACATTCAGGACGAGGGTGTTTGTCTTGATCTGTTTACATCCGTGAGTCCATACTCGGGACGATGGTGTTATCTTATTCATTCGCACCAGAGAGTCCACACTCGGGATAAGGGTGTTTCCCTTGAACTAACCAGAGAGTCCCCACTCGAGACGAGGGTTAGTGATTAGTTCAAACCCGTGAGTCCACACTCGGGATGAGGGTTTGGTATTCCATTGATCTCGTATTTAATTGTTCATCCAGCAGTTCAGTTATGTGTAGTTGCTCTTGTTTCCTTGTTTATAGTCTCCTGTCAGTAGTCATTGGTGTTAGCCACTTGTTAGCAGTCATCTTGTCAAGTTCTACTTGCTAGTTATAGTCACCAGTTAGTAGTTATTGGTCTATAGTCACATGTTAGCATTCTCTTGGACATATGTCACTTGCCATGCTTATGACTCGTTTCCCTGTTTATATCTTGTTTATTCTTTATGCATGATTAAACTGCTAGATAGGCATATTTTTATGTATCTTACTTTGTCTCCTGAGGACCTGATGATCTCTTCAGGTTAGTGATTGCGTGGAGTTAGTTAGCAGTTCTGGATGGCGGATGATTATGACACTTGTGGGTTTCAGATTATTACGATATTGCTTGTGAGATTCAGGTATTGATACCATGTTTATTATCCATCTCATCCATCTCGTGCTTTTCTTTCATTATCATGAGATATCCTATTTATTGATTCAGTTTGTAGACTCTTGTTATATTCTTTGGAGTCTTATCGGACATTATGCTAGTGGGCTGCAGACCACGATTCATAGTTGTTCAGTCATGCTTATATTACTCTTGTGGATTTGAGATATAGATTGCATTGCCATGATTTGGCAGTATACCATAGCCTTGACAGCGTTTACGTATTCGAGTTGGGCTGGAGTCTGCTTGATGCGTAGCTGGCTTGCGCATGTGCTTGCATCCGAAAAACGGGTGCGGGTCGTGATACCCCCTCTAGAGGTGCCATTGTTCCAACACTAGGTAGGTCAGTGCTAGCTAGGATACTCTGAGGTCAAGTTTTCCTTGTGGGATCACAAGAAACACATGACGAGAGAGATATCATTATCTCTTATGTTAAGTGTCCATGTTAGCAAGAAATCAAGTGTCCATGTAAGCCATTATCTGAAAATTAAATTACTTATGCAAGCCTTTTGGGGTTATCATAGTTATACCAAAAATTCGAACAACTTAGACTTTATAGATTTTTTCGAAAATCTAGTATAACGTTGACAACCTCAAAAGGCTTCATAAGTAAATTTTATTTTCAGGGAATGACTCACAAAGAACACGTGACAACACCTAAGTGTATATCGTTGGCACGACCCGTACCCGTTTTTTGGGATACAAGTGCGTGAGCAAGCCAGCTACACATCAAGCGGACTCCAGCCCGACTCGAGTACGTATAAGCTGTCAAGATTATGGTATCGTGGCTAATATGGTAATCTACAGTGTATCTCAATCCACAAGAATATATAAGACAAGAATGAACAAGTATGGGTCATGGTCTGCTGCCCTCTAGCATATATGTCCGATTAGAATCCAAGAATGATATGAGTCTATAAAGCTAAGCTGATAAGCAGGATATATCATAAAAGTACGAGAAAGATAGTAAATTAATAACACTAACAAAATACCTGAATCATGTGATTGAAGTCAACTACCACATGCTCAGTTAACTAACTCCGTGCAATCAGCTACCTGAAGAGATCATCAGGTCCTCAGAGGACTAGCAAGATACATAAAACATGCCTACTAATATGACAGTAAATAACATGTATGGAGGATAAGAACACTGCAAGAAGAACATCTAAGGACGACGAGTCGTGTGAAAATGTAATACTAGACTTGGCTAACTATCAATCAGAACTCCTATAGCTTGTAGTACAATGCAAGATACTCCCAATCTATAGTGTTTCAATTGACGTACAAAGCAGGATACTCTCAGTCGAGGTTAGCCAATTCAATTATCGATCTCCTCTCCTAAAGGATACAAGGTCAAGTAGACTCCTATAAATCATAGTACAATGCAAGATACTTCCAATTCATAGTGTCGCAAATCAAGTTAATCAATCAATCAATATATGCTATAGGTCGTAGTATAATGCAAGATACTCCCAATCTATAGTATGTCTCAAGTCAAGTCAATCAAGCAATATTAAGATAAAAGAATTAGCTATAGGTCATAGTACAATGTAAAATACTCCCAATCTATAGTATGTCTCAAGTCAAGTCAATCAAGCAATATAAAGATAAAAGAATCGGCTATAGATCGTAGTACAATGTAAGATACTCCCAATCTATAGTATGTCTCAAGTCAAGTCAATCAAGCAATATCAAGATAAAAGAATCGGCTATAGGTCGTAGTACAATGTAAGATACTCCCAATCTATAGTATATCTCAACTGTAGTACAATCTAAGATACTCTCAGTCAAGAATGTTCAAGTTAAGAACAAGATATAGAAACTGACAACTCAATCACGAGACAATGTAACACGAAAAGACCAATAATCAAGCAATGTCGAATATCCTATACGTGCACGTAAATCCAGAAACAAGTAAAACAGTCGATGACAAACCAATCCTAATATAGGAAACAGGTAACCATATGAAAGAAGTATAATAGAAAGAAAATAATATAAATACTGCATATGTTCGGCAAGGTATACTTGCCTGAGGGTTGCACGGAGAACCAACAATATATCGCCAATCAACAAGTCAGAAAGTCCAAGTCTCACAACTGCCTCCAGAAGCTGTAATAGATGTTACCAATGTTTCCAAATTAGTCAAATTAGCTAGGATAGCCTGTCCTTAACTCCAATTCTGGATACAGAAGAAAAACGGTAATTTTGGGTCAAAACGGTGTCCGCCGTTGGACCCGTTTTGTACCAAAAAATGTGCCTGAGTCAATAATCTCTAAAGTCGTCAAACTATATATCTATGGATTTGTTTTGATGATACGAAATCAACCATATGTCCAAAGTTGGATTCCGGCAGGCCGTGCACAAAATCGTCCGTTGAATCGGATCGTGGGGCCCACAAAACGACGATCCGATCAAATGTCTCAGAATCAGACCAAACTTGGCATATAGGACCAAAAAAATGATACAGTCCTGTTGGGGTAAGATTCGTCTCTATCTGACGAACGTGCACAAAGTAATTGAGAAATTTACAAAGAGGCCGATACCGTGAATTTTGACGGATACGCATCAAATTCGTCGCGCACACGCGACCAATTTGAATTCTGTCAAAGCCCACACATATGCGAAGTCGATACGCACCTTTCGATGCTTTTGGTTCACGACCACGTCGCCCGAATTTGCGGGACGGATCCCGTATAGAGAAATTTTATAATTTTGAAAACAGATTTTTCTTGGTTTTCAACCTGGATTATATTACTGTATAAACAACTAAAAATAAAACAAATAGTGGGGTTTCCATCTCGGTTAGGTCCTCTAGAAATTTGTTCAATTGGTTTACAAAATTTTGCTTCGGATTAGCAGATATTTGCCTTCCAAACAGTGTGTCTAGATCAAAATTGTTCTGTCTAAAAACAAACTTTTGTGTCAACTTTATGTAGATTTTTAGGTCGATTCAGACTCATTTTCATTCAAACTTATCTAATGGGTTTGAAGGTGTATATATGGGGTTCATACCTGCAGAAAACGGCTCGGGGAATGGTTGAGCAAGTGCCAAACTTATCTAATGTGTCAAGTTGCACCGCTGCTCGCCGCTTCTGTTGTGGCTGTGCGCGTAGCACTGCTGTCCGCCCGGCTTCCGACGACCCGTGCGGCCGTGCGCGGTGGTCCCTGGGCACGCACCGGTGTCGGGGCTGGTGGGGCGCGGTAGAGGTAGCGGCGTTCGATCCCAGTCTAGGGTTTTCTCGTTTCAATCCCTCGATCTCGATATATATACATCGAGTGCATATGACTTCGGCCACAAGCCCGGGTTCAGGGGGTGGGGGAACTTTGGATTGGGCCGGGCCTGGTTTGGTTGGGCTGGGATTTGGGTTTCCTTAGTTATATATATATATATATATATATATATATATATATATATATATATATATATATATATATATATATATATATATATATATATATATTTATATCTATATATATCTATATACATATAAAACTATATATATCTCTACATATATACGTATATTTCCTATATATGCATAAATACTCCAAAAGTCCAAAAATAAATCTTAGGAATATTCTAATAGTGTTCGGCTTATACTAGAATATATACATACAATAATATTTATTTCATAAATAATATAGAATATTAAATGATATATTTTTATTATTATAAATCTAATAACAATATAAATAACAATAATAATGATAACTAATAAGGAAAATCTATAATAAGTGTACATACAAAATATGTACTCTAAATATCCCAACATGCATAAGGGTAATTAGGAAGTTATTTATCCTATTTCTAAAAATAGAATATCAATTCAATAACAATAATATATATATATATATATATATATATATATATATATATATATATATATATATATATATATATATATATATATATATATGTGTGTATATAAATCCTTTATATATGAAATGCCTATTTGGACAATCAAAAATAATAAATGCAATATGTACGTCTACATAGATGTTTTTGGTCTCACTATAAGATTACATGGGCTTAATTTCGGTTCGGGTCTAGTCCGAGCTAAATCGATACAAACCTTGTCTCCTACAAGTCAATAATATAATTAATAAATAATTTAAAATGTCTTTAGAGGTTAAGTCGCAACTTGGCCTGGTTTTCCTAGTTAGGACATATTTATGGCTGCGTCTTCCTTGGCATGGCTAATACACTATTCAAGGCACGCCACTACACTATCCGTGCCATTATTCTTAGTCGTCTGGTACTTCAAAACTCAACCATGACTAAAGTCATCTACCGTAATAATTAACTAAATAATTATTTATAAAAATCTAAAAATCACCATTTAAATCAAATAAATAATAAAAAAATTTAAAATTTTTGGGAAGAGGAGTTACAATCGCAGTACCTAGAGTGTATAGAGTGAGTATCTTAGTAGTATATAAGATATTTTAGAAATTGGATAATGACACTTCATTTCAGGATACTTTAATGAATGTCTGTATAGCTAGTATTATGGGTATTTGAAACTGTACCCTAGCTAGTATCAAAATATAAGAGAGTATCAATGTGACATTGTGTACCATGGTACATGATATCCACATGATACACAAATACCTAAAGTTAAGGTGATATGTAGGTAAATTCTAGCTAGGTATCTTATAGGTAAATGTTCATGTCAGCTCAAAATTAAGTGTCCATGTCAACCCTTCTCTAACAAGTAAATTTATATTTGTAAGCCTTTTGAGGATGTTAGAGTTCTACAGATTTCAAAAAAATACGAGAAAAGATAAAAAAAAGGAGTAAAAAATCAAAAAAATAACAAAGAAAGAAAAATCCTAGAAAAGACAAATTATAATATTTGGCCTTTTTTATTTTTTTTTTGAAATCCTGTATAACTCTAATAGTCTCAAAAGGCTTGCAGAAGTAAATTTTCTTTAAAGAGAAGGGCTGACATTGAACACGTGACGACACTCATTTAATACTCATGGATCTATGCATCCACTTGGACAATATACTCGAATAATGTGTATTTATATTTGCAGAATTATCTTCAAATGGATATGAATTACTATCTACGATATCGTTCATAGATGTACAATTTTTATCCTGATGACATGTGCGGCGTGCGAGATGAATTTATACAGGGGGTAGAGCAGTTCCTGCAGTTCACTAAGGCGTTCCCTCAGTACATGGACCGTACCAAAATTAAGTATCCATGTGTGAGATGTTGCAACTTGAAATATTGACGTGACATATCATTTGTACTCGAGATGTTTTATGCCGAATTACTATCAGTGGACCTCACGCGGAGAACTTGTGCCTTTAGCATCGGAGCCAGAGCCTAATTTGGAGCATCTGGCCAAGCTATTGTGTGAATGGGTTTAGGTTCAGGTCAACAAATGCTCTGATCATAGAGAAATTTTCGAATCTTGATTCGACAAAAAATAGTTGTTTGTGTATCAGATCTACAAACTACAAAGATGTCGATCCAAACAATAATTTCTATGGTGTCTTATGGAAGTTTGTGGAGTTAACATATTACTACGGCATAGAGCCGGCTAAGATCGTGTTGTTCAAGTGTGATTCGTTCGATCCGATCCAAGATCAAGGTTAGAAAATTGACAAGTATAGTCTTGTGGATATTGACTACCGACGTCGATAACAAGGATATGAACAGGATACTCTCAGTCGAGGTTAGCCAATTCTATTATCGATCTCCTCTCCTAAAGGATACAAGGTCAAGTAGACTCCTATAAATCATAGTACAATGCAAGATACTTCCAATTCATAGTGTCGCAAATCAAGTTAATCAATCAATCAATATATGCTATAGGTCGTAGTATAATGCAAGATACTCCCAATCTATAGTATGTCTCAAGTCAAGTCAATCAAGCAATATTAAGATAAAAGAATCAGCTATAGGTCATAGTACAATGTAAAATACTCCCAATCTATAGTATGTCTCAAGTCAAGTCAATCAAGCAATATAAAGATAAAAGAATCGGCTATAGATCGTAGTACAATGTAAGATACTCCCAATCTATAGTATGTCTCAAGTCAAGTCAATCAAGCAATATCAAGATAAAAGAATCGGCTATAGGTCGTAGTACAATGTAAGATACTTCCAATCTATAGTATATCTCAACTGTAGTACAATCTAAGATACTCTCAGTCAAGAATGTTCAAGTTAAGAACAAGATATAGAAACTGACAACTCAATCACGAGACAATGTAACACGAAAAGACCAATAATCAAGCAATGTCGAATATCCTATACGTGCACGTAAATCTAGAAACAAGTAAAACAGTCGATGACAAACCAATCCTAATATAGGAAACAGGTAACCATATGAAAGAAGTATAATAGAAAGAAAATAATATAAATACTGCATATGTTCGGCAAGGTATACTTGCCTGAGGGTTGCACGGAGAACCAACAATATATCGCCAATCAACAAGTCAGAAAGTCCAAGTCTCACAACTGCCTCCAGAAGCTGTAATAGATGTTACCAACGTTTCCAAATTAGTCAAATTAGCTAGGATAGCCTGTCCTTAACTCCAATTCTGGATACAGAAGAAAAACGGTAATTTTGGGTCAAAACGGTGTCCACCGTTGGACCCGTTTTGCACCAAAAAAATGTGCCCGAGTCAATGATCTCTAAAGTCTTCAACTATATATCTATGGATTTGTTTTGATGATACGAAACCAACCATATGTCCAAAGTTGGATTCCGGCTGGCCGTGCACAAAATCGCCCGTTGAATCGGATCGTGGGGCCCACAAAACGACGATCCGATCAAATGTCTCAGAATCAGACCAAACTTGGCATATAGGACCAAAAAAATGATACAGTCCTGTTGGGGTAAGATTCGTCTCTATCTGACGAACGTGCACAAAGTAATTGAGAAATTTACAAAGAGGCCGATACCGTGAATTTTGACGGATACGCATCAAATTCGTCGCGCACACGCGACCAATTTGAATTCCGTCAAAGCCCACACATATGCGAAGTTGATACGCACCTTTCGATGCTTTTGGTTCACGACCACGTCGCCCGAATTTGCGGGACGGATCCCGTATAGAGAAATTTTATAATTTTGAAAACAGATTTTTCTTGGTTTTCAACCTGGATTATATTACTGTATAAACAACTAAAAATAAAACAAATAGTGGGGTTTCCATCTCGGTTAGGTCCTCTAGAAATTTGTTCAATTGGTTTACAAAATTTTGCTTCGGATTAGCAGATATTTGCCTTCCAAACAGTGTGTCTAGATCAAAATTGTTCTGTCTAAAAACAAACTTTTGTGTCAACTTTATGTAGATTTTTAGGTCGATTCATACTCATTTTCATTCAAACTTATCTAATGGGTTTGAAGGTGTATATATGGGGTTCATACCTGCAAAAACGGCTCGGGGAATGGTTGAGCAAGTGCCAAACTTATCTAATGTGTCAAGTTGCACCGCTGCTTGCCGCTTCTGTTGTGGCTGTGCGCGTAGCACTGCTGTCCGCCCGGCTTCCGACGACCCGTGCGGCCGTGCGCGGTGGTCCCTGGGCACGCACCGGTGTCGGGGCTGGTGGGGCGCGGTGGAGGTAGCGGCGTTCGATCCCAGTCTAGGGTTTTCTCGTTTCAATCCCTCGATCTCGATATATATACATCGAGTGCATATGACTTCGGCCACAAGCCCGGGTTCAGGGGGTGGGGGAACTTTGGATTAGGCCGGGCCTGGTTTGGTTGGGCTGGGATTTGGGTTTCCTTAGTTATATATATATATATATATATATCTATATATATATATATTTATATCTATATATATCTATATACATATAAAACTATATATATCTCTACATATATACGTATATTTCCTATATATGCATAAATACTCCAAAAGTCCAAAAATAAATCTTAGGAATATATTCTAATAGTGTTCGGCTTATACTAGAATATATACATACAATAATATTTATTTCATAAATAATATAGAATATTAAATGATATATTTTTATTATTATAAATCTAATAACAATATAAATAACAATAATAATGATAACTAATAAGGAAAATCTATAATAAGTGTACATACAAAATATGTACTCTAAATATCCCAACATGCATAAGGGTAATTAGGAAGGTATTTATCCTATTTCTAAAAATAGAATATCAATTCAATAACAATAATATATATATATATATATATATATATATATATATATATATATATATATATATATATGTGTGTGTGTGTGTGTGTGTGTGTGTATATAAATCCTTTATATATGAAATGCCTATTTGGACAATCAAAAATAATAAATGCAATATGTACGTCTACATGGATGTTTTTGGTCTCACTATAAGATTACATGGGCTTAATTTCGGTTCGGGTCTAGTCCGAGCTAAATCGATACAAACCTTGTCTCCTACAAGTCAATAATATAATTAATAAATAATTTAAAATGTCTTTAGAGGTTAAGTCGCAACTTGGCCTGGTTTTCCTAGTTAGGACATATTTATGGCTGCGTCTTCCTTGGCATGGCTAATACACTATTCAAGGCACGCCACTACACTATCCGTGCCATTATTCTTAGTCGTCTGGTACTTCAAAACTCAACCATGACTAAAGTCATCTACCGTAATAATTAACTAAATAATTATTTATAAAAATCTAAAAATCACCATTTAAATCAAATAAATAATAAAAAAATTTAAAATTTTTGGGAAGAGGAGTTACAATCGCAGTACCTAGAGTGTATAGAGTGAGTATCTTAGTAGTATATAAGATATTTTAGAAATTGGATAATGACACTTCATTTCAGGATACTTTAATGAATGTCTGTATAGCTAGTATTATGGGTATTTGAAACTGTACCCTAGCTAGTATCAAGATATAAGAGAGTATCAATGTGACATTGTGTACCATGGTACATGATATTCACATGATACACAAATACCTAAAGTTAAGGTGATATGTAGGTAAATTCTAGCTAGGTATCTTATAGGTAAATGTTCATGTCAGCTCAAAATTAAGTGTCCATGTCAACCCTTCTCTAACAAGTAAATTTATATTTGTAAGCCTTTTGAGGATGTTAGAGTTCTACAGATTTCAAAAAAATACGAGAAAAGATAAAAAAAAGGAGTAAAAAATTAAAAAAATAACAAAGAAAGAAAAATCCTAGAAAAGACAAATTATAATATTTGGCCTTTTCTATTTTTTTTGAAATCCTGTATAACTCTAATAGTCTCAAAAGGCTTACAGAAGTAAATTTTCTTTAAAGAGAAGGGCTGACATTGAACACGTGACGACACTCATTTAATACTCATGGATCTATGCATCCACTTGGACAATATACTCGAATAATGTGTATTTATATTTGCAGAATTATCTTCAAATGGATATGAATTACTATCTACGATATCGTTCATAGATGTACAATTTTTATCCTGATGACATGTGCGGCGTGCGAGATGAATTTATACAGGGGGTAGAGCAGTTCCTGCAGTTCACTAAGGCATTCCCTCAGTACATGGACCGTACCAAAATTAAGTATCCATGTGTGATATGTCGTAACTTGAAATATTGACGTGACATATCATTTGTACTCGAGATGTTTTATGCCGAATTACTATCAGTGGACCTCACGCGGAGAACTTGTGCCTTTAGCATCGGAGCCAGAGCCTAATTTGGAGCATCTGGCCAAGCTATTGTGTAAATGGGTTTAGGTTCAGGTCAACAAATGCTCTGATCATAGAGAAATTTTCGAATCTTGATTCGACAAAAAATAGTTGTTTGTGTATCAGATCTACAAACTACAAAGATGTCGATCCAAACAATAATTTCTATGGTGTCTTATGGAAGTTTGTGGAGTTAACATATTACTACGGCATAGAGCCGGCTAAGATCGTGTTGTTCAAGTGTGATTCGTTCGATCCGATCCAAGATCAAGGTTAGAAAATTGACAAGTATAGTCTTGTGGATATTGACTACCGACGTCGATAACAAGGATATGAACCATTTGTCCTAGCAAGTCAGGATCAACTCGTTTACTTCACTACTTATCCTAGATGGGGAACGACTAGGTCAGACTAGTAGACAATATGTAAGACTAAAGTCAGAAATACCTATGATTTTAACGAAAAGGTTATCAGAAGGACGAGCTACCTCTCATAACAAATACAGTTGACGTGGACACAACGAAAGTTCCACATTATACGTCTAATCGTGTAGAAGAGGTAGAATTATCCAAAGGGAAAAACGAAGTAAATGAAAGCGAAGATGAAAAAAGAGGAAGATGAGAACACGGAGAACGAAGAAGATGAATTTCCAGGAGATGATTGAAAAGAAAATAAAATGTTAAATATGTTTAACCACTAATTAATCTCTATGCAACAACTATTTAGACTTATGAAATGTACTATCATTTTGTTTGACCCCTAATTAATCTCTATATTTCCATCAATCATACCAGATGGCACCCATGACCCGAGCACGTCGCTTGAGTGATGCATAGATGGCTACTGAGGAGGAGCTGGTACCTCTTGCTGCTGAGGAGGAAGTGTTGCCTCCTGTTGCTGAGGAGGTGATACCTAAATTAGAGATCAAGGTTAAGGAAGAAGTTCTACCTCCTACTATTGAGGAGGAAGTGATTTCCAAAGTCGAGATCGCAGTAAAGGAGGAAGTGGCACCAGAAGGCAATGGCACCGAGAGTTCCAGTCATCCAGGTCCTATAGATCATCTTGATCATGTGGAGCCTTCTTATGTGCGATGGCTGAGGAAGTGGTATCTGTTGTTTTCCATTTATTGTCGTAGAATAGAACAGTTTTATAGGAGGACTGAACTTTAACTCACAATTACAAACTCGCTTGTATTCATAAGTCTAATTAATCTCTATATTTCCATCAATCATACCAGATGGCACCCATGACCCGAGCACGTCGCTTGAGTGATGCATAGATGGCTACTGAGGAGGAGCTGGTACCTCTTGCTGCTGAGGAGGAAGTGTTGCCTCATGTTGCTGAGGAGGTGATACCTAAATTAGAGATCAAGGTTAAGGAAGAAGTTCTACCTCCTACTATTGAGGAGGAAGTGATTTCTAAAGTCGAGATCGCAGTAAAGGAGGAAGTGGCACCAGAAGGCAATGGCACCGAGAGTTCCAGTCATCCAGGTCCTATAGATCATCTTGATCACGTGGAGCCTTCTTATGTGCGATGGCTGAGGAAGTGGTATCTGTTGTTTTCCATTTATTGTCGTAGAACAGAACAGTTTTATAGGAGGACTGAACTTTAACTCACAATTACAAACTCGCTTGTACAAAAGAGAGCCTAGGAACAAAACCTAGGAAAAGCCAACTAAGTATAATTGTTTAGTTTTGATTCTGGGGGGTGACGGTAGAGGCTCGGGAATGTGCTATCAACTCTGTCTTACTCCTTGGACGATCGAACGCAACCTCGGCTCCGGCGAAGAAATGCTCTTTTTCTCTCTATATGTCTTTGTGTCTCTCCGTGTGTGTATAAGGAAATAGCACCTTACTATTTATAGGAATTCATAAGTTATGGGGGTGTACAGCCACGTGGCTAATTTTGGGCCACATCCTTGTAACTGTGCCTTATGAAGTGGGCAGCTGGGGATTGGTTAAGATTGATCATGATCTATTTTTTGCACTAAATTCGAACTGTTAAGACTTGGTCAATTTCTGCCACGTGTCTCAACTGCTATTCTGTGGTGAGCCGCATGAATGATGCATCCTGGCTGAGCCGCATGAAGAGTGTCTCATGACCGAGCTGCATGAAAGTTGTCTCAAGACCGAGCTGCATGAGAGTGATCTCATGACTGAGCCGCATGAGAGTTGTCTCATGACCGAGCCGCATGAGAGTGGTCTCATGACTGAGCCGCATGAGAGTAGCATGATGACTGAGCCGCATGAGAGTGGTCTCATGACTGAGCCGCATGAGAGTCGCATAGGCGATCCGGATAAAGAATTATCTTTAAAATTTGTGAACTGTGCCAGATATCATAAGATTTTTTCGTCTTTTTAGGAGCATGTCATGTCTTGTCTTTATGTCAGAGCCATCATCTCTGTCAGAGCTGTCGCCTTTATGTCAGAATAATTATGGCCAACTGTATAGGTAGATTTTGAACCGCATAAGGCCGCATGAAGCTTCCTGAGCCGCATGAAGCTTTCTGAGCCGCATGAAGCTTCCAGGAATTTTGAGCCGCATGAAGCTTCCTGCGTTTTGGGCCGCATGAAGTTTTTTGTGTTTTGTGAGCCGCATGAAGCCCCATAGATAGCAAAAATTATTCTTTTCCATGCTTCTACAAGCCCCTTCAAAGTTTTCAATTTCTAAAATTGAAATACTTTGAATAAGAAGCATGGGTTTGTCCGCATAAGCTCTTGATGCCGCATAGGTTTCTTGGGCCGCATACTGGGTCGAACTCTTCATGCTGCATAGGCTTCTCTGGCCGCATAATAGCTTTCATGCCACGTGGGCGTCCCGTATCTTCGACATTAATTGCTTCTTTGATTTGCTTTAATGATTTAAAGCCGTCTTTTGAATAGAATCCCAAGAGTCAGTATTTAAAACTTTTGATTTGCTTGGGTGATTCAGAGTTGTCTTTTGCATGAAAGGGGATAGAATTCTAAGAGTTTGCCTTTATCCTTCGGCTAGCACGAAATCCGAAGCGGTGTGTTATAGATTCACACGCCCTTGCCAGCCTATAAGTACAAGCAGCTTTGAAGAAAGGGGTTCTTTACTTACTTCTTTCTTTAATATTTCTATTGTCCTAGTCGCCGTCTTCTTCTCCTTTCTCGATCATCAATGGCTCCCAAGGCTTTCTCAAGTGCTGCAGCGAAGGGCAAAGGACTTGCCTCCTCGTCGACCATGGCGAGTTTGATTCACCCCGACGTTCATCTCTCGATTTATGGTAAGAGCGTTGGGAAGAGACGGCATGAATTCAAACCCTAAGCACAATAGCAATGTCGCATGTTTTAAGCGCGAGCCTTTCCCTATCATGCTTCGGCATAGTTAATGCGCTTTTCATCTTCATTGGACTGCTCAAGTTTCGTGTGATGAATCCGCATAAGCTGTGCCGTATAGGCCGCATGAACGTCTCATGACTGAGCCGCATGGGGTATGCTTCATGTCCGAGCCGCATGAGAAATGTCTCTTGACTGAGCCGCATGAAGGATGCTTCATGGTCGAGCTGCATGAGAGTTGTCTCATGATCGAGCTGCATGAAAGATACTTCATGGCCGAGCCGCATGAGAGTGGTTTGATGACCGAGCCGCATGAGAGCTGCTTCATAACCGAGACGCATGAGAACTGTCTCATGATCGAGCCGCATGAAAGTTGTCACCTGACCGCATAAGCTCCTTATGAACTGGACCGCATAAAGATGCCTAACATAGCCACATAAGCTCAGAAGTCATTAAGTGGTTTTTCTCTGGCTATCTTGACTTCTTTCTTTTGTCTTTTTCAGTGAAGTTGCCGGTCAATCCTTCAGGGGAGCTTTTGGTAGGTCAAGCTCAGTCTGCTGTGGGTGTGAGATTCGACCATGTGGTCAATTATGTGTCGGCCCAAATCACCAAAGATCAACCTGAGGAGAGGCTGAGGGATATTAGGAACCAATCCTTCTTCTTCCTCTCGGGTATGATGAACTCGAGAAAACTAGGGGGCACACATCTGAAACCCTCATTCCATTTTGGGGATGCTCTGACCGTAAAGAACCCCAACGTTCTAGATATCTCTGAAAGTTGGAGTTTTTCTTCCAACGGGATGGCGATCCACATTCCTCAGATGGAGCGTCACTTTCCGTTGTCTTGGTTCAATATGCTGCCGATGGACAAGAAAATGGCTGACTCCCTAACTCTGAGCCAGCAGAGGATGTTCATGGGCGATATTCACTATAATAAAACATCGAGGTCGATAATTGCAAGCAAGCTACAGATCAGCCGCTCTGTGATGAGGTTAGCCCCGGGAAGCTTCATAAATGTGCAGGTTCCCAACTTTCGGTTCTCCTAAGCTGACACTTTCATGAACCAGCTTGCTCAGAAGGGGTCCTATTCCATTGGTCGGTTGGCACTGTTGAACTGGATGAACCCCACCCCTTCATGGATCAACTTGACCTCGTGGATCTTGCGGACATACAAGGATCTCCTGCTCGAGATTGGCCTGTATCATGCCATTCGGGACACCTGTTATGGTCTGCCCATGAATAAGAAGTTGTTTATGGCTCTTCTTGAGATGTACAACCGTCGAACGGGGACCTTCTTTACACCTGGAGGGAAGATGGGGCTCGCCCTCCACGAGATGCATGAAGTCTATAAGCTATCCTGGGGAGATGAAGTATTTGAGGCGTATACCCCTACGAATGAAGAATTCGAGGAGTTGGAGCAACGGTTCCCGGGCTTTGTGGCTGTTTACCGGGAACTACTATGTCACCATAGTACGTGCCATCAGATATCAAAAAAGAAGAACGATAGCTCGGAAGGGAACCTTCCTCATACCAGGACCTGGCTCAGCTATCTTTTTAAGCTAGGCACCTCAGGCCGGGTTTCCTTCCGACGTCCTTGAACCCGAGAGCAGGTGCAGAACCAGGTGTCGACCGCGAAGAGGGTAAAAACCACAGGTGACAGATTTAGGAGCCAAACTGACTCCTTTAATTACTTTTATCAGGATACCCAGATGATGTCTGATAAGGCTCTCCTGGCAGAATTTTTGATGGTGTAGCTGCAAAACTGTGTAGTTTCGGGAGGGGCTGGTGCTATTGAGAGAATTAGCCGTAACCTGGTCCTCCCTACGGTGAAGCTAGTCTTTGGGGCCAGACTCGCTCTTCTCCCCGTAATGGTATACAGCGTATATCGTGGCCTCTGCGCCTTCTCGTCCAAAGTCATCGCTCGCGATACGGCGAAAGAATTTGAACGAATCGAGCTGCCCTACCTTTATCTGATGGGGTGGCTGTTGATGCATTACCAGTCTTTGATGAGGCCTAGCCCAGAAGATGACATGACTGCTGATGATGCCTTCATCTATCAGTACCGCCGCATGCCCTGGGAGTACACCACCATACCCGTATGTCGAAAGGCACTGGCACGAGTGGACAGATACTCCTTTTTCGTGTCTGTTCCTCATTTTACTGATGAAGAAGTAAGATCCGTGCATCTTGATGGTGCTGTGTCTCCCAAATTCTTGCCCGAGAAGATGCTCCTCTGGTTGCAGAACATTCATCCTGTGTAACTAGTATATCGCAACTGGAATTGCATCTTTTTGGAACCTTACTTACCCAGTCGATTCTCCCGACAATTTGGGTACAGTCAGATGTTCTTGGACAATCCCAGCTCTTGTCGGGATTTTGAGGGTAGCGTCCTTGACGGCATCCGGACTTGGCACTACTATAGCGCGATTCACATCCGTGCCACCTTTTCTGTTTTCGATGTTGGAGAGTCGGGACACATTTTGTACATGGCAGACTTATACCATGTTATGGTGAATAAGCCCCCACGAGATTTTGACCCAAGTACTAGCTTCATTGTTGGTACTATCTTGGAGGAGAAGCCAAGGATCAAGAAGGGAGGACAGTTGATGTATTTGACTCGGAGTCTTCCAATGTGGACGAAGAGGATGACCCTGATAACTTGCCTCTTCCTCCTGCGGATGATTTGGTGGCAGGTCAGCCCCCTGTTGCGTCTTGTCCTTCACAAAATTGTAGCAAGCGTGCAACCTCTGTCGGCGGCATGACTTACTCCCGAAAATGGGCTGCGGTCAAGCCTCGCGGGCCGATCATTAGGGAGAGAAGTGAGGACGTCGACGCCGTTTCGGAGGTGAATCGAGTTATAATCCTTTTTTTTTGTTCTTCTTCTCTGAAATAATCTGATCATCTTCCTTTTCTTTGTAGGCATCGGGAGAAGTGAACTCCTCAGAGCCGGCTACCGCCTCTGAGGTTGACCCGGCTCTAGCCGCCTTAATTAGTGCTTTGATAGCCGAGCTTACTTCCACCAGGGTTGTCCCGACGACGGCTAAGATTCCTTCCGCTGCTGACATCTCAACCCGGGACGATATGGGCTCTACTGAACCAATCCCCGAGGTTGCTGAACCTCAGCCAGTTGATGCTGACCCAATTGTATCCACCTTCGGGGTGGCTGGGGCAGAGGAAGCGGCTGCAATCGGCTCAAGTGACGCTGTTGAAGAGGAGACGGTGGCTGTGAGTGAGCCTCAGCTTCAGCAACCCTCCCCTGGTAAGCTAAGTCATGTCATGACTAGTGAGGAGGTTCATTTGCTCTATCTTCATAGCCTTCGGATTAAGTTGATCGATGGTTGATCCGGAGATACAGGTCCTGCTCCTTCGCTGCTGACGGTAAACATCATCGGGGAGGAAGTCGCCAGGGGGATCTGGTGAAAGAAAGTATGCATCCTCCTCCTCCAACTCATACCGAGGGACCTCCTGCCGGATCAAGTTCAGGAGGAGACGTGGTAGAACTGCCGGGGTGGGAAGAAACGGTCCCTGCACCCTCCTTGGTTCATGTAGCTCCAACATCGGAGGTTGACCTTTCTGCCCTGCCGAGTCTTCGGATCCTTCGGGCCGCGGAGGAGGATATGGCTACTATTCAGGCATCCTATCGCTCGAAACTTGTTTCCCTAGTGATAGGGGCATCAAGCTCCGGTGCATCTTCTTCACGACCATCTTCAACCCTGCCAGCTACTCTTCCTTTGACACCGTCTTCTTTGGAAGTTCTGGATGAATCGTCAAAGGACGTGGTTGATAGTTTTTACCGCCATCTGAAGCGAGGGGGTCGAAGCTGCCTTGGAGAGGGGGACATCTTTCGTATTGGCTCATCAATGTGCCTGTGGTCAGATTGAACTCCTCAGAATACTCTCTGACGGGACCGGGATGGTCGAGTTCCTGGGGCCCAAATTAGTAGAAGCTGATCAGCTGGTGGCTCAATTTCAAGGACTGCGGCAAGTCAATCCGTCTTTAGCAATAGATCAGGAGCGTGCCTTCCTTATAACAGCCATAAAAAAAGGTAAGGACGGTACGGGATACGTCCAAACCTGCTCAAGTGAAGGACCATCGGGATCTATCTCTGAAGTACGATGAACTAAGCCGTAGAGGAAAGGATTGTATCACTCGAGAAGAGGCCGCCTCTCGTGGGATAGCCGACACAAACGAGAAGATCCTCCAGCTTCAGAGGAAATTGGCTTCTTTAGAGTCTGAGCTCCAGGCTTTCCGCAAAGATAAGGAGCTAATTCTCCGGGAGACCGACCAGGTCACCTGAACCTCTGATGCCTTGAAGCGTGCACTTAAGAAACTTGAAGACGGTTGGCAGGCACATACGCATCTGGAGGATGCAGAGAGGTTGACTCAGGAGGCTGAGCGTCGGGCCAAGCTGAGGATTGAGCGGTCAACGACCAAGCTGAGGGACCGGCTCAGAGAATTGTGTGTTGCCGAACCATGATCGGCTTTTTCTTTCTTTCATTATTATGTTCCTTCATTTTTTTAACAGGGACGTGGTCCCAGAAAATATAGTACTCTTGATTTTAAATGAATGACTATGTTTATATCATCCTTTATCTATTGTGCTTGTACCGTTTCTTTGGTATTATGGTATTTGCCCCACTGGGGACTTTCTGTGGACCTATTACCCTTGGTATACCTTGATTTTAGGTATGGATAATAAGTTTGATAAAGATACCTATAACAACTCTGTGGTAAGGCGGGCATGGAAGTTCTTGGTATTGGACGAAAGAATGCCATGGAACAGCTGGGTTCCAGAGGCATATGATGGTGAGAAAAGAGGTACATGTACTAGAGGACCGAGTACAGCATTTGTGGTCAGCTGCGAACATTTGTGGTCAACTGTGAACATTTGTGGTCTACTGTGGATATTTGTGGGCCTATTATCCTTGGCGTACCCTGGTTTTGGGTATGGATAATAAGTCGAGAGAAAACTAACATACTTACTCAGAGGTAATGAGGATGTGGTAAATATGAGGGTTTTACAACGGAGTCTTCCTACTCAGAGGTAATAAGGACGTGGCAGGAGTGGACTCAGCGAAGGGTACATAGAACAACTGAGAGGTAATATGGACGTAGAAGTTCTATGTAAGGGGTAATTTGTTTGTGATGGAAGAGAAACAACTCAGAGGTGACATCAACGTGGTTGTTTCTGGAATTTTGTGGACCTGTTATCATTTTTTATGCGCTGAAAGCGCGGGTAATAGATTATGAGAAAGATGCTATTTTAGGGAGGAAGTTCAGAGGTATGATTATACATGACTAACTACCCAGAAGATGCGATATGGATTCATTTGGAATGACCAGAGTGTAAGTTCAGCGGTACTTAAGGGTACATAACTCAACAATCCGATTGATTCGGCGAATGTCGTTTAGACATAATATTTCTTCAGGAACTTGCCGTTGATGGGCATCATGAGCAAGTCTCCGTTTTGCCTCGTGAGATGGTATGCACCATTGGAGAATACAACCTCGATGATAAATGGGCCTTCCCACTTTGGCTGGAACTTGCCGGCAGTTTTGTGAATCATAACCATCAGCCTCCGACCTGCCAAGACGAGATCGCCTACTTGGAATATTCTCAGCTTGACCTTCTTATTGAAGGCTCCAGAGATGCGGGCTTGATAAAGCTCAATTCGTTGTTGGGCTAGCAGGCGCTTTTCATTTAAGGCCTCCAACTCTTGTAGCCGACGACGGTAATTATCATCCGTCGTCAATCGGTAAGTGAGGGCGACACGAAACGAGGGGATTTGAGTCTCCAATGGGAGAACTGCCTCACTTCCGTATACCAGAGAGAATGGTGTGTTCCCAATAGCTATCCGGACTGTAGTACGGTACGCCCACAAGCATTTGCCAAGCTTTTCATTCCAGTCACGTTTGTTTGAGGATACGAACTTCTTGAGAAGCTTGATTATAATTTTGTTGAATGCTTTGGCCAGACCGTTAGCCGCCGGGTTATACGGTGTTGAAGCAACATTCTGGATTCGGTATTTGTCGTAAAACTGATAGAAGGCATGGCTTGCGAACTACGGACCATTATCGTGGATGATCTTTCGAGGCAGTACAAAGTGATAGATGACGTGATGCTTAACGAAGCTGATCATATTTGATGTCTTCACTTCTGTAGGCGGAACAGCTTTCGTCCATTTGGAGAAGTAGTCCGTAATTGCCAGTATAAAATGGTATCCTCTGGACGAAGGCAGGGTGATTAGACCGATGATATCCATTCCCCATGCCTCAAATGGCCAGGATACCACCGTCGGATGTAGGAATTCGGATGGTTGGTGTATGAAATATGCGTGGACCTGACAAGATTTGCATTTTTTTGCATAGTCTATCGCATCTGCTACTATCGTAGGCCAATAATAGTCCATCCGGCGAAGGCGGTCTTGTAATTTCGGACCAGGTTGTTGGTCCCCACAAACGCCATCGTGAGCTTCACGTACAGCTTCTTTGGCTTCTGTATTTGAAAAATGCTGAAGCAGTAATCTATTATAGGATCGTCGATACAGTATTTTTGTCTCTGTATCATAGAAGAATCTGAGAGAACGTCTTTTGATAGAAGTGGCTTCTTTCGGATTCTCCGGCAAGATGCCGTAGACTACGAAGTCAATAAACGGAAGTGTCCAGTCCTGTGTTTTGTCGACCGCCAGGACAGAGTAACTCACAGAAAATTGCACGTTGTTCTTAAAAAAACTAATTCATGGCCTATTACGTCCACCAAATGATGAGTATGATTTGGAACCGCCAGAGAAGCGGCAAGTCCTGCTAGGGCATCGGCTTCAATATTCTGGAGTCTTGGAATATGTTCTATGAAGAACCCTTTCAAGGACGTGATGATGGCGATTGCTATCTGATGACAGGGGATCATGTCTTCGTGGCGAACTTCATATGAGCCCCGGATCTGATTAACTATTAACTGTGAATCGCCATATGCTTCCAAGTACTCTACCCCTAGTTCCTTTGCATGTCGGAGGCAGATAACCAAGGCGTTGTACTCAGCCACGTTGTTTGAACAAGGTTCCGTGAGGGAGTATGCCCGATTAATTACCAAACCAGAGGGGAAAATCAGTACCACTCCGACCCCAACGATGATATTGCCCTTGGGCTCGGTTCTTGAGGCACCATCGAAGAACATTCACCAGACGGTATCATGGGAAGCCTTATTTGAATTGGCGACCTCGTTTAGGATCTCTTCACATATTCTGGTGGACTCTGAACCTGGATGGGCCCTAAAAAGTCTGTCAGAGCTTGACCTTTGACAGCCTTCTGCCGGACGAAGATCATGTGGTAGGGGGACAATAATATCGCCTAGGTAGCAAGGCGAGAGCTGAGTGCACCTGGTTTGGTCATGAGGACCCTGAGGGGGTTGATCGTAATATAACATGGATGGTCTGTCCTGTAACATAGTGTCGCATTTTCCGAATAGTGAACACCAAAGCGAGACATTCTTTTCCACAGCGGTGTATCTATGCTCAGGCCCTATCATCATTCGGCTGAGATAATAGATAGCTTGTTCATGCCCCACATCATTGTTTTGTGCTAGTAGAGCACTGAGGGAATGCTCCATCGTTCGTACATAAAGCTAAAACGGCTTTTCAATAACCGGGGCCACCAGGACTGGAGGGTTCGACTGATATTCTTTAATGTTGTCAAAGGCACGCTGGCACTCCTCGTCCCATACAAAGGAGATGCATTTCTTCATGAGGTGTGTGAATGGTTAGCATCGCCCGGAGAGGTTAGAGATAAACCTCCTGATATAAGCTAGCCTCCCTTGAAGGCCTCTGAGTTCTCGAAGATTTCTCGGGGGACCCATCTCCATGATTGCCTTCGTCTTCTCAGGGTCTATATGGATTCCCTGGACGGTAATGATAAAACCCAAGAATTTTCTACTGGATTCTTCCAAGAAGGATTTGGTGGGATTCATCTTCAAGTTGTGTGCTCGCATCAGGTCGAATACTGTCCTCAGATCGTACAGATGATCTTCCTTAGAGCGGCTTTTGACGGCTATGTCATCGGCATAACATTCCACTGTCTTACGCAGGTGATCTCTAAAGATGACACTCATAGCTCGTTGATATGTGGTGCTGATATTCTTTAAACCAAAGGACATGACTGTGTAGCAGTACACACCAATTGGCGTTCGGAATGATGTATGCTTTTCGTCGTCAGAAAATATCTTGATTTGGTTGTATCCTGAGAAGCCATCCGTGAACGACATGTGCTCAAAGCCACATGTGTTGTCAATCATTATGTCCATAATAGGAAGAGGGAAGTCATCTTTAGGACATGCTTCATTCAGATTCTGGAAGTCGATGCAAATTTGGATCTTCTCATTCTTCTTGAGGACTGGTAATATGTTGGCGACCCAGTCTGGATGTTGTTCCTCACGGATGAAGCCGCTAGCTATTAGTTTTTTGACCTCATCTTCGATAGAATTCATGTTGTCTGGACAGAACCGTCGTTGCCGTTGCTTGACCGGCTTCGCATCCGGATGAATGTTGAGCTTATGGAGTGCAATCTCGATGTTTAGTCCTGGCATGTCTTCATAACTCCAGGTGAAAATGTTAATGTACTCTTTGACGAGTTGTAATAACGACTCCCGTTCTTCGTCTATCAGACTTTTGCTAACGAAGATTAGCTTTGGAGAGGATTCATCGCCGAGGTCAACTTGCATAACCTCATCTTCGGTAGGGGATCTCTTCGTTCGAAACGCTTCTCCCATTGCGCATCTAGTTGTTGGACCCAAGGCTCTAACTCGAGAAGTTCAGGTATGTCTTCGTCTTCTTCGTAGGCGTCAGCAAATGCCATGTTGACAGACCAAGCTTGCCTGAATACGTCTCCGATGCTGACATCCGAATCGAAAGTGGGTGACCCAGTCAAATGTGAATGCCATTCGCATTTCTCATCCGAGCTCTCCAGAGTTGTTGCAGGTGTAACATAGCCTATACCACGTCTGGTTTTGCTGTAATAATCCCGTAGTTTTTCAGCCGGGACTGGCAATTGCAAAGGTAATCGCCGGCCGGTACCGTAGTTCAAGCCTAGCGTAGCCTCCATATCATACCCTTGTTTTTGCATGAGGTACTTGGAGAGAGAGCTATATAGATAAAGAGGCAGTCTCCCGGTATCGGGTTCGAGATCGACTTCCTCTGGCCTGAAGGACTGTTGACCATTCTTTCGGCCGAAGATGATTGGGTGATCTTCTTCCTCGACTATGAAACAAGCGTCTTCCACGGAAGTAAGTTGGTTCGGGGTATAGACATTCCTCACTTGTGTGTGTAAGTTGATGCCTATACCGTATTCCATAGCATACATTATACAGAGCCTGTTAAGCTCGAGGTAGTTCAAAGATAGCCCTTTATTGATAAAATAAGGTATCTTTTCCGGTGGGATTACATCATCAGCAGAAGGAACATCAGTGTGTGCGGCCACATACTTGGCTAGCTCTAACTCCTCTTCAGCTACCTCCTGAATTAATGAAGACTGGAAGGATGACCTGGGCAGCTTGATCGTCAAGGGTCCCACCGGTGGCGTTGAACGTGGGGTTGTTGGCACACTAGCGGTCTATGGCTTAGCGCTTGGTGTTGGACGTGGAGTCGTTGGCTCACTATCGGTCCTTGGCTTAGCGTTTGGCTGTCGACTTGTCCTGGAAAGATGAATGATTATCGGTTTAACAGAAGGATTGATCTCTTCTGATTGTTGTTGGCAGGCTCTTAGCAGTCCGATTGTCAGCGGCTCCCCAGTGGGTCTCGGCCCTTGGCTAGACCTTAGAAGTCGGATAACCATCTGCTCCTTTTGTGCGGTGAGCACTGGAAGACTAGTTGCTTCTTTACGCAGAGTGGCTACAAGAGGTGCCGTTCTGCCTGGTTTGCGGGGATAGAGATAGATCTTCAGAGGTTTTTCTGATCCCATTGTAGCCTCCGTCTGCTCTTGAGCATCCTCTTTGATCAAGTGCCTTTTCAATTTCTCGTACAGACAGGAATCCGAATAGTAGGATTCAACCCCTTTGAAGGGATCGATGCCGGTGAATTTTGTCTTTACGAAGTCGTACTTGTTGACATATTTGAAGTACTGGTGCAATGTGGAAGGCACGATCATATAATCGTGTATCCACGGACGCCCCAGAAGAATATTGTAGGACGTATCTGCGTCTATGACATAGCAAGTTACTTCCGATTGAAGGTCGCCAATTTGGTATTTCAGGCAAATCTTTCCAATAGGGTAGCTTCTCCCTGAATTAAAACTGCTGATGGCGGTACTGGTAGGTGTTAGCCGATGCATAGGGATGCGCAAAAGGTGAAGCAAGCTCTTCGGAATAATGCTTATCGAAGAACCGGAATCAATGTGCATCCGATCCATCTTGATTTTGCCGATGTATCCAGTGTAATACAGGGGCCGATCGTACAGGTTGGTTTTGTTGAGCATATCCTACAGAGTGAATACAATGTTGGGCATTGCACCTGTACAAGCGCTGTCCTGGAGATCCGCTGGCGAGCTCTCTCCTGTAAGCTTGACCTGAGCCAAATACGCGTTGGCATTCTGGAGTGCTTCGTTCAGTACGACACGAACATCCTTGGAGAGCCTCAAGAGCTCATATAATGACAATTTGGCTAGTGTGTTGGCCAATTGTACTAGGATGTCAAAATTATAAGTCCTTTCCAGCCCCTGAGGTGTGTCTTTACGGAGCGACTTGTCAAAGCGGGTCTCCTTCAGCTTAGACTTATCGGCCGACAGAGGCTGAGAGGGTCCTGGGGCATCAGCAGTGGCCGGCTGACGTTCTTCAGCCGAGTTACCCGGTATGGGTTGAGATTATACACCGGACCGGGTAACGACACCTGTCGCTTCTTCGATATCAACTGAGATCGTGTGGCAGGACTTAGTCTTCCTGTCCTTCTCTTTGCTGGTAGGGGATGATGCTGACTGAGTTACTTCAGGCTCCAAGTCCGGGTGGACCCACATGACCCCCCCTCTTGACGTAGTGAGGGGCACCAGCCTAGTCATCTGGTCTCAGGGAGGTGAAAGATTGGTGACCTTCATTATTGCCCGGGAAATGGGTACTATGCCATCTTGAGTCCTCGTTGGAGGAAAACTGTCGAATTGGACCGACGCCATGTTGGCAGCCACGGTTACCTCCTTGAAATCAATGGCCAAAGCCTTGGAATCGATGAGGTTTTGGATGTACCGCTTCAATCGGAAGCAATCTTAAGTAGCATGGTGGACGTAGCGGTGGAAGTGATCGTACTTCGGGCACTCCATCTCTGCAGGTCGATATTCACGTCTCGGCGGAGGGAGTTGAATTCTATCTCCTTGTAAGAGCATGTCAAAGATGGGTTTGACATGGCTATCCTCGAAGGAGTAAGTCACCTGAGGCCACTACTTCTCTACCTGCTTTGGCTCAGGCTTCTAGGCTGTATCGGCAACCATAGCCTATTTGCTTTTGGTGTCTCGGTTGTTAGAGGAATTACTGCCGTTGTTGTTGTTGGTATTAGGGCGTTTGCCCTTATCCTCTCCATCCGAGATATACAGCCCTAGTTGCGGGCCTTCTTCAGCTTTGTTTCTGCGCTAGTGGCACTGATGATGAAGGTCTTCCAGTCTTTAAATTGACTTTCGCCCATCCAGAGACAGATTGTGGGGAGCATTCTATTTTAACAAATCTCAATTAAAGAAGAGTCTGGGTTACCGAAGGGCAAATTCATCACGGTTTAGCAAAACTGCTCAATGTAGTTCCTCGTCAGCTCTTTTTCCCTTGGACAACGTCCATGAGGGTTGACATTATCACATCTTATCCCACCTCATAGAACCTCTCTAAGAACATATGTTTGAAGCCGACGAAGGAATGAATGCAGTTATCCGGCAAGTTGCCATACCAATCGAACGCGACCCCCTCTAATGCCCCAATGAACAACCTCGTGAGGATGTCGTCGTCATGTGGTAGATGGTCTGTTGTGACCTCGAAGTAGGTCATGTACCGGCTTGTATAGGTCTTTTCATCATATGGATTGATGTTGAATGGTTTGTATCGTGGAGGGAAGGAGACATCTCTCTATGCAGCGAGATATGGCGGTTGTATCCTAAGGTCCTGAGAGGTTTTTCGGGCGTGAAATATTGTTCGGAGCTCCTGGACTTCTCTTCTAGCCTCCCTGTCCTCTTCTGCAGCAGTGGGAACCGATACTCCGGGTGGATTATCGTCCGGGGTTATTACGGTCGTGTTTGAGTCTGCATTGGCGGCGGGACCTAAGCTTGTTTGACCAGGTGTCCTTGCTTGTAGAGCCGGTAGGACCGCTTTGATCTCGTCTACTGACTTAACCAAGGTATGAAGTATCGCCTCGAGAGTGTCGCGACGCTGCCGATCACTGGGACCGTCTTGATCATTCTCAGTCATGAATATTGTCTTCACGTGAGGAGTAGTGGAAGGCACTGTAGAAGATGTGCCCTCCGAATCATACCCTTGCAGAGAAAAGTCGTCGGGGTATGTGGGAATGTTATCCTCTGGTTCGGACTCGGAGGAGGTGCCACCCCCTGTATAGGAGGCTGCATCATCTTGGGATTTGTGGACGTCTTCAGGGACGTCAGACTCCATTGTATCTGCTGGGGGGATTGTTTCCCCTGGTTCTTCTTCTTGGAACACCGGATTGTTGTGGATGTTCCGAGGAATGCCATCCCCAGCTCCAACTATCCCCAGGGCTGCAGATGACAAATCTCCAAGTGACGAGGCTTTTTTCTTTAAGCGGATACCTTGATAAACCCCCTCTGCGACGGCTGTGGACAACCCCCTAGATGAGAGTTTCTTGGTCGTGCTGGTTGAGATCATCGGGCTGAAGGTTTTTATTTTCTTTTCTCCTTTGCCGATAGGGACCTTTCGGGCAGAGTTACAGGAGGCAAAAGGAAGCGCCTCGTCTCCCGAGCTTTATTCTAGGACCGGTCCTGGCTGCCGCATTCGTTGGAAGGCGGACTGCCGGTCCTCTTGCACTGCTATCTCGTTGCAGCAGCAGTTAATAATGACTTGAGTACAGTGATGTCCGTGGAAGGACTCTTTGCACACCAAGTTTTTTTCTCTTTTCTTGCGCTTGTAAAAAATCACATCTCGCAAGTCAAGTATATCTCGATCAACATTTACACTCGTTTTGTGGGCCCGAGAATCCTGAGTACACGAGTGCGTTGGTATGTTTGCTCCCTGATGCGGGGCTAGTAAAAGCACTTGCCCTCGATCATTGTTGTGAGACTCTTAGAAACTACCCTATCCGTTTGCCGTCGGGGCTGGACACGGGCGGTTCTGTTCAACTTTCCATCAGAGGCCCGCATAACAGTTATCAGGACTCTCTGATGGTCAGAGGTTGGGACAGCTGACTGAGCTCGACGAGCCTGCGTCGTCCTAGACTTCTTCGCTCTAGCACCCGAGGGTACATAGTAGGAAGAGTCCAAACTGTGCCATATAGAATCTGGCACATTCTTATTGGAGCTTCTGATGTTAGGACCGTATGAGAGGCGATCGAAGACTGAACCCGAGCCGCATAGGGCAGATGGCCGACGGCTGGGATTGAATGCCGCATAGGTCATCTCCCTGCGGCTAGGGTTGGTGGCCGCATAGGCATTCTGCATGCGACGGGGATTGGTGGCCGCATGAGCCTTTTGCATGCGGCTGGGATTGGTAGCCGCATGAGCCTTCTACATTTGGCTGGAATTCGTGGCCGCATGAGCCTTCTGCATGTGGCTGGCATTGGTGGCCGTATGAGCCTTCTGCATGCGGCTGGCACCCTTATGCGGCTTCTTACTGGACCGCATAGAGTTTTCATTTGCTCCCTCAAGTCCAGCATCGTAGTGTTTTCCTTTGACGAACTTGGGGACAGCAGGGTCCTCTGCGGCCTGAAGTGGGGCCGCATGTGAGTCTCCTTCGCCGTCTTGGGCAGCAGAGAACAATTCTTCCAGAGCTTGGGGAGGGGCAATGGTTTTGGGCCTCCACTCCCTGCGGGCCTTCTTTGGGCCGGCTCGCTTCTGGATGGGGCTAGCGCTCCCCTCGGAGAGCATCTCTTCAAATGCTTGCTGGTCGAAACGAACAACCAGCATCTGTTGTATGGAACCAAGTTTGGCTGCGTCCGATTGCGTCACCAACTTCTCAGTAGTGGAGAAGTTAGTCTCCAGCAGAGTCGCCATCGTGTTTGCCATTGATTGTCGTAGAACAGAACAGTTTTATAGGTGGACTGAACTTTAACTCACAATTACAAACTCGCTTGTACAAAAGAGAGCCTAGGAACAAAACCTAGGAAAAGCAATCTAAGTACAATTGTTTAGTTTTAATTCTGGAGGGTAACGGTAGAGGCTCGGGAAAGTGCTATCAACTCTGCCATACTCCTTGGACGATCGAACGCAACCTCGGCTCCGGCGAAGAAATGCTCTTTTTCTCTCTGTATGTCTCTGTGTCTCTCCGTGTGTGTACAAGGGAATAGCACCTTGCTATTTATAGGAATTCATAAGTAATGGGGGTGTACAGCCACGTGGCTAATTTTGGGCCACATCCTTGTAACTGTGCCTTGAGAAGTGGGCAGCTGGAGATTGGTTAAGATTGATCATGATCTATTTTTTGCTCTAAATCCGAACTGTTAAGACTTGGTCAATTTCTGCCACGTGTCTCAACTGCTATTCTGTGGCGAACCGCATGAATGATGCATCCTAGCTGAGCCGCATGAAGAGTGTCTCATGACTGGACCGCATGAAAGTTATCTCATGACCGAGCCGCATGAGAGTGATCTCATGACTAAGACGCATGAGAGAGGTCTCATAACCGAGCCGCATGAGAGTGGTCTCATGATTGAGCCGCATGAGAGTTGTCTCATGACTGAGCCGCATGAAAGTGGTCTCATGACTGAGCCGTATGAGAGTAGTTTCATGACTGAGCCGCATGGGAGTGGTCTCACGACTGAGCCGCATGAGAGTCGCATAGGCGTCCGCATAAAGAATTGTCTTTGGAATTTGTGAACTGTGCCAGATATCATGATAATTTTCTCGTATTTTTAGGAGCATGTCATATCTTGTCTTTATGTCAGAGCCATCATCTCTGTCAGAGTTGTCGTCTTTATGTCAGAGCCATCATCTCTGTCAGAGTTGTCGTCTTTATGTCAGAGTAATTATGGCCAACTGTATAGGCAGATTTTGAACCGCATAAGGCCGCATGAAGCTTTCTGAGCCGCATGAAACTTTCTGAGCCGCATGAAGCTCCTAGGGATTTTGAGCCGTATGAAGCTTCCTGCGTTTTGTGCCGCATGAAGCTTCCTGTGTTTTGTGAGCCGCATGAAGCCCCATGGATAGCAAAAATCATTCTTTTCCATGCTTCTACATCTGCCCCAGTGTATAGGGTAGAGTTATATATATGATATGACTTTTTAACCGAATTTGTCTCCGGTAGACTTATTTCTGGATTAAACTTGGATGTTTTTACAACTCTAGATGTTTCTTGTTATTTTCTAAACATGGTTATTATCTAGACTTGGATGTTTCTGGATGCTATTATCTAGACTTGGTTATTATTTAGAAATTGAACGGAGGGTTGCTCTGGGTCTATTTTTTATAAACTATGATATGTTAGATGCATGCAGATTATATTTTGCTTCTGTATTACATTTCTTGTATATATTTTTTTTATCAGGTATGGCAGGACGAAGAGGATCGTACCTCGGAGCATCTCGTGCCGGTAGAGGAGCATCCCATGCCGGTATAGGTTCCACCGGTGGACGGAGTGCTACTCCGTTATCCGATGATGGTTCCAAACCCTCGTCTCCTAGCACTCCAGTGTATCGACCAGTCACATCTCCGACTGGGTCGAAAGTACGTGGTATACTCCTGGGACGGGCATTTCTGGGACTGAGACTACCCCGTCCAACATTCTGAATGTTGATGGCACTATGGAGACGGAGGAGCGGGTGGAGGAGGTCGCACCTACACTGTCTCCATATGATCCGAACGATCCACCATGTGCCCCTCCGGACGAGACGAGGATGGAGATTTGGTCCGACAGGCCTACAAAGTAAGTTAATTAGTTAACATTACTTTATATAATATATATATATATATATATATATATATATATATATATATATTCATGATATAATTTTTGTTGTTTAGATATCTTCCTCTGTCAATTCAGATGGCATTGGGGCTATTTATGAGGTCCAACTACGGTGACTTTTGGATCAACTACTCTGATGCCTCAGACGAGAGAAAGACATTCTGGTTTACCCACTTCAAGGTAACTAAAGTATATTGCTTTTGGTATAAATCATCTTTTTTGTATATTGTATAACTAACTAATTTAATTCTTGTAGAACACATATTTTTATCCACCATACTGGGCTGAGATGATCGAGAAGCAATTTCCTGCCGTTGCCGCCAAGTTGATCCGGGATGCGATCAACGACCAGAAGGCTCGAGAGCGTTCCGGAAGATCGATCCAACATTGAATCATGCCCGAGCAGTGGACTACGATGAGGGATAGATTCGACGATCCTAGGTACAAGGAACGGTTGAAGAAGGTGAAGGCGACTAGGACGAGGGCAGAGAAGTAGTGTGATGACTCGATTTCCATGACGGAACATTTTTGTCGCTTGCTATATATTTTACTGTAATATATTATTTAAATAAATATAGAAATAAAATGTTCAATTTCAATAACAAATAAATTATTATAACAGATAATGAGGGGTAAGGATGCCAACATGGTGACCGTCTTCATGGCCACCTATCGGAATGACGGAGAGCTCATCGATGATAGGCCCATGTAGAGCTATGTAAGTATTACTTTACATGTCACTAACTTTAATATAACTTAAGAAATATGTAATATATATTCATAGACGGAAAACAACTAGGTTGGTAGTAAATATTATGCTTATCAAGATGCGTACTTTTATAGGATGAGTATCTTAGGCTAGAGCGTGAGAGTGCACCTACGGAGGGAGGGGCTATTACTTCCTCGCAGCCCCTTCTGGTTCGGGTGTTCGACGAGCTCTGGATGACCGCCATTGGTGGTCTTCAGAGGGGTACGTACTACGGTACGGGATCCTACTACGCCTTTGTGGCGATGCAGTCATCCAGGGCCCCCTTTGTCACGACCCGCACCTGCTTTTCGGATACGAGTCTGTGTCCAAGTCCAGCCAATACCGTAGTATCGACAGTAGAACGCTATCTAGTATACACGAGTCATAGAAGTCTAGAATCACATGGCAATCTATATTTCTTTCACAGAAAGTAAAAGATACAACTACGATCAATGAATGTCAATGAAACTGAATAATAGAGAATAGTATAAACAGAATGTTTCCAATTATCAGTATCCAAGTCACATCTGTTGGATACAAATCAACTACCAGTAGACGGGAATAAAATAAAGATATGAAATAAAATAACTGAATCCAAACTGCTAATCATCAATGACACTCTCAGCTGTAGTGGTACCGTGGTCTGATGCTGGCTCAAACCTGCTCGTCTGCACCTAGCTCAAACTCGGCTAAACCTGAAGAGATCATCAGGTCCTCAGAGGAATACCAAGGTACATAAAACATGCCTAATACTATGGCACTAACATGTATGGAAGATAAGAACAGTGCAAGAGGAACATCTAAGAAATGACATGTCATGTGGAAAATGTGATACTAGACTTGGCTAACAATCAATGGAATAACTCCTATACACTGTAGTACAGTGCAAGATACTCCCAATCTATAGTATGTCTCGATTGTAGTACAATGCAAGATACTCCCAATCAAGAATATCCAATCCTAGAATCAATCTCCTCTCCGAAAGGAATACAATATTCGGTCAAACTCAAGTTAATCAAGGGCAATGAGACATAGTACTAGACACTGACAATCTCAAAAAATATACAAGAATACGAAAATCTAAAAAACAAGCAATAATAGAGATTAAGAATAATTCTACGTGTACGTGTAACAAGGAAACAAGTGAAAAAGTATACGATAATCCAAGTATAATATGAAAGAAAAATAACATGGAAAGAGAAAACATGCAAATACTGCATAAGTTCGGCAAGGTATACTTGCTTGTGGTCCTGAGCTGTAGAAACGGGTCAGAATCCATATCGAGGTCCAAGTAACCAGTTTATGAATTTATAGTATCAGTAAGACGATTGCAATCCATAATAAGCTACCTACTAGTCTCTAGGTCTAATTCTAGGCCAACTTGGGTTTTATAAGGTTTAGTATGCTAGGATATCCATATTTCTTACTTGATAGTAACTTCTAATTGTACTAGTTACAAGCCACATACTCTACTTATCTATATGTCATATATACCATGTCATAACTTGCCCCTAGGATACACACTCTCCTTTAGTTTAAATCACTATTTCCTTGGGTACTCTAATTTCTTAACTGGGGATACTCAATGACCTACACCCAATTCTCATTCCCTTTGCTACTCCCACATGCCTATCTGGTCCCTTATATTCATTTTACCTTGTTACAACACATGGATACAGCTGCTGCGGTTAACACCTTGCCATACAATGGTTTGAATTCTCAAGAGTCCTACATGCCCACACTAATACCCTTGTGTTTCCTAGAGAATTTGTGGAGGAAAAAATGGCAGCAATCCAATGATTGTTGTCATTGTATTTCATGCCCTGTCTTGGCCAAATGCCCCATTCATCTAAGCATTCTCAATTCGGCTTCCCTGTAGCACCCAGTTTCTAAAATGAGGGTAATTTTAAACTTTTGTATATTTTAGTTATTTAATAATGATATTTAAAATATGTTATGATTTTTGGTGATTTTTAATTATTTTAAAACTATTTAAAATGTTGAATTATGATTTTGATGGTTAACTAGTGTAAACCTAGAGACTGCATGACCTAGAGACTAACCATGACCATGGGGACCTAACCATGTGATTAGGATAAGTAATTGTGACTTTTTAGCCTAAGGATATTTTAGTTATTTTTGACTTATTAATGAAAATGAATTTTGATTAATTAATATTGTGCTAATTGAATTGTTAGAGACTAACCTAGTTTTGACTAAACCTAGATGTTAATGATGCTCATGGAGGTTTAGTTAGAAAGTTAGAGACTTAATGGTTAAGTTGGATTAACAATATCTAGATATTTAATAGTAGGATATTTATCTATTGGGATATTTGTGAAAAATAAAGCCTTATGACTAATTGAACCAATAGGAAGGCTTGGAATTGGGTGGACAAGCCCTAGCCACTCATCTATATGTAAAACTAATCCTAATTCATCTAATGACCAGCCATCAAGTTTTCTACCTTCCTATAAAGAATCCTTAAGAAAACCCTTGCCTCTTTTTACCTCTACATAGAACCCTAATTTGTTCTTCCCCAAACTTGAGAGCTTCCCTCTTGATTTTGATCTCCAAATTCCTCCATTCTTCTTCTAATCTTCCATTATTTCTTCTCATTCAACCAAGGAGGAGGTACTAGCAAGGATTGGAAGCAAGGAAGGGTGTCCATTTTGGAGGAGCTTTCGTGTCGGAACCATGTCCTTTGAGTGTATCATTGGGATCCCACTTCCAATAGGTATAACCATCTCTCTATTTCAATTTCTCTTGCATTTTAATTAGATTTGAATCCATAGGATACACTCTCATGCATGTACAACCATTAGATTTTAATTTGAGGCCAATTGGAGCTCTTGAGGATTTTAGATATGTGTCTTGTGTCCTACTTGATAGATCCCAAATTAGGACACCCCATGTGTATGTATGTATGATAATAGTTTAAATAGATATTTAAATTTAGTTTTAGAATGGTTAGAGAGTGGATTGATCTTAATTAGGATGGTTAGAATGAGTTTCATTTGGATACCTATGTTGGTATCCAAGTATCTTGGCCTACATGTGTTTCTTTTGTCCAAAACAACTCAAATTCGTCATAATATTCATCCACGTTTTTATTAACCAAAGCAACTTAGAAATATCATAACTTTTAGTTTAGAACTCCGATTTATCTTCCATTTTTTTAAAAGAACGTATCGAAGTTAGTTTCCAAATATATATTTTAATAAGCCAAATTCGTTCTGAAACTTTCTGTAAAATTATTTGAGTGTCAGCTGTATGAAAGACGAACACGTTTCGGTATTTTTGCGATTTCGGGAGCTTCCGGACACGAAAATGCGATCCGTTTAAAGTTTCGGAAAGATAACACAAAAGGGCTACGACATACTTTAATCATAGAATTTAGTGAAGGCCAATTGGTACAGTATTAGTTTTAAGTAGAATAGTGACTATACGATATAGGTATTTTGTGTAACCTATGAGCCTATGTAGTATGGATATCATGTGAATGTAGGTATCATAGGTTGTCAAGAATATGTATGATATAGTACATAAATGTATATATATTAATTATTGTTATATAATATATGTTAGTATAGTGTGTGTATTCGAATGAGATAAGGATGTGTGTGGTTAGTGGAGAGAAGTGAGATTGATAGAGGATATGTGCTAGTGTGTGATTGATGTTGTATAGATTGTAGTGTAGTGTGTGTGTTGTGAAGGTGAACGGGGAAATATTTTAGTAGACGTGTGAACTACCCATTACCCATCCCAATATGTCTAATCTTGACTGATAGCAGCTGCACACGATACATACAGGGTGCCGTATTTATCCCTTAGCCGTTCACATGTCGAAAAGAATATTTTAAATTACATAGATAGTTGTATTTTATTTGTTTTCCTTGTCTTCTTCACCACTTGCCATGTCATCAGTTACTTTCTAGTTTTTATCTCTCATATGTTATTTTCATGTCTTGTTAATTCTATTGTGTTTTCGTATTGCCGTCGGTTTGTGTACTTGTTCCATTCCTGACTGAAAACCAATATTTTTTAGGTTAGCTGTGGCATCACTTAGCTTTGGGAGATACGGGTGTACTTGCAGACAGAAACCTAAAAATAGATAACAGTTGTATCATTTTCATTAATTGAGAGAACTTTTATTTTCTTTAAATATAAATGTTGTAAATGTTGTAATAAATTTAGAAATATGAATGAGCAATAAAGTTTATTTTGAGCATTTATTTCTTGCGGGCTTGAAAGAGTTCTACCGTCAACTCTACGGCATAGGCTGGCTTGGACACATCTCGTATCCGAAAAAGTGGGTGTGGGTCATGACAAGTTTTTATGTTGGCCCATGCAGATCCGTTTTCGCAAAATATGTGAACTCGTGATGGTACGTTAGTCGTACTATTACGAGACTGCGACTAGAAAATACCCATTCACAACTTAGGGTTAAATTGATTTGAGAGAATGACTAGGAATAGGAATCCCTTGTCCAAATTGACCATTGGGTAGTTAAGGTTGTCAGATAGGCCATGCAATTTAGATAAGGAATTATTGAATTTAGATAGCTTGTCAGATCTCTATAGATACACTATTACTTTTGATATGACGATATGATCCAATGTGGATATATTAATCACTTGATAAGTTAGACTTTCCTAGAATTAAGGCTTTAATCTTGATAAGCTGTCCAAATTTCTTTTGCTCTATTAGATATAAATCTTATATCATAAGCTAGAAATGCCTATTTTAAATTCTATTTTGCTGTAAGAAATTGGTTTATAATTCCTGATTTTGTAATTCATATACGAATCTCGAGTTAGATTTGATTCAAAGTTTTCCCTCAGCCATTTGAAATACATACGAAATAAATATTAGAATGTTCTTACTTCTCTTGTCTTCAATTATTTCCTCCCCGATCAATCTTTTACTTTAAGGATTGAGACTTATAGGCAGATGGTTACGCTTTATCATAGTTAACTAGTTTGAATCTCTAGCAGCTCCTTGAAGTTCTTAGGAATATAGTTGGAGTAATTTTAACGACTGCGATGGCTAGACAGCAGCGCACTGTCGCCAATTATTTGAGAATAGAGAATGTGGGTTCACTGCAGCCAGCAGCGCACTGGCGAGGCACAACCCATAGAATTGAAATCATTTCGAAGAATTGTGGTTTATGGAACATTGCTAAACCTATATCTATGTTGACCTCTTTAGGCCCTTGTGTCAATGTAAGGTAAAGTATCTAATAGCCTACTACAATTGAATCACGGAACCAAGGGTTTGCCATAGCCAGAGTATACGGACGAGGCATAATTTTCGGTGAAATGACTTCAGACGTGATTACAAGTTTAAGATATTATAAAGAATAGAAAGATGCCCTGTGTGTCCCATAAGATCCAAAGGCAAAACTAGTGAAAGCTCTGTAAGATGGGTAGCATGTCTCTCAACCTAGCATTCCGTGGTCCTCGTGATCTATTAACAAGGTAATTGACTGACACTAATAGGTTTACCTAGAATATAGAATTTAGAGGTCCATAACCCATTAGTCGACCAAGGCCTTAGGAATAAGAAGATAGTAGGTTGACTGTATAAGCAAGAACACCATATAAGATTTTGATTCTCACAAAACTCGAACTACTTGTGTCTCCTTTCAAAAAAATCTCGCATACTTGTATTTTGAATATCTTGACCAATACTGCTATCACAGCCTAGATTTGCAAGCTTACTCTTTTATCGAGCTTGATTCAAGATATATGTTTATTGGGGACGCCTACTAACATATTGTCTAATCAGAATCAGTGTATTACGGTCTGATCAACCATGATGCATTTGATTCGCTCTTCATCTAATTACCCTACGTGGATTCAGATATAGAGGTATCCAGGATCTCATCCGCGACTATATTAACAATTCCACTTGAATTATACATTCGCCTTTGAATCACGTAATTGTAATCAGTGACGTCTTTCTTAAATTCTTTATTGTTTTTGTCTTTCACTAATTGGAAAGACGAACGTTCATAATTGGTAGCTAGATACAGAGTATCCCCATTTCTATAATAGTTGTATACACAAGTGTAGTTACCATCGGCCAGCCATGTTACTGGAACCTTGCCTTGAGTTACTCGTTCTCCTCTCGAGCCCCAAACTGCTATTGGGACCTTATAGCCATCTGAATTTGAGAATGATTAGGGTTTTACCCTTAGTTAAAATTCCAACTTAAGAGACTATCCCTCGTCAAGAAACCAATTGTTGTGAGTCTCTAATTATGTAGCCTCCCTTCCCGAAATTTTTTTTTGAAATATTATTTTTATTTATTTATTTAAATAGTGAATTTAGAATTTTATAAATGTTTATTTAGTTAATTATTACGGTAGGTGATTTTAGTAATAGGTGAGTTTTGAAGTACCAGACAACTAAGAATCATGGCACGGATAGTACAGTGGCGTGCCTTGACCAGTGTATTAGCCATGCCAAGGAAGGCCGAGCCATAGAGATGTCCTAACTAGGAAAACCAGGCCAAGTTACGACTTAACCCCCACCGATGAATTAATTATTTATTATTTAGAAATATTGACTTTAGATGACCCGATTGTACCAACTTAGCCCGAACTGGGCCCAAACCGAATCCAAGCCCATGTAGGCATGCAGTGAAACTCGGGACGGCCATGTAGACATTTTATGTGTATACGAATATTTTCTTATTTATTTTTAGGACTTGACAAATACTTTCTAAATATTTAAATGGTTTATTTAAATGTTGTTTTAGAATAATTGTACGAATTTATGGAGCCAAATAAATGGCGTGTTCGATGAGTTCACGGAAATATATTATTAGTTTAATTACAATATTATTAGGGTTGTTATTATTATTAATGTTAATATTGTGGTTATTAAATAAATAAATTATTTATTATTAATAGTTAATATTATTTTATTCTCTAACATATATATATTCTCTGACATATATATATATATATTCTCTAACATATATATATATATATATATATATATATATATATATATATATATATATATATATATATATATATATATATATATATATATATTTATATATATATATATATATATATATATATATTATATATGTATACGTATACGTATATAGCTGTATAAACGATATTTGTGTGAACATATATGTATATATAAATATATATATAATATGTGTGTGTATGTGTATCTATATAAAAATATATTATACATATGTATATGTGAGTATATATATATATAAGTACAAAGGTATTTATGTATCTTTATGTATTTATATATAAATATATATCATATATTTACGTATATATATATATATATATATTTTTATATATATATATATATATATATATATATATATATATATATATATATATATATATAATATATATGAATATGTATATATATATATATATATATATATATATATATATATTAGGCTTAAAATATATATATATATATATATATATTAGGCTTAATAAAAATAGAAAAGAAAAAGAATAAGAGAAAGAAATAGCAGCCCATGAGCCAGGCCTAGCCCAGCTGAGCTCGGGCTCAAGCCAGGCCCGGCCCATAACAGCTGCTGCTATTCCGAACAGCACCCCTCTAATTCCCAGCATTGGCCGAGCCGTTAAATTCCCTCATCCCGCAAGTCCCAGCCGCGAGTAAAGATTTGAATTGATCGAATCTTGAACCAAACATTCACACGAATCTTTCCAAGTTCAAATCCTATCTACACGCACAAACCCTAGGATCTCGTACATAGAAAACAACCTAGAAATCGACCAACCACGGGAGATTTAAATCCCATAAAACACGCACAGCCGCGGGTGTGTCGTGGACAAATTCCCTTCGAAAACTCCTTCATTCTTACAACCAATGAATCAGAGGGCCTCCGTAGACTCCTGCGCGTCTTCCCAGCCACCTGCCGCCACCGTCAGTCGACTGAACGTCGGGGAACCGTCGCTGGAATCAACAAAGAACAGAGGAGGCTCTGCTCGAATCTACAACAGGTAGCCCCCTTCTTCTCCACTTTTCTTCAATCGTATTCATCTATTTTCTATTCCATCGAATCCTATCGACAACCTACATGACCCCCTCGAAAACCTGGTAAATAGGTTGGGTTGTATCGGACCTATCTGTCTGATATATCGACACGAAGTCGAGAATAAAATCGGTTTAAAAACAGAACTATAGGACAGCCTCGACCCTATATTGGAAGGCCGATTCGGTCGAACCAGTGAGCGATTCAAAGAAACTAATTGAACCGATATTGAGACAACCTATAAGACTCGAAGACCCTTTTTATGGATCCCGATTTTATTGAGTAGGTTCAGAGTTATTTGATCCTAAAGTTTAACAAAAACCCGTTTTCAAAATATTAGAAAATCAATAAAATTGTTCCACACGACGTGTGTCCCGCCATTCCGAGCGACGTAGTCGCGCACTGTAAGCATCGAAAGCTGCGTAACGGCTTCGTGGTCATGTAGGCTTTGACGAAATTCAAATTGGTCGCGTGTGCGCGACGAATTTGATGCATATCCGTCGAAATTCTCCGTATCGGCCTCTGTGCAAGTTTTCCAATTACTTCGTGCACGCTCGTCAGATCGAGACGAAACTTGCGCCAACAGGACCGTATCATTTTTCTGGTCCTTTATGCCAAGTTTGGTCCGATTCTGTGACAATTGGTAAAATTGCCGTTTTGCGGGCCCCACGGTCCGACTCAACGGGTGATTTGTGCACGGCCCGCCGGAATCCAACTCTGGGCGTACGGTTGGATTTGTATCGAAAAATTGAATTCGTAGACATGTTTTGACGACTTTAGCCATTGACTCCGGCACGTTTTTCGGTGCGAAACGGGTCCAACGGTGACTTCGTTTTTGCCCAAAATTACCGTCTTGCCCCTGTGTCCAGAATTGGACTTAAGGACAGGCAATCCTAGCTAATTTGACTATTTTGAGAATATTGGTATGTTTATTTTAGCCTCGGAGACAGTTGTGATGACTTAGATTTCTGACTTGTTGATTGGCGATACATTGTTGGTTCTCCGTGCAACCTCCAGGCAAGTATACCTTGCCTCCCTCTCTTTATTACATGCATATTTCTATTATTATATAGTTTTACTAGTTGGTTATTACTTGTGATTT
>JANAVB010009596.1:13438929-13627116 GCA_029216955.1 Iris pallida | reverse complement strand
CAAAATTACCGTTTTGCCTATGTGTCCAGAATTGGACTGAAGGACAGGCAATCCTAGCTAATTTGACTATTTGAGAATATTGGTAATGTTTATTTCAGCCTTCGGAGACAGTTATGATGACTTAGATTTTCTGACTTGTGATTGGCGATACATTGTTGGTTCTCCGTGCAACTCTAGGCAAGTATACCTTGCCTCCCTCTACAGTTTATACATGCATATTTCTATTATATAGTTTTAGTTGGTTATACTTGTGATTTGTATATCGTGGATGCTAGTATGGATATAGTACGTACATGGTTAGCCTTGTAGTTCCTATTGGATTGGTTCTCTCGTGTATCGTGATTGGGTCGTGTCGTATCTTCACCTGTGTCTTGACTGAGTGGTGTCTGCAAGTATATGGAGTGAACTGCTATTCCTTTGTCTTTCCTACAACCTGCGAGTCCACACACGGGGCGAGGGTTACCTTTGCACCTGCGAGTCCAAATACGGGGCGAGGGTGACTTGTCTTAAAACTGACCTGCGAGTCCACATTCGGGGCGAGGGTTGGTTTTTCATTGATCTACCAGCAGTTCATTTATGAATACTTGATTCTGTATTCGTGTTCATAGTTACCTGTCAGTAGCCACATACCAGTTTCCTGGCTAGTTCTTGTTTATACCCTGTATATATTATTGCATGATTAAACTGTTAGATAGGCATGTTTTTATATATCTTGCTAGTCCTCTGAGGACCTGATGATCTTTTCAGGTTTAGTGACTACATGGAGTTAGTTAGCAGAGGAGGATGGTAGATGATTGCGATGTATGATACAGGTATTTGCTTGTGATATTTTTTTATTATCTTTTCATGCTTTATATTCAGTACCCTGATATACTCTGCTTATTTATAGTCTCATATCATGCTTAGAGTCTAATCGAACAATATGCTAATGGGCTACAGACCATGACCCATACTTGTTCATTCTTGTTTATATGAATCATGTGGATTGAGATATAGTTAGATTAGATATGATACCCTGCCCTGGACAGCTTATACGTACTCGAGTCGGGCTGGAGTCCGCTCGATATGTAGCTGGCTTGCTCACGAGCTCGCGTCCGAAAAGCGGGTGCGGGTCGTGACAAATTATTTGTTTGAAGCTTACTTTAACTAGCAACCCTTAAGCCTTAATCCAACCCTTCCTCGACCAAAGCCCACAGTTTAGACATGAGATGAATAGACAAAGGTAAGGACAATCATTTACCATGACTATGGTAGACATCCATCTCAAGATTGGTTTTCAACAAATATTACCCTAGTTATGTGAATTTTATTATTAATACCTAACTAGTATTGGAACACCACAGTCACTAGCTTAGCCAATATCATAGCTTAAAACACCATGTCATATTATGATCTACCAGTTATCAACAGCAATACATAACCACTACAGTCCATACCACTAGAACCCTTGTGACAATAGCCTGGCAGGCTTAACACAAATAGAAATTCATGACTCAGCTGTTAGAAATCACTTCATATGATGTGCCCTAGAATTGGTTGCCCCGTCAATAACTCTTGTATACTATGGACGAGTAGTTCATTCTATTTTATCGACCATGTGTCATTGTACACCCTCATTTTCCAGAAATGATCCTTGACTTGACTTATATCTACCATATCCCGTTAGCCATGCCTTATTCTTATTAACAAGAGTCGAGGTACAATACCCGGACTTTGGAATTCTTTTAACCTCATTATTCCTAAATCATGTCCTATCTTCTAAGGTGAGTAGACTGTAAGCCTTCTAAAAAATTTAGGATATACGAGGATTACCGATTGATTAGAATAATTTTTATTAGGATGGTAATTAGTGCCCCAAGGACTCCCACTTTCTATTTTGATCATTTTGTGTACCCGGCCGTGCCATTAATAATCGGGGCACGAGACCAGCTATTACCTTCCAATAAATTTTATATACAAAGTCTAGACGAGTCCACCTTCATCTAGGTATATCATGTCCCACTCAAACCCGCTCCCTTGTACTCTATTTTTATGGTACGACTTTCAGGTCAAAAGGACTAGCTATGACCCTTACCATAATACCGGTATACTTTTCGACTTCCATTAGAGTCCTAATCTCGACTAAATTCCTTCGACCCAATATATGGTTGTGATCTACTCGAAGTCCACTACGCACATGTCACTAGTGTGTCACGCAATTGTGCCTTTTCGTGCTACTTAAACACAAAATTCATGGGAGGTGCATCTTCAAGGCTTACATAACCTATTTAACAAATCTGACTGCCCACCTAGCTCAACCACTTGGGTGGAAACCTATTCTAGGTTACACTAACCTAGTAGAACTAGTTTTATCATTGAGATCTTGTTCATTCAATATAGATTGAAATCTAAGGTTCATCCAGCCAACGAGTGATGTCCAAATATGGAACCCATTAAGACCCAGTAAAACCCATCCATGTATACCACCATATTTGGACTATAAAACCGAACTGTTAAATAGGTCCATATACCTATTATGTAGTCTCCACCTCTTAGAATGTGTAGTCATTCGTAACCCTTATTCTATCTACCTGGAAGTCGCGATACGATCTTGTGTTGCGTTTATATCCCTTGCTTGTGAGGTTAGATAACCACGGAATAGATCACAATCTTGATTTCTCAAATTCTGTTCTATTATGGAATATTGTTTAGATTAATTTCGAGAACGGAACTTCTGTATTACACGGATTGTAAGCCCCTCTAAGAAACGAAGGGTTCTTCGATTTAGCAAGTAACTGGACTAGAGTAGCCCAATCTAGCAAATAGGTCAATGGTTTATAAACTCTCTTTCTATCTGAAACATTAGATACTCTCTACCGCTCTTGAAACGTCATATTTGCTCTCGATTATTCTTTATTATCTTTCTGTCCTTCCTATTTCAGAGCGACGAATGGTCATGCTTATTATAATTTATCAATATTTCTTATCTACTTGTGTAAATGCGTTGTTTGTTAAATTTTGGGTTGCTTGATAGATAGGGGAGGATTATATATGCCATATGCAGTAGATATCTGTTGGTCGGATTGTTAGCAACTAGTTAGGAGTATAAGATTTTAGTTTTGAGGAGTAGTGTGACCAAAGGTGGATAGAAGTCCTAGAGATTATTTAGTTACAAAATGGCTAGGAGGAGGATATAAACTATTTTGAGGAATTAAAATTTAAGGAGATTAAGGTAATAGTAGACTTCCCTTTTTGAATTTTAAGAAATAGTTATGAATTAGAATTTCGTGGACGAAATTATTTTAAGGTGAGTAGATTTGTAGCTCCCCTTCCCGGAAATTTAGAAATATTTTTATTATTATTTTTTATTTTATTTGAATGGTGATTTTTAGATTTTATAAATAATTATTTAGTTATTATTACGTTATATGATTTTAGTCATGGTTAGGAATTTGAGTACAAGGTGACTAGAAATCATGGCACGGATAGTACAGTGGCGTGCTTTAACTAGTATATTAGCCCTGGTAGGGAAGGCCGAGCCATAATGATATCCTAACTAGGAAAACCAGGCCAAGTTGTGACTTAACCTCTATAAATAGTTTAATTATTCATTATTAATATTATTTGACGTTTAAGTGACCCGGTGGTACCAAACTGGTCCGGACTAGACCCGGACCGGACCAAGCCCATGTAGGCATGTAGCGAGACTAAAGACACCCGTGTAAGCATATCTATGTATGTGCAAATACTTTGTATATATTTTGGAAAACGCCTAACATTTTCTAAATATAAATTACACGTATAAAATAGATATTGATAAGATCAGTTGGTATCTTAGAGTATTGATACGATTTTTTGGAGCCCAGTAATGGGAATATATGATATACCCATCCAGGAACTACTATTGAATTATTTTTACTATTGGAATTTATTATTATTGTGGTTATTAAGTATAAATTATTTATTATTATTAGTTATTATCATTTTATTCTTATATATATATATATATATATATATATATATATATATATATATATATATATATATATATATATGTGTGTGTGTGTGTGTGTGTGTGTGTGTGTGTGTGTGTGTGTGTGGTATATTTATAGGCCTAAAATGGATCTAGACTAGAAATGGTATTATGGAGTTATTTAGATGTAAACTTATAAATGTGCTATATATTAAATATATATATATATATATATATTATCTATATAGATATATAATAGTATAGATTTTATATATATATAGATATTTATATATTATAGATATAGAGATATATTATATATATATTGTTTTTTTTTATATATGTTATATATATATGTTATATATATATATATAACATATATATACATATATAAAAAAAACAATATATATATATATATATATATATAGTATATATAGATATATATATATATATATATCTATATATATATATATATTATATTATATTATTATATTATATATATATATTATATATATTTTTGTTTATATATATATATATATATATATATATATATATATATATATATATATATATTATATATTATATATATATATATATATATAATATAATAATATATAATATATATATATATATATATGTGTGTGTGTGTGTGTATGTTATGTGTGTATATGTGTATGTATATATAAATATATATATACATAGGTGTATATGCGTATGTATATATAAATATATGTATATATGTGTGTGTGTATATATATATAAATATATATATATATATATATATATATATATATATATATATATATATATATATATATATATATATATATATATATATAAATATATATATATATATATATATATATATAAGGAATAAAAAAAGGAAAATGAGAAAGCAGCAGCTGACCCACCCCAAAACCGACCAGGCCGAACCCAACTCTGTAAACCCAAAAGAAAATCCCCAAATCGGGCGTTAAATTCCCCCCCCCCCCCCCCCCCCCCGCGACTGAACCGAGACCCTGTTCGGGTTTTCCTTTCCGCGAGCATGTATATATACGCGAGAGAGGGAGGGACGATTCTTCTAAACCCTAGTCGCGCCTCCCCAGTCACCTGGGCGGCCACCTCGACACGGGAGCGCCGTCGGGGGACCGTCGGAAAACGGCCAGGAAGCCCTCGTGCACGCGTGGACTGATAAGAAGCGACAGCGCATCAACCAAAATGCCCGACATTGCAACAGCATATCTCCCCCATCGAGCAACCAATGCACGAACCAATTTTTGAGGTACGATCCTGAAAAAAACCCCGTCCATCACCTTCAAGTAGATTGATTTGTAGTGCGTTAGTGTGATGTAGAAATCGAACCAAAAATCCTGAGAAACTAGTTCAAATCTGAACAAAAATACGAACCAAACCCCCGACTTGGAAGACTGATTTCGGCCAACCTACTGACAGTTCCTAAGAGCCAATTCATGTCATTCATCGACAACCTATACATGATCGAAACCCCGATTATAGTTCATATATTCATTAACTTGATGCGAAGAAAACAGTGGGTAAAGATCGAGAAAACCTATCAAAAACAGTTTCAAAAACTTAAAAACTCGCCGATACGACGTGTGTCCCGCCAATCCGGACGACGTGGTCGCGAACCGAAAGCATTGAAAGGTGTGTATCGTCTTCGTGGACGTGTGGGCTTTGATGAAATTCAAATTGGCTGCGTGTGCGCGACGAATTTGATGCGTATCCGTCGAAATTTACCGTATCGTCTTCTGTGCAAATTTCCCAATTACCTTGTGCACATTTGTCAGATCGAGACAAAACTTACGCCAACAGGACCGTATCATTTTTTTGGTCCTGCATGCCAAGTTTGGTCCAATTCTGAGACAGTTGATCGGATCGACGTTTTGCGGGCCCCATGGTCTGACTCAACGGACAATTTTGTGCACGGCCCACCGAAATCCAACTTTGGACATACGGTTGGGTTCGTATCAGAAAACCAGACCTGTTGGCATATAGTTTGATGACTTTAGAGACCATTGACTCTGGCACATTTTTTGTACAAAGCGGGTCTAACGGCGGATACCGTTTTGACCCGAAATTACCTTTTTGCCTCTGTCAGAATTGGACTTAAGAATAGGCAATTCTAGCTAATTTGACTATTCTGAGAATGTTGGTAATATTTACTTCAGCATCCGGAGACTTTTTACATGTGTTGACTGTGTGGCTCACTGAATGGTATGGTATTATCGGTTTCACCAGCTAAGGACATCAGGCAAGTGCACTTTCTGATTGCTTTCGATTCATAGTAGTCTTTTCATTTCATATTTATACATATGTCTTGCTGCTTGTTGACATGCTCGTCACACGGAGATTAGTATCATAGATTTATTATACATTCTTGACTGTCATTTTTATGATTACCATGCTTGCGACCTGATTCCATGAGTACTAGCTGGACGGAGAAATATCTTAGTTGACGTGTGAACTACCCCTTACCCATCCCAATATGTCTAATCTTGACCGATAGCAGCTGCACATGACACGTGCAGGGTGCCATATTTACCCCTTAGCCGTTCACATGTCGAAAAGGATATTTCAAATAACATAGATAGTTATATTTTATTTGTTTTCCTTGTCTTCTTCACCACTTCTCATGTCATCAGTTACTTTCTAGTTTTCATCTCTCATATGTTATTTTCATATCTTGTTAATTCTATTGTATTTTTGCATTGCCGTCGGTTTGTGTACTTGTTCCATTCATGACTGAAAACCAATATTTTTTAGGTTAGCTGTGGCATCACTTCGCTTTAGAAGATACGGGTGTACTTGCAGACAGAAACCTAAAAATAGATAACAGTTGTATCATTTTCATTAATTGAGAGAACTTTGTATTTTTTTAAATATAAATGTTGTAAATGTTGTAATAAATTTAGAAATGTGAATGAGCAATAAAGTTTATTTTGAGCATTTATTTCTTGCGGACCTGACAGCGTTCTACCGCCGACTCTGCGGCGTAGGCTGGCTTGGACACATCTCGTATCCGAAAAAGTGGGTGCGGGTCGTGACATCATGGGGTAAACATGCTATGATAAGAAATATGACTGTGGAAACATCTGGACTATGACTGCAAGTTAATAGTCTATGTGCCAGTATAAATGTTACCTACTTTGTCCAAGTTGTCTCTTCTTTACCCAAGCCATGGGATCAAAGGACAAAATGCCAACTTTGAAATCCATCGTAGAGTGATATCTAGATAACCAGTTAATCATTTTCCATGTTCTACTAAATTTCACTTAGAGCGAGATTATTCCCTTCAGCTATGTGGGTTCGTTTCTTTTTATTATTAAGCCTAATGAGTGCATTTGAAAACCTTTAATTATTGAGTGTGAAGACCAAACTGAGGCAAGTTCATCGACACCACCACCCTGAGCAAGGAGTTGCCTCGACCGAGCGGACCTGGAGCAAGCTATTGCATGGCTAAGTCCAAATGCCATTATGTTTCGATTCTTCCGGTTGAACTGAGCGGGACGTGATATTACATAATACACCACTCATAGCAAGTTTCATCCTTAAAACTTACTAAGTACACACTCATCAACTTATCACTTATTTCTCAACTCGAACTTGTCTAGCATACATCCAAGATCTCTCGAACTTACTTCCTCTACGTTTGATCCATCAGAGTTGCTCTCCGTGCCTTAGCCACTTTCATCGGTAAACTATATCATAAAATAATCATAAAGTCCTATCTTTATCCATACGGTGCCTCGTGCTACTATTCTTAAACACATGGTAACTATAAATCGTCGCACACATGGACAACTTAGTTCTAGAGGAAACTTGTATGAGCGTTGTACCTTATTTCATTTAGAATCCATCATAACACAATCGATCATTCACTATCTTCTAGTCGAAATCTAGTATACCCCTCCTTAAACAATCTCCTTAACCTGACTTGCATCAATATCTCAATCAATATTCGTACATATCCATATTCAAGTATTTCGCCTACTGATTTCACTATCTTCCGAATTCATTAATTTGGATTCGCTACAATCAATACACAATGGTTCTTTCGATCATGCTTTTATGACATCAACATAATCATCCGAGTATCCAGTCTAAGAAAATTTGACTTATTTACCTCAAACCCGATCAATCAATGTTCAAGTTCATTTCAAATCCAGCGATCGTACTACCATCGATATTTTCTTTTAAATATACGATTTTAAAATTCTCGATACCTTTTCGTTCATTTAGTTTTACTTAAATTCAACGTATCACTTAATTGGATCGTGCACATATTTAAGGCATCTTCGAAATACATGCATTTCAGCCAAGTTTTGTGATAGTGAATCCAATTCCATATATTTGATCCATCCTATCAATCCTAAAATCAATCGTAGCAATGCTACCTCTCGAAACAGGGACATCTGCCTAACCGCTAGGCCATCTATCCAGGCTAAAGTCAACGTCAGTATTGGAATCACCACAATAATATCAATATTGACCCCTAATCCTAAGGTCAAACCACATTTAATAGTACGGGGGTTTTCTACCCAAGCTTACGTCACTCCGATTTCTAAACATCAAGAACAAATTCTCCTATTCGCACTTGCAACACTTAGTCTAAGAGGGGTCCGAGTCGTTCAGCAAAGCCATTTATATATCGCTCACGATCATCCTTGATCACACCTTAAAGTTTTATCAACACAAATCGTACAATCTCAAAAATCATAATCCTCAATTTATTATTAATCGTAAAAGATTTGTACAAAAATAATAATTTAATATTATAAAGATATTTATATTTTTGTAATAAAGAAGAGTAGTGTGTTATGCCAAAAAAAGATAAATGATGTTCAGAATTAAAATATAATAGTATATATATGCACGTGCATTGCACGTATTTCATAATGCTTGAAAAAAGCAAACAATAGTTTCAGCTGCCTACATTATTTCTTGTGCTCCTGTCATAATTAACTATCAATTATTTTCGAAACTCAACTTTTTAGTTTTTCTCTTTTATCTCCTATACTATATGCATGCATGCTTACCTTTAATACGAATTTTATTACATCCAAACTTAATTTTAATTAATCTTTTTAATTAATCAGATATCTCTATTAACTTTAGTTAAACTTTTTAATTCGTAAATATATCGAAGGGTATTTTTAGAAAGAAAATTTTCAAAGTCTAACTTTTGACATTATGTAGTAGAATAGATAAGGATATCCAATGGTTTAGAACTCTCTCTCTCTCTCTCTCTCTCTCTCTCTCTCTCTCTCTCTCCCTTTCATTATGATGTCAATCAATTAGTTGGCCCCACTTCTCTCGACTGAATTAACTCTCCCCCCCCCCCCCCCCCCCGTTTAACTATTATGATAATTTATTAATAATCGATCTCACAATTTTCTAGATAAATTCATTCTTAAGTTAATTAATTGATTGATTCTCTATTTTTCAACTTTCTAATCTTAAAATTTTAAATCATACTAAAACCTTACTAGAATCCTAATTGATCTTAAATATATTCAATTGAATTGTAGATATTCCTTTTTCTTATGATCATTTATAGATGCAATTTAACTGAAAATTACTTACTTTGACATTTTGTTTATAGTTATTTATTGGATAAAATAAATATTCGAAAAGAGTCGATTGAGTACCGAGAGTTATTGGTCATCAACTAGTTATCAAGCAAGTTGTATCACTTCTAGATACTCGAGGGCTTTTAATGGAACTCAACTTCGATTGCTAATATTTATATTTGATGCTAGGGACTCCGGACACGAATACATCGGCACGACATGACGATGATGCATTTGCAATTGACAAATTTGACGAGTGAATTTAAAAAATATTACATTATAATAAAAATTAAAAATAAATAGAGGAGAAAATATTCTCAACTGTAATTTATACAACAAGTTACATGTTTGTGTGTATATATATACTGATAAAAAAATGGTTTGTTACAACATGTCTTTAAAATTATCCATTTGATTAGTATATGAGTTGTTATTCAAGGTTTATCCATTTGATTCTGATAGGAGTTGGTATTCAATGTTCATCCATTTGATTAGGATAGGAGCGGGTATTCAATTTTTTCCATTTTATTAGGATATGAGCTAGTATTCAATGTTTATCCATTTAAACTTCCTTTTTAAATCATGTTTGTCCATTTAATATACTCTCCCTCAAGTTGGAGCATGGATGTCGAGAACACCCAACTTAGAAAATAAGAATAAAATATATCTTGTCCGAGTGGTTTGGCAAACATGTCAGCAATTTGTCTCCGTTCGGTACATGAGTCGTTGTAATGGCACTAGAGTGGATTTGTTCAAGAATTATATGAGAATCTAACTCAATATGCTTCGTACTTTCACGGTATATGGGATTGGTAGTTATGTGTAATGTTGCTTGGTTGTCACAATGCCATAGTGCAGGCTCCTCATTGTTAATCCGCAAGTCATGTAATAGATATATCATCTAAGTAAGCTCACAAGTGTTTGATGCCATAGATCGATACTCAGCTTCAACTGAAGATCAAGATACAATTATTTGTCTCTTAGTTTTCCAAGATACAAGTACACCTCCAAGAAAACTACAATATTCTATGAATGACCTTCGAGTTATAGGGCAACCACAATCCATCCACATCACAAAAACTAGTCAATTTTGTAGGCCCAATAGCCATGGTCAAACTGAATTGGATAAATAATCAAAAATCTGACTTGATATATCAAACTGGTCACGAAGTCACTGGCACTGCGTCTGAAGAAATGCTTTCAAGTATGTATCTGGTCTTTTCATTTTCTTTATGTGTTTTACACTACTAATGTGTTTTACACCATTAGGATAGAGACCTGCATTTGCCACCACTAAAAACATGTCACGACCCGCTTCGAATAATCGAACACGAGTCGGACACGCCCAGCCTTAGTCGATGGACACGACGAAGTAAGCTGTACAATACTAAGGAAAATTCTAAGTCACAATGTAATGTAAACAATCACATAATTCTATAATCGTTCCCAGAAAGATCACCACTATCCATCAATCAAATTATACAATGTTATCCGGAGACAAATTCGGTAAAATAAAATACAATAATGAAATCAAAATACAAAGTACAATATCCAGAAAAACTAAATAAAATAAATCCTGCAATATCCAATGATACCATCATGCTCCATGTGGCCTCAAGCTCACCTGTAACGTATCCTGTCAGAACAAGAGTAAATTACAACCCCGACAAGAACAATATACAAAGTAATCTGAAACACAGAATACAAGGTGAACCTAGTATGAGAACTGAAAATGAAACTATGGTACCAGAAGTGAAATACAAAACTGCAGGCAATGGACGCGACAATCAATATGCAAAGACAATAAACATGGCAATCAATGAACAATACGATGAACACGACAATCAATACAAGTGTGGCCTTTTGAAATATTAAACTAATGTGTGACCGGCTAAGGAGCACAATCCATAATCAATCAATTCATAATCAATTCTACAAGATCCGGCTTAATCGTACGTGAGGTGTACGATTAGGCTATCCACAATACCTATGTTGGGTGTGGTCACACAAAAGTTAATATTTCCCCAAATCCCTGCAATAAACAATGACTCACAATGCAATAACGAACAAGGATGATGCAATCGTGTTTACCACGTGTCTAATATAAGAATATGGCGCATGAATGTAAGACAGAAATAAAGTAAAAGGTCGAGTCGGTGTACTTGCCTCGCCTTGGAAGTACGGGAGTAGAACTGCATGGATGTAATGATCACCTGGTATTTTATGCAATTTGTTAGGGTTTAAAATAAAGACATTAGCTAATCATATTTATATATACAATATATACATTTAAATATCTTAACTTATTTATTTAGAAGTAATTTGACAATTTGGAATTAATCTATTACAAGATTAACAAACTTACTAGTTTTCTTTTGAGAAATACTACTAGGGCGATAATACTCTTTAGAAAACATATTTTCTCCATTTTAGATATTAATGAAAATACTTTAAGAGATCTTTTTAGAAGATATTTGCTAGCTAATTATTTATTAAGCTATCAACTAGTTATATACTTATTTAGCAAGAGCAATAAAATATATTTACCAAGTTATATAGAAACATTTATTACCAAAGGATTTTTAATGGTAAATACCAAACAACATCATATTTGTTAAATATTATATATATGAATTAAGAAAGTAGTAACCAATTTAGCCCAACATATGATTCAAAGAACACAATCTAAAATTGAGCCCATGATAATATCCCTTCAAACAAACCCACAGCTCCACTCTAAACCACAATTAGCCCAGCCCAACTTTTATACAATAACCCATCCTAATTTTAATTATTAACCATAAACAAAGTAAATCCAATTTTTTAACTAAATATAGGAAGTAGCAAAATAATCCATGAAGACCAAAACTCTTTCCCAGGCCCAACACTCTTGGCCCCGGCCAATACAAGCCCAGCCCAGTCTATACTCACATCCACTATATTTTTTTCTTTTTTTTTCTAGCCCAACTCCTTTGGCCCAAGACCCGGCTCAACTCAAACAAAACCTAACCATATAAACCCTCTCTTCTCTTTCTCTCTCTTCCCGTTCAATTCTTTCACCAGCCGACAACTAGTCCTTCTTCTTCCTCTGGCAACTCCAAAGTAAACCATAGGTTTCTCCCTCCATGGCCACACATGGCTTCATCAACCCCACCTTAACTAGAAAACCCTAACCCTAGTCAGTTCTCCCTCAACTCCAGTGTCTTCCCATCCGAACCCTAGCTCCTAGGTTTCTTTATATCACCATCATTTCCTTCCACACGAAAATCCAGTCCCAAACAAGCCCTGACCCTAGAAAATCTTCATCTCCCCTCCATGCTCAAGAACCCTAAGTCCATCCCCGATTCCAGCCGACTACACTCTTTCACACTCCCAAAACCTTAATCATCATCATCATCAACCCCAAACTTCTTAAGAACCCTTGCAACACCCCCAAATAGTAAACCCTAGCAGCAAAATAGAAGGGGTTCAAATAGATCGAGAGAGAGCTTACTCAGCGGTGAACTGCGGTGAACGTCTCGGGGTAGTCCTCGGCAACACGGCGGTGGCTCGCGGTCGATATCCAGCTCCGATCAACGGTCGTGGCTCGAGCTTCTAAGCAACGGCACGATCTTCGAGATGGCTGATGGTCGCACAGGATTCGAAGGGGCGGTCCGAACTGTGAAGCGTCGACCGATCTACGAGGGTGCACGAACTTCGAAGCAATGACACGGTCTTCCAGACACGACACCGCAGTCGAGGTCGGCTGCCTCGAGCTTCGATAAGGACGATCTGTTCTCGACTGGCACTGACTTCGGCTGTTGACATCGTGGTCACTCAATGACGATGAGATCTGATTGCTCGTGGTGGTGATGCCGTCTGGACGAGGCGCTGCTGGCTTCGAGCTCCTCGTTGAGCTGATCCGGGTGCGATGGCGAGCTTGACGAAGAACTGGTGGCGAGCGGCAGAGCTCCGGTGGCGATGTCGAAGTGATGGCACTGGTGGTTGTGGTAAGAACGGCGGACCTCCGGCGAGAGGTGGTGCTCGACCGGGGATGGCCAGAGAGGAGACAGAAAATATATAGAGAGAGAGAAAAGTGGAGAGAGAGTGTGTGTGTGATTTGATGTGTCAAGACTGTTGTCAGAATTTTTTTGGGAAACGTGTAATATTTATAGTAAAATAATTTATGTGTGTGGAATGGCAGAGTAGTAATTAAAATCAGATCTGGGGGTGTTCCCCAAGATAGGACAGTGGCATATTAGTAAATAGGAATAGATCTGGGGTTTTTAGTAAAAATTAATAACAGATTTCAAATTGCTAACAGAAATTTGTTATTCTCTAACAGATTTTTAAATTCAAATATTCTAATAGCTTTCAAAACAGATTTCAATAATTACAAAATTAGTTAATGATTATCAATTATTAATTAAAAATAGTTTTTCTTTAATTACTAATCAATAATTAATTACGAAAATAGTTAATCAAATTATTTATCTCTCATTAGAAATCATAAAGTAATATTATTTAAAACAGTTATTCAATAAATGTCTAGATAGCAATTAGAAAACAGGATGTTATAATCAACACTGATTAGTAAAGTACCACTAAACTACTAAAATAAAATAATAATAATAAACTTAATTAATAATATATCCATCAAAGCAGAACTTTAATGACTAATAATTAAACTAGACTTGATTAGTAAAACAAAAGTTTGAACAATTTTGATTAAACGTAATTTACTATTATTAAGATCACTATAAATATATTAAATGCCATAGTACATGAGTAAGGTCATACTAGCAGCTATTAGTAGGCCAAACTCAATTATTATCCAGGCTTACTTAGAAATAAAGTAATAGAATGATAAGTCAATTACAAAAAGTGACTAGTACAATAATATTTATCAAGATTTTCTATTAACAGAAAAATTAGTAAAAGTGGTAAAAATAATAATAAGTGGAAATAATAATAAGTGGAAAGCAATATTGAAAATTTCAAATAAAAATATAAGAAATATTCTTAAATTTCATAAAAATTCGGTATAGGGAGTTACAGCAGGAGAGCGGACGGGATTGAGGATTCATCCCGATAGGACATTGCGATGTGGTGATCGTATTTATGTTTTTAATGGAGAGCTACGGCAGGAGTTGATGGCAGAAGCACACAGTTCGACTTACTCTATTCATCCCGGAGGAACCAAGATGTACCGCGACTTACGACAGTATTACTGGTGGCACGGAATGAAGTGAGAGATAGCTCGTTTCGTTGCCAAGTGCTTGGTATATCAACAAGTGAAGGCGGAGCACCAGAGGACAGCTGGTCTGTTGCAGTCGCTACCCATTCCCGAGTCGAAATGGGAGCACATTACTATAGATTTTGTCACGGGTTTTCCTCGGAGTCCTAGGGGACGTAACGCAGTGTGGGTGATTTTTGATAGACTTACAAAGTCAGCCCATTTCTTACCTTTAAGAGTGGGCCAGTCGACAGAGGTATTGGCAAAGATGTATATGGAGCAGATTGTGAGATTACACGATGTGCCTGTTAGTATTGTGTCGGACCGCGACTCGAGATTCACCTTTCACTTTTGGATGAGCATGCAAGAAAGTTTGGACACACGGTTGAAGTTTAGCACGGCGTACCATTCGCAAACAGACGGCCAGTCGGAGCGTACCATTCAGACGCTAGAGGATATGTTGAGAGCGTGCATGCTTGACTTGGCGGATCATGGGAGGACCACCTTCATCTTGTTGAGTTTTCCTACAATAATAGCTATCAAACGAGCATTCAGATGGCTCCATTTGAAGCATTGTATGGTAGGAAGTGTCGGTATCCTGTTTGTTGGAGCGACATAGGAGAGCAACAGCTATTGGGTACCGAGTTAGTCTTGAGCACAGTGGAGACAGTGAAGAAATTCACGGCCACCTGCGAGCAGCATAGGATCGTCAAAAGCAGTGGGCAGATAATCGTCGCCGACCCTTGGAGTTCAAAGAGGGCGACTATGTTTTCTTGAAGATATCCCCCACTAGAGGCACGATTCAATTCGAAGGACGTGGAAAATTGAGTCCAAGGTACATCGGGCCTTTCGATGTCTTAGAACATGTTAGAGAGGTTGCCTATAGATTGGCCTTGCCACCGTCGCTGGAGGAAGTACATGACGTATTCCATGTATCTTAGCTAAGGAGGTACGTGGCAGACGGCAACCATGTGCTTGATTACTCCGAGATCACAGTTGGACCGAGCTTGTCACACGAAGAGCAACCGGTAGGCATTCTTGATCGTCGAGTGAAGGTGTTGCGGAATCAATCTATTTTATTTGTTCGCGTGGCTTGGAAGCATCACTCGCCAGGAGAGTCTACTTGGAAGCGCGAGGACGACGTTCGAAATCATTACCCACATTTGTTTGACAACCAAGGTATGTCTTGCACATGATAGTCTTTATAGCTTCTTGCTTTGCATAACATGGCATTCGACCCCTACCATAGTCTAATTTCAAGGACACAATTTTTTTAAGTTGGGTAGGATGTAAAACCCCCTAATAAATTAAAATATTTAAATTTAGTTTTGTGTAGAAATTTGTGCTAAAATACATGTATGCATAATATTAGGAGTGTAAAATAATAGTAATAGCAAATACTTAAGTTAATACATAGTATGGGTGTAAGTTTATATGATATATTTATTTGTATATACGTATGTGTGTATATGTTGATTTATTAAGATGTATATATTTATATATACATATATGTGGGAATATATGTGTATATAAATATATCTAAAATATTAAATCATTGAAAAGAGTTTTAAATTAGAAATAATAAATAAAAATAGAATTTAGAAATTTAAATAAAGTAATAGTAGAAAAAAATAGAAAATAGAATTAAAAAAAAGGAGTTGAAGGCCGACCCAACCCGAAGGGGGCCGACCCAAATCCTCAAAGCAAATGTTGTTGCTTTTAAAGAAAAAAAAAGGAAAAACTTTCCACCCACTTAAAGTGGGCGGGCCCCTATCCCTTTCATATATGTTATAGCAGCACCCAATCCTAACCCGTGAGCACCCAACATAGTAGCTTTATTAGAATCCTAGTAGTATTAGGTTTTGCCCAAAACTTGTTATATATATTTCTCCCTCCACAGACCTCAAAACCCTAGACTCCCAAAACAAAAATTGCGGCAAAACATCCCTCTTCATCTACGAGTTCGTTTCACCAGCAACGGAGTTGTTTGTACGACGAACGGAGCATCGAAAGTCAGTCCCTCGTCAACCACGGAGCAGTTTTTCCACTCAAGGTACCCTACTTCCTGATAACGTAACTTTTTACTCGTAACTCTGATTTTTGATCCGTAAGTTGGAAAGTAGACTTGACCCTCTTCGAGAACCTCCAGATGGATTTTGACATGACCATCTAACTGGTTCGAAAAATCGAACCGAAGTTAGCAAAAAATTAGATTTTCTGGACTGTTAAAACCAATTCTAAATTTGTCGGCCAATTTTTTTGTTGTACATTAAAAATTTGTAGAAACTAATTGAAAACAGTAAAAGAAAACATAATGAGATCGTAACGCATCTTCTGGATCGTCGTTTCGATTAACGTGTAAAAAGTAAATTGATGTTAAAGTTGAAGGAAAAACAGTGTTAATATATATAAAATTCTAAAAATTTTCTCGGGTGTGCGCCCCGACAAACCGGACGACGTGGTCGTGCGCTATATGCACCGAAAGGCGTATTTGGATGTTGCTGACGTGTGGGAACTGACGGAACTCAGTTTCATCGCGTGTGCGCGACAAAATCAGTTCGTATCCGTCAAGATACCCCCGTTTTGTCAATTTGCAAACTTTGCCCTAACTTCGTGAATAGTCATCGGATCGAGACGAAACTTGCACCAACAGGTCCGAATCAAAATTCTGTTCCTGTGTGCCAAGTTTGGTTCGATTCTGAGAAGGTCGACCAGAACCCCTTTTTGGTGGCGATCCACTCAAACGGGAGATTTTGTACGTGGCTCATCGGAATCCAAAACTGGACATACCGTTGAGTTCTCCTCCTCAAAGTGAATCCGTAGACATATAGTTTGATGACTTTAGAGACCACAGACTTTGGCACGTATTTCGGTAAAAAGTGGTCCAACGACGGACATCGTTTTGACCCGAAATTATAATTTTGCCCTTATTTCAGAATTAGACTTTTGGACAGGCATTTCCTAGGTATATATTTTATACCGAGTATATTTTTGATGTTTGTTTCAGCATCCGAAGTTGTTTGGAGATCGTGACATTTCTTGGCTGACATTGTGATTTCCTGGACTTGCCACTTTGCACCATCAGGCAAGATACCTTGCCACCTCTTCTGTGATTACTTATTTCTTATTTTTAGTTATTTATATTCAATATTTCTTATTTGTCTTGGTTAGTATATTAATGTGCGTCTAAGTCACACTTGGGTGCGAGCGACTCTATCGGTCGTCTTTTCTTGTTTTATTTATTTCTCTTGCATGGACCTAGTCTAGAGACCACACATTATTCATGGGATATTGGTATATCTCATACGGCCTTGACACTTGATTATTATGAGTCCTGAGTCATATGTAGAACACGTATCCGCGTAGTCGGCTGGCCACCGGTACATATGAAATGTACAACGGATAGGAGTAATCGTCAATAGAATTGCATATTAGAAGACTTGGCGGTTACTAGAGGTTTATATCGATCATGGACATGATGATACTAGGCATTGGATAGGAAGAACAATACCTGACGTATGATCTTCGATTGCACTTCCCTTGTAACTCGAAAGCTCCACTGGAGATACGGGTATGATTAGCCTCTCAGGTTGGCCACTGTCATTCTTGGAACATTATGCACTTGGTCACTGGTGTCTAAGAGGGGACTATACCGGATCCTATATTCTGCCAGGGCTCATGCATCGAAGGATTGTATCTCAGCTGCATATTCACTGTAGAATGGTCAGGAACCCTATCGCATGCATACCTTTCTTTCTTATTATATTATCACAGTTACATGGCATGGTGTTTTCTTCTATCTTGTTACGTCCCTCTGAGGACCTAGTTATCTCTCTAAGATTAGACGACTTCCTACAGGAGTACGGAGTGGCATTGGATTCAGCTTACATCAATGACGAGGCAGTTCCTACTGATTTCTAGTCTATTCCTTATTTAAGACATTAGTGGACATTATTTTTACATATCTTTTCTTTCTATTTTGCGGAGGTTGGACTTTAATCTTGTGAGACTATTTTCATAGCTGTTTGGAGTGAGCATGTTCATCCGGCTATCTTTTGATACACTTATTTATTATTTGGACTCTTTTATCTTCTGTGTTGAGCTGTGATGAGATTAGATTATATTATTCTGGAATGTGATTATTTTATTTACAGCTTATGTGCATATATGAGGATTCCATATATTGGAGTATTCTTTGTACATGTGCAGCTGGCATGTTCATGTACTTGGTCCTATGTATTTTCGGACTGGGACGTTACAATGTGTGTCTTATGGCATTAGGATCTGAGGTGGACAAACCCTTTCATGCTAGAAGCAAGTGAATTTTCGATAGTGGTAGTTCACGACCACTAAAAAAGAATATGGCATTTACGGTGCGCAGTTGCTGCGGATTATAAATGACACTCTTTTACATCTTACAAATATGTGTACCGTAAAAGAGTTATTTTTTGTCTTTTTTAAGCGTGTTTGACATGCACGCCGTAATTGAAGACTCAATTACGACATATATTTTTGCGTGTTATTGAAGACTCATTTATGACATACATTTTTGCACATTGTAATTGAAGACTCATTTACGGTATGCATTTTTGCACATCATAATTGGAGGCTCATTTACGACATACATATTTGTGCTTTATAATTGGAGGCACATTTACGGCACATTTTTGCGTGTTGTAAATGAAGACTAATTTACGGCATACATTTTTGGCGTAAATGATTTTAATTGTTTATTAAAAAATTAGTTTCTCTCCTAACAAAATTCTCCTCCTAAAAAATTTAGTTTCCCTCTCAAATCCAGATTTGAAAAAATGTAAAAAAATAGTTTCCCACCTATGTTTTTATTCTCCCCTTATTTTTTTTTATTTTCCTCATTATGTTTAGATTCAAGTTTTCATTTCCCTCTTTATATTTTCTTTCAACTTTTCAAATTTTTAATTCCCTCTCATTCTATCTCATATTACCATCTTCTTCCATTTGAGTTCATGGTACCATAACAACCGCCATGAAAAGAAGAATAATGGTAGGTCAGAAAGAACGCTCGAGAGCCTCCATCACCCCAGTCTCTCCCACTCAATCACAACCTTTCTCTCCCTACCCCAACTCAAAGCCGCCTATGCCCACATCATCGTCTCTGGCCTCGCCGTAAACCCTTCACCACCTGTCGACTCCTCGCGTCTATAGCCCTCCTCCTCAAATCTACGTCTTGACTATGCACACACCCACCTCTTCCTCTTTTTCGTTCGACAATGAGGCGATCTGGGGGATCACATGGGAGGACATTCTGACCTAGGGGATGAAGCACCACAATGAGGAGCTGAGTCGGTTCTCCGACCGAAAGATGGATGAGGACGTGGGGATGTTCAGGTGGTAGCAGGCGTGGCTAAAGAGCCTCTTATAGGTATTCTTTACGACGACGAAGGGAGCGTGGTTGGTGAGCCTGCTTTTGCACTGCGTCCATCCTTCGGTACCCGTGCTCTGGGTGAACGAAGGGGCATGGTTGTTAGAAATTCTTTTCTTTTCTTCCTTTTAAAAATCTGTAACAGAATAAAATTGAAGTAAAGGTTACCGACCTTCGCGGAAGTCGAGCAGGTAGCACTGTCCTAAGAGTTAATCCAAGTCTATGTGCAGACTTTATCCTAATGCTCCTAGTAGTAAAATTTTTGCTCCACCGGTAACTCATTGTTATACACAACGCAGAGATAGTAACCCTTGACTTAGCTCTGCCTAGAGCAAAACGAAGAACAGAAGAATCTAGAGGAGATAAGATTTTGAAAGAGTTTTCGTAGGTTTTTTCTGTGTAAAAAAAAGGATGAGAATTATCTCAATTTATAGGCTATTGAGTCTCTCCAAAGGACAAAAATATAATGACAATTAATTCGAACATTACGAAAACAATTAACGTCAGACGTTTATGAGGACAAATAGATTTGGACGTTACAAAGAAAATCAAATAGGAAAAATGTGGTTCAAAGAACCTAGATAAATTTAATATGTCCAAACGTTAAATTTTTAGTGGATTATAATGATCAAAAATTATAGAGGAGAAAAAAGATTTTTATGGTCTCAGTCCGAACCCTAAGAGAAAATTGAATCGACTTTCGGTGCCCATAGATGTGGACATGTATTCGCACCTATTACGCGCGTCAAACTGAGTCGAGCCGTGCCGGACGACGGCAGCGGCATGCGCGTGTGGCCCATAAGGCTCCCACACAATACTTTAATGAAGCAACAAGGAGCAATGCAGTATATGCTCAAAACATTCCCCCACTCTAGCTAATGTGGGACTATATAGTAGGAAAGAGGAAAATGGTTTTTGAGAATAAGAGTAATAGCAGCACCAACAATCCCCTCCAAAACCCAAGTTCCAAATAAGAACAAATATATGAGTAGAAAAGATCTGTACATGAAATAAAATTAATTAAGGAATTTAGTAAAATAATTTAGGGACACAGTTTTAAAGAGAATATAGTCTCCTAGGTGGATATAGTCAAGGAACGATTAAATTATTTCTTAAATTGCAACGGTTAGTAGGTCACGAGGGGCGGTCGAATGAGTCAATGTTGAGATACAGTCAAATAGTTTGGTAGATGACTAACTACTCTTGAGTATACACTACTATTATGGTCATGAGTGTTATGGCAATTACTATCCATCTTGGTTGCCTCTCAATACAATATCTAAATCTATTAGTTCGAATCCCTCAAAAAGTTTTCTCAATAATATTCTCAAAAAATAATCTACCATAATTTGTATCCTTTCTAAGCCGTCGACTTAAATATTTAATTTTCTTAATTCAATCTCCAAGTATCCCTTATCACAATTATATTATCAATCCAACCTTTAAACTCAAGATTTCATGAACCATAATTTTTTATTTTACCAAAATTTTTGATATCCATAATCACAACTTTTAACTCAAAATCTAAATCGATTTATAAATCATTAATCATGGGACACAATTTGAAATTTGAAATTTCCCCTCAAACTCGTTTCATATCTTCCAAAATATTTTAAACCAAAATTTTACTATCATCACCTCAAACTTAAAACTCAAAATTAGCAATCTTACAAATCGAAAATCGTACGACTCAATTTAAAATCTTAAGATTCCCCCCCCCCCCCTTTTTCATAATCCAAATTTAACTCAGAATATAACTCAACTTATAAATCATAGATCATACTACAAAATTTTAAAAAATTGAAATCTTCCTCAAAGTCGATTTCATATCTGTCAAAAATAAATAACTACCATGAGTCATAAATATCCTAAAATTAGGAATCAATTTGTTTTCTCAATTCTACTATCCTCTTGTGTATACCACTTAGTAGTAAAAATTTTAACAATTTTTTGAAGACGGTAATATCGCTACTACCCAACTTGGAATTAACTAATCCTTAAGTTTAAAAATGCCTTTATAACTCAAATAAGATCTCAATACATATCAATTGTCCATGTAATCCCTGTGTTTGACCTATGAGCATATACCAGTGTAGTCATCTTCCTAACTGACATTAAAGGATAAGATACGGTAGGAGGAGTTCTAGCAAGAGACGAATCAAGGAGTTGATTGAGAAATCGAAATGGAGTCAAGGGAAGAGATCAAGTATGTGGATGAGATCCTTAACTCTATTACTATATGCAGGCTCACATCGGTACAATAACGTAATCGAAGTGATAAACTTGACCTGCATGGGCCACCACAAAAATATGTAACGCCCCGGTCCCAAAATACGTAGGACCAAATACGTAGACATGCCAGCTATATAGATACGAAGTACAGGGGCCTTGTATGTATACATAAGCTGTAAAATGTAGTAAATCGCAACTAACTAATATCATCCACAAAATAAAGGAATAAAAGATATCATATAATGAATTGTTTAGTATAATATGTTGGGTGGAGACACATCCACTACCAACCAAAATAAAAAGGAAGAAGTACATGATAAATAAAAGGACTAAGTGGAAGTACCAAGGAGAAACCAAGTCACGTCATCTTCGAACAAATGGAGAAAACCACGATCCCGGCTAGGATACCTGCGGAAGACATGAACACACACCTGGAGAATAACCAGGTCCTCAGAGGGACGTAACAAGATACAGGAAAAACAAGCTAATATGAACTGTCAAAATAATAATAATATGCAAGACTCTCCTAGACACCAATATGCAAAAGGGAATGCTAACCACCTAGTGTGCAATTTAGAGGACAAATTTCATGCACATGGGTGAGATTTAGGCTACATGTACGTAACTGGCATCCAGTCATCCGTATCCGTCCGTAACGTCCAAAACGTCAGAGGACATCTGCAAATATAATCGCCACAGTTCCATCCGGAGACTGTGGTTTACCTATTTGGATTCTCATACGCACTAGCGACTATCCTCCCCTAATATTTTCCACACTGTCCAAGTCATGTCCATAACCCGTCCAGTTTTGTAACTGCTTGAGTCTCCATACCCTAGTCATAGCAGTTACGAACATCGACCGTCATACGACTTTAGAGATGGCCAGTCCATGTCGTGCCCCTAGCAAAATATCTCAAACCGTGTAGTGTGAGTGTTATGGCCCAAGGAGATATAAGGATATCCTCCAACAAGAAGGTAGTCCGCTAAAACTAATTTAACATGCATATAGTAAAGTAAAACGACTAATAGAGTCGCTTGCACCCAAGTGTGGCTTGGACACGCAGTTTATAACAATTAAAAATAACAAATATAAAACAAAGTAAATAATGCAAAAAATAAATAATATGATAGTTAATTAGCAAGATATACTTTCCTGAGTCCTGAGCACTGTGGTAGCGAAGATCAGACAGGAAAGTAGGTAGAACAATGGTTGCCGAGGAACTAAGGTCCAAACAAACATCTCTGGATGCTGAAAATCGTCTATTATCTAATTATAATTAATACTGTACCTACTAGATTTATTTAATAAATTTTGAAATTAGGATATGGTATAGATTTTTGTATCAACTTTCCGAAAAACTAAATGAATCGCATTTACGTACCCGAAATCTCCTAAAATTACGAAAATATCGAAATACGTTTGTTTTTCGGACATCTAATACTCAAATAGTTTTACAGAAATCTACAAAACAAATTTTTTTCTATTATGTTTCTGGAATCTTACCTCGATACGCTTCTTTTAAAAAAAACTGGAAGCAAAACGGAATTCGAAGTTAGGAGATATCGTCTTTCCAAGTTGCTCTTGCTACTAAAAAGCGGGGCTGAATTCTAATGACGAATTTTAGAGCTTCTATTGGACTAAAAATAATTTTGAATTATGGCTGATAAAAGGGGGATGTATCGGGTTTATATAGGTATTTATTTTAGATTTATCTCCTAAATTAGATAGGATTTGATTTAAATAAATGGGAGTTTGCTTTATTAGGATATGATATAAATAGAGATGTTTTCCTAGTAGAAGTAGGATTAGAATTTATTAAAAATATTATTTATATTTATCTAAATTATCTATAACATTATTTAAAATTACTATGGATAATAATATAGTTAATATTTATTTAAACAACCTTCATCTAATCTCATTTATACAAGCTGAAATATTTAGTACTAAATTTGACATTATTCTATATTATGTAAATAGTGTACAATATAAGTAACATGTAAAAAGTAATAAAATTTATGAAATAAATCCTAAAATTTTGAGAAAAAATGTATAATATAGTTTAGATCCTTAATGTACTAGAAAAATAGCTTTATATATTTTTATACTAAATTCACTAATGAGAACTATACTAAATATATGTAAAATAATACAAATTATATAATAAGTCAATAAATAGTTATTTAAAAATCCAAAAATTCTACAAATATTTATTTGGAAAAACAGGGGGTTACAAAAGTCTTATCTAGATAAGGACTAAGAAGAGTTTTAATTCCCCTTGGATGTTCCACTATTTAATTCAAATTGATTTAAAAGTAACTCAATCAAATATAATCCGATGTAGATAGATTCTATCTCTAATTTAAACTGTATTTAAATAACTTAATATATTTTCTCCAACTTAAATCATCATAATTAATTACATATTAAATCAACCCATATTTAATATACTTTTTTCAAAATAATATATTAGTGATAATAATTAATTTTGAAAATACAAATATATATACACTCGCATACAAAAATAATACTTATATAAAACACAGATTTTCTACATTACTAGTTATACTTGTACCATAAAATAAAATGGCCTCTCGTTTTTTTAAAAAATAAAGTTTGGCAATCCTCGGTGCGACGCATTTACAACTTCAAGCAATATAAAATATTTATCATCTATTATTTTGAAATTCTTTTTAAATCTATGTAATTAAAACGTTTTATAAAAATATGTACTTCGTACTTATTCGTACTTGACGAGAAATTTACGAAACACAAACTCGTACGAGACGTACAAATACGAAGTACAAAAATCAATATCATATTTATTAAAAATATCGTAGTATAAATTTAGGAGTTTTACACCTATCATCTGTGAATATCTATCTTGTTCTACAGGTGATCCTTCATTCTTTTTTAGAACAATATTGCTGTCATAAGGAGTAAGGGAAATTTTTTTGTCAAAATACTCGAACTTTCTTAGATTTTCTCAATTGAATGTGCTAAGGATAGAGTATATCCCTCTTTGCATTTGGATACTTGCATTCCTAGGATCAACTTTACTTCACCTAGGTCTTTCATATCAAACTAGTTAGATAAATAATTCTTAGTGTTATTTATCAATTCCAGTAAAAATCCTAGAATAAATATATTATCAACATACAAGCATAAGATGACACAACTACCATTTGTAATTTAGAATACAAACGTTTATCATATTCGTTTGGCACAAAACCAAATTCTAAAATAACTTTATCAAATTTTTTGTGCCATTGCTTCGGAGCTTGCTTTAGGCCATAAAGTGATTTTACTAATCTATAAACTTTTTTTCTTGATCTTTAGCAATGAAACCTTCAAGTTGCTCCATATATTTTTTTCTCTCTAAATCTCTATTTAGGAATGCTTAAGGCTAGAAGGGTTCTAATAGAAGTGATTCTAGCTACAAGAGAGTAGGTATTAAAATAGTCTAATCCCTTTTTCTGGGTAAAATCTATTGCTACTAATCTAGCCTTGTATATCTCTATGGTACCATTGGCTCTAAGTTGCTTTTTGAAGATCCACTTACAACCTATGGATTTACTACTTAGAGGAAGGTCTGCTAAAAACCAAGTACTGTTATCCATAATGGAGTTGTACTCATTATTAATAGCTTCGTTCCAGAAAGGGACATCAGGAAAAGATATGGCTTCTTCATAAGTTGAGGGATCACCCTCTATCAAAAAAGTAAAGAATTCTTCTCCTAAATTCTTTTTAATCCTTTCTCTTTTACTCCTTCTAGGTTTTATATTTTATTCTGGTTGTGAACTTGATATTTGAACATGAGAACTAGCAGATGGAGTGAAAGAAGGGTTGGAGGAAGATGATGAGGGTCTATCCTTAAAGGAAAATATATTCTCAAAGTAAACTGCATCTTTAGCTTCTATAATTGTATTATTAGAGATTTTATTTACTTCAGAATGAGTTAAAAGAAATCTATTGGCATTGCTGTCCAGGACATATCCTATGGACACATCATCTACAGTTTTAGGTCCAATCTTCCTTTTTTTGGGTTCAGGAATTCCTACCTTGGCTAAATATCTCCAAATTTTGAGGTAATTAATCCTAGCAGTTCGGCCTTTCCATAACTCATATGGTGTCTTATCATTAGACTTATTGGGTATCCTATTAAGGATATAAGAGGCCGACAATAAAAGCCTCTCCCCATAGATTATCAGGAGCACCTGAGCTAAGAAGCATGGCATTTACCATGTCTAACAGAGTATGATTATTTCTTTCAGCAACTTCATTGGATTGTGGTGAATAAGGAACAATAACCTCATGAATAATTGTATGTTTTTTACAAAAGTTAGTCATTTTATTTGAGGTATACTCTCCACCATGATATGATCTAAGAATCTTGATCTTTCTATCTAACTAGTTTTCAGCTTCAGATTTATAGACCTTAAATCTGTCTAGAACTTCATCTTTTGTTTTAAGAAGGTAGATGTAACAATACTTTGAATGATCATCTATAAAAGTGATAAAGTATTTCCTACCGCCTCCGGTCAAAACCATATTGGAATCATAAACGTCGATATGAATAAGTTCTAGAAGTTCGAAATCCCTTTGGACAGATTTGAATATAGTCTAATGTGTTTGGCTTGAACACAAATCTCACATTTGTCTTTATCATCAATAGGAGTCTTAGGAATAAGATCTAAGTTCATCATCCTTTTAAGAGATCCTAAATTCACATGACCTAGTCTGCCATGCCAAACATTTGATGATTCAATATTAGCGACCACAAAAGAAGGATTTAAAATTTTATTCATAGTACTCAAAATAAAGAGTCCGCCCTTTACAAATTATTTTCCTACAAAGAGTTCATTCTTAGAAAAAAAAAACTACTTTATTAGCCTCAATTACAATTTGTATTCTGAGGCTACAAGTAGAGACCCACTAACAAGATTTCTCCTAACCGATGGCACATGAAGCACATCATAGAAAGGTAAAAAATTTTTCGATGTCATCTTCAGATCTATTCTTCCTCTTCCTATGATCTGTGCTGTTGAGCCATCTCCTAGGGTCACATCTTCTCCACCTGATTCTTGATAGTTTGAAAAATATGTGCGATCAAACGAAATGTGAATATTAGCTCCGGAATCCAACTACCAATTATCAGAATGGTAAGAAATATTTACTACTGATTGATAGCTTACAGACATGAAGGAGTTAGAAGACCCATTCAGAATCACGTTAGCCTCCGGTTTAGGAGAGCATTTCCCTTTCAAGGAGGTATTGACAGCTTCTTTCTTTCGATGGAAGCAGTTGATGGTCATATGGTTTGTTTTGCCACACATAAAACAAAATCTCTTATGATCCTGAGTCTGACCAAAGTTTCTAGGTTTCTGAGATTGCTGGTGTAACACCCACTTTTCTAAAATAAGGATAATTTTAAACTTTTATAATTTTGATTATTCAATATTAGGATTTAATCATGTTAATGATTTTTGATAAATTTTAATTAATTTAATACTATTTTAAAATATTGAATTATGATTTTGATGGTTAACTAGTGCAACCCTAGAATTGCTAAGCCTAGAGACTAACCATGACCATGGGAGCCTTGTCATGTGATTAGAATTATAAATTACCACTTTTTAGCCTAAGGGTATTTTGGTCATTTTTGACTTTGAATGAAAATAAATTTTGATTAATTAATTTTGTGCTTATCTCTATTGTTAAGCCTTAACCTAGAAATGAGCTAACCTAGATATGATCATGAGACTAGATATTCCATTAGAACCTTCTCACTAAGTGTCAAGATTAGTAATATCTAGATATTAACTTTAGCTACATATTTACTTCAGATATTTAGCTTGAAACCTAAATTACATGGGCCTTTACCTAGAAAGCCTTGAACTAACTTATAGAAGCCCTCCTAGCATAAATATCTACCCCAAACCCTAGCATAGCACTATATGGCCAGCCAAGGAGTCCCCTCCCATATATATCAACACTTGTTAGGATATTGCCTCTTTTCATTCCAACATTAAACCTAATTTTTGTTCTTCCTCAAATTTCATCCCTTGCTCAAATCAATCCCAAATTGATCCAAATCAATTGCATCACCCTCCCCTACAGTAAAGAAGACCATTGGAGGCTAGCTAGCAAGGTTTGAAGGCATTGGGACCATATCAAATTGAGGAAGACATTAATTCTAGGCTCTTTACATTGAGATTCCAACACTCAATAGGTAAACCCCTTTAAACCCATTAAACCCTAATTTTTTTTCATAGATGCATACATCTAGGTACCATACCCCTGTAGACCAAGTTTGGTAGGAATTGGTGTCCTTTTGATACGCGTATCGGACACGTATCGGAGTGTGCATGAAAGTGTTTGATGAAATGCCTATGTGAACTTTTTGTTCTCCATTTTGAAAACTAATTTCATATTTGGGAAGCCCTTGTTCTAACCTCGACTGACTGAGCACATTTTCGTGCCCTTTTCGTGTCCAAATATGGACATAAACCTGTGTACGAGACTACGGTTTACTGTCCTGCTACCCGACACAGTTTTTGGACACAACATGCCACGTCGTGCCTAACACTTGGCCAGTAGGTCAGGGCAGTGACTGAAATGTCACCCCCCAATCCATGCTTGGCCACGTGTCGTATCGGACACGTTCTTACGCACGCACACATTTTGCTCTGTATTGTGCAGTCGTAAAATCGGCCACTATACAAGCACTTCGTGTCACACGAGGACACGTCATGGATATGTGGTGAGGTGTCAACCATATAGGCCAAAGCCCCAGCTACACTTGGACACGAGCATGTGACACCTAGTGCTCTGTGTCGTATCATTTTCTCCTTGACACGGTTGTACGAGGCCTTGGCTACACAGAAAACTGATACTTATATTATCTATTTTGGACACTTCGTGTCCATTTGTTTGGACACGTAGACCCCTCCCCTGACACGCACACATATGGAGAACACCCTGAATTTGGGTTTTATTTGGAACTTGGTTTTCAATTTGGCATTTTCGAACTGACAATTATACTTATTTTAACTGATACCGAATAAAACCTGGATTTGGGTTTTTCAATGGTAACTGAGTTTTCAAAATGTATACTGAGTTTTTGGGTTCAAATGAGAACTGGAAATTACTGATACTCGAGTTAAACTGAGAATATGCTCATGATACTTTAAAATATGATTTGGGTTTTTGTTTAACTTGTATAAACTGTAAACCCCATGTTTCACTAATATGTGAACTAAGGTTTAATTGTGAACTAAATTTGAACATTTTGAAACCAAGTTTAGATATTAAACTGAGTTGATACCTTACTGGTATTAATAACTGAGTGTTGTTGATTAATTGTATGCTGAGATTAAGTTGAATTAGTTCACTGCGGCATAGGCTGGGCGTGCCCCTACACTGGGTGTGGGTCATGACACGTTTTTAGTGGTGGCCCATGCAGGTCGAGATTCGCTTTTGTATGAAGTCGTGGTAGTAGGATGGTTAGTTGTACTGCTGCGCACCTGCGATAGAATATAGGAAGTAAGGTATTAGAATGAGAGGATACTCAATCACAGTTAGAATTCCTTGAGAGATTCCTGGGATGACCCTTGAGAATCTCATTTTGAACTTCAAATTTGAAATCATTTTCTCTTGTTTTGATTCACCCTTACTCCTTGTTATTTGAATTTGATTTTGATGGATCGTTGTTGATTTTGATTTTTCTTATCGAGATAAATTTTATGACCCGAGTTACGGTATCTTCTGATAATATATGTTGACGAGAATAATAGGGATGGTAAAACGTCTACTTTGTTATGGAGCCTAGGGTTTATCGCAGCTATATTAGCTGGCAGGGCAAGAACGTAGGGACCTGACTTCGGATGTATATATCTTGATCAAAAGATTTGGAATTTCTCGCAGCTATACTAGTCGGCATAGCGAGGATTACAGACGACATGATTATAGAGATGCATACCCCAGTTATGGACTATATCGTTCATCGCAGCCTTGCTTACTAGCGTGGCGAGGATTCTGAATATTAAAATTTTGGACAGACGTATGTGATTATCAGATTATATCTTGAGAAGGTTTTTAAAGTATCACCTCTTTTATTTCACTTATGTTTTTAAAAAAAAATTGTTTTCCATCATCAAATAACTTAGGAGTAGGGATAACTTTAGATTAATTAGTCTAATTCTTTGTAGAACTTCATTTAGTTATAATTTTTCTTAATGATTTGATGACTTGTACAAGGTCTTATCTTAGAATTAATATTTTAGTTTTGATAGTAGAATATAAACCCATTGTAGTTAATTCTCTGTTGTTTATAATATATACCAGTTTTTATATAAGATGTTAGTCTGCCTTCAGCCTTGGATGATTGATTGTTTTTCTTACCTTTTCCAGTATGGCACCCATGACCCGAACCCGTCGTCTGAGAGACGCTGCAGCTCTGGATATGACTGGGAGTGTGCTTCCACCTCCTATTGCTCAAGAGGTAGTGACCCCTCAGGCTGACCCAAGGGTTGTGGCACCTTCCGCCATCGAGGAGGTGTTGCAGCCTCACCAGAGAGTTTCTCTCCACTACCTGTCATTCAGGAGAGAGCTGCAGTCTCATCTGAGACCGAGAGTCTTCCCCCGCCTCCTCCTCTGCCTCCAGGAGTGGTACCCCATACCATATTCCCGGGAGGTTTGTTTCCCGACGGAGCTCAGATATTCGGACTCCTCCAGGATGTGTTGGAGGCACAGAGAGTTCAGGCTGAGATCCTGAGGGAGCAGGGCCACGGGATCCAACTACTGTAGGATTTTGTACATTCAGAAGGAGAGCCTAGTTCTAAGAGGACGAGGAGCAGTGTATACCCAGAGCCCCATGAGCACCCATACTATCAGCCTAGACCAGCCTATCCAGTCCAAACTCCTGTCTAATAGAGGCCAGTTGAGAAAGTGCCTACCTGTACCTTCTGTAGAAAGCTTGGACATATATGGGACCACTGTAGGAAGAGAAGAGGGGTATGCCTGTTTTGTGGGTCAGCTGCACACATGTTGCGAGACTATCCTACTATACTTATCTCAGCCAAGGCTCCGCCTTCGGGAGGGAGTTCCAGCCACCAGACCTAGTTGGAGGTGAGTCCTTGACCTATACCTTAGCCTGTCATTGATGATTGATGCACCCTACTATATTGTTGTATGTTTTTGATACCTTATGATTGCTTTTGATCTAGTATGACTAGAATGGCTAGATGAGACCTCAGACTGATACTACCTACCATAATCATATATGTTATCTTTCCAATTGCATGATTTAGATAAGTTTTCTTAAGACCTTGATTGATTGGGGGTTTGACATAGAAGGAGTACGACCGACCTAAATTTCGAGGACAAAATTCTTCTAAGGGGGGTAGACTTGTAACACCTACTTTTCTAAAATAAAGATAATTTTGAACTTTTATAATTTTGATTATTCAATATTAGGATTTAATCATGTTAATGATTTTTGATGAATTTTAATTAATTTAATACTATTTTAAAATGCTGAATTGTGATTTTAATGGTTAACTAGTGCAACCCTAGAATTGCTAAGCCTAGAGACTAACCATGACCATGGGAGCCTAGTCATGTGATTAGAATTACAAATTATCACTTTTTAGCCTAAGGGTATTTTGGTTATTTTTGACTTTTAATGAAAATAAATTTTGATTAATTAATTTTTTGCTAATCTCTATTGTTAAGCCTTAACCTAGAAATGAGCTAACCAAGATATGATCATGAGACTAGATATTCCATTAGAACCTTCTCACTAAGTGTCAAGATTAGTAATATCTAGATATTATCTTTAGCTAGATATTTAAGATATTTAGCTTGAAACCTAAATTACATGGGGCCTTTACCTAGAAAGCCTTGAATTGAACTTATAGAAGCCCTCCTAGTATAAATCTACCCAAAACCCTAGCATAGCACTCTATGGCCAGCCAAGGAGTCCCCCCTATATATATCAACACTTGTTAGGATCTTGCCTTTTTTCATTCCAACATTAAACCTAATTTTTGTTCTTCACCAAATTTCACCCCTTGCTCAAATCAACCCCAAATTGATCCAAATTAATTTTATCACCCTCCCCTACAGTAGAGAAGACTATTGGAGGCTAGCTAGCAAGGTTTGAAGGCATTGGAACCATAGCAAATTGAGGAAGACATCAATTATAGGCTCTTTACAATGAGATTCCAACTCTCAATAGGTAAACCCCTTTAAACCCATTAAAACCCTAATTTTTCTTCATAGATGCATACATCTAGGTACCATACCCCTGTAGACCAAGTTTGGTAGGAATTGGTGCCCTTTTGATACGCGTATCGGACACGTATCGGAGTTTGTATGCAAGTGTTTGATGAAATGTCTATGTGAACTTTTTGTTCTCCATTTGAAAACTAATTTCATATTTGGGAAGCCCTTGATGTGTGTTTTTGAACCCCTACTGATTGAGCACATTTTTGTGTCCTTTTCGTATCCAAATTTGGACACGAACCTGTGTACGAGACCACGGTTCACTGTCCTGCTACCCGATACAGTTTTTGGACATGCCACGCCACGTGGTAGCCTGACACTTGGCTAGTAGGTCGGGGCAGTGACTGACAGGTCACCCCCAAGCCATGCTTGGCCACGTGTCGTATCGGACACGTTCTCACGCACGCATACGTTTTGCACTGCACTATGCAATCGCAAAATCGGCCACTGACACGCACTTCGTGTCACACGAGGATACGTCATGGACACGTGGTGAGGTGTCGACCATGTAGGCCAACACCCCAGCTACACGTGGACACGAGCACGTGGCACCTAGTGCTCTGTGTCGTGTCATTTTCTCCTTGACACGGCTGCACGAGGCCTATGCTACGCAGAAAACTGATACTTGGATTCTCTATTTTGGACACTTCGTGTCCATTTGTTTGGACACGTAGACCCCTCCTCTGACACGCACACATATGGAGAACACCCTGAATTTGGGTTTCATTTGGAACTTGGTTTTCAATTTGGCATTTTCGAACTGACACTTATACTTGTTTTAACTGATACCGAATGAAACCTGGATTTGGGTTTTTCAATGGTAACTGAGTTTTTGAAATATATACTGAGTTTTGGGGTTCAAATGAGAACTAGGAATTACTGATACTCGAGTTAAACTGAGAATATGTTCCTGATACTTTAAAATGTGATTTGGGTTTTTGTTTAACTTGTATAAACTGTGAACCCCATGTTTCACTAATATGTGAACTAAGGTTTAATTGTGAACTAAATTTGAACATTTTGAAACCAAGTTTAGATATTAAACTGAGTTGATACCTTACTTGTATTGATAACTGAGTGTTGTTGATTAATTGTATGCTGAGATTAAGTTGAATTAGTTCACTGCGGTGTAGGCTGGGCGTACCCACTTCTCGTGTCCCTACACTGGGTGCGGGTCGTAACAGCTGTTGATGAGAGTTTTGGTATGTTGCTGAAAACTTTGCTTCTTTTTGAAGGAGTTCTTCTTGGATTTGAGATGAAGGTTAGACTTGGGTTTGCCGCGGGCTTCTACAAGGTTTATCTTAGCTTTGGAATCAGACCTAGCTTTGGACTTTATCCTAAACTCTTTTTCTGTTCTAAGTCTCTTTAGAACTTAAGGATATGTAAGAGTCCCTTGTAAATGGGTAAGATCTTTAGCATTATCGGACCAGGAAGGAGATAGTTTGTTTATCAAGCATCCTATTTTATGCTCAGTAGAGAAGAATGTACCTTTGGCTTGAACATGCCTAAGGTGTTTATGGAATTCATGAATTTGGTCATTGATAGGTTTATTATCTAACATGACATATCTGCTGATTGTGTAGGAATTGAATCTTTCAATTCCAGCATCATCACAACCATATTTGTCTTCCAGAGCATCCCAGAGTTTACGTCTTGATGATAGAAGGGCCATTTCAGATTGTACCCAAACAAATCTCTACTTTTAAAACTTTAGAATTTAAAAGGATTTGCAAGATAAATGAACTATTTCCTTTTTCCTAACTTAAGATATTGAATAAACCAAGTTAAATGATGTCACAAATGTGTTGACTTGATATTGCTTGAAAGTTGACCAATTTTTAAAATCACAAATGATTATAGCAATTTTGGTCCTACAAAGTAACAAATATTATTTAACCGAAGGTAATAAATTTGTTACGAGTATGACAAAAATTTGACAAGTAGTAAACAATATCTTTAACGATATCTAACCAAGATTTGTTAAACAATATGCTACTTAAATGAGGACAATTATAAAACATTATCTAGCAATAATTGAATGAATACTTATTAAGCAATAATATGTGACAATGATTTTAACAATAGGCAAGTATAGACAATTGGTAAGAAAATTTGGTAAAGAAAGTTTGCTATAATAGGAAAAATTGATTGATTTATTTATTCATGCATAAATTGAAGCCACAGAAGTTTGTTCATGCATTAATCAATAAGGTCACAAGAAGCCGCAAAAGTTTGTTAACAAAAATAATAATAATCAGCAGCAGCATAAATTGATTTATTTATTCATGCAACATGTGATTACGCAATAACTGTATTAATTGATTTATTTATTCATGCAAAATTGTTGTCAGCAACAAGTATATGTATATATGTTAACAAGAATGTAATGTATATATATCTTTATCTATCGGCCAGTGAAAGTCAATAAAAAGAATATATATGTAAAAATATATGTATGTAACAGTTTAAGCAAAATAAAAGAATTAACTCTTACATTGTTAGAAATTTTTTTCTTTTCTTCCTTTTAAAAATCTGCAACAAAACAAATTTTCAGTTGAAGGTTATCGGCCTTCGAAAAAGTCGCGCACGTAGCTTCTCTAAGAGTTAATCCGGATCTATGTGCAGACTTTGTCCGAATGATCCTAGTGGTAAAATTTCTGCTCCACAGATATCTCGTTGTTACACACAACGCAGAGAGAGTGAACCTTGACTTAGCTCTGCCCAGAGCAAAACGAAGAACAGAAGAATTTAGAGGAGAGAAGATTTCGAGAGGGTTTTCGTAGGTTTTTTTTCTATATAAAAGAAATGATGAGAATTATCTCAATTTATAGGTTGTTGAGTCTCTCCAACGGACAAAAATATAATGGCAAGTTAATTCGGATGTTACGAAAATAAGTAACGTCAGACGTTTATGAGGACAAATAAATTTGGACGTTACAAAGAAAATCAAATAGGAAAAACGCGGTTCAAAGAACTTGGACAAATTTAATGTGTCCAAACGTTACAAATTTTAATGAATTATAGCGGTCAAAAATTATAATAGAGGAGCAAAAAAATTTTTAGGGTCTCAGTCTGAACCCGAAAAGAAAAACAGAATCGGGCATTCGGCATCCACAGATGTAGGCACGTACCCGCATCCGTTACACATGTCGAACCGAGCCAAAACTGGCCGAACAGCAGTGCACATGTGTGGTCCATAAGGCTCTCATACAATACTTTAATGAAGCAATGAGGAACAAAGCAATATATACTCAAAACATTCCCCCGCTCTAGCCGATGTGGGACTATATAGTAGGAAAGAGAAAATGGTTCGACCATTTTGAGAATAAGAGCAGTAGCAGCACCAACAATGGTTCGACCCAGCTTACTTACATGGAGGATGTGGCACCGAGGAGAGGGTGAGGCGTCTCGTCCCAACAAGCGTAAGGATGATGGTGGCATCGGGTTTCTACCTCTACACTAGCGACGTCGACGTATTGAAATGTAAGATGCTATGTACGTACAAAAATAGTGTTATTTAGGAGTGACCATAGCATGTGATCAGTCATTGCAGAATCATGAAGAACGTTCTGAAGCAAAAAGAAAAAAGTTTTGAAGCAGGAACTTTCAGTAATTAATGAAATGTGGGTTCCTAGTTTTTTCGATTTTTTGTTGGCTTCGTCCACTTATATTATATAAGCAATCTTCTTTATATCCAATAATTTTTGTGGTTTATAAAAACTTGTCTAAGAATATATTGTGACAATATCAAATGAATTAGTTGCACATGAAACACATCATAATAGATATAAGCATATAATGTAATGCCAGCTCCTCAATGGTACCAGGGGCGGCCCGGAGGAGGGGCAGACAGGGCTTGCGCCCTGGACCCCAAATCCCAAGAGGCCCCAATTTTTTTTAAAAGTTAGTAATAGTAATAAATAATAAAACATTGTTACTTTGATTTATTTTTCAAAGTGCAAGGTCCGAAGAAAATAATTATAGCAATTCAACAAATAGGACATAGCGCTTGGGAATTGGATAGTCATCAGACTCTTTAATTTCAACGAAAAACTAGTTTTCCTATCGCTTCAGATTTCCTTTTGTATTTCAGAGGAAAAAAAGTTCTTCACGTCCACTTCCGATTCCAGACGACCAACAATAAGTTTTTTTTTAATTATTCATTTTAATTCTCTCTTCATTCTCTCTTTTGCTTATAATTGAAATACAAAATTTATAATTTTCTTCAATTTCTTATCCTAGAATCCTTAAAAAGGATTCCGTGATGTAAGACTACGCGAAGAAGGCCATGACGACACCCTCTCTCTCTCTCTCTCTCTCTCTCTCTCTCTCTCTCTCTCTCTCTCTCTCTCTGGCCTCTATTTGAGCATTGACCCAAAGAGGAGACGAAAATGTGAGATAGAGGTATCAATGTGAACCTGATATTTTAGCAAGACTTTTATTTTGAGAATTGAAATATTTTTTAACTTTTGTTCCTCGTGATTTTGGTTTTATTATGTTTTTTGAGTTCCCTCTATTGTTAATGACTGAGGACAATATCTCTTTGCCCTCCGTCTTTTCAATGAGGAGTTCTATTGATGTAGTTTATTTTAAGAAAATTCCAAGTTATATTTACATATAATCTACTTTGCACGGACACAAGCACAGACTTAAAATTTTGCATCTTTTAAAAATTAGGATACATATTGTTTGTATTAGATCTTCGGTCTTCCTTCGTAATCTCTCTATTTATGCACATTTTCATAGTAACTAAGTTTCAGTCAGATTCTGTAGTATATTTAGCTCACTACGTATTGTAAGTTATAATTGATCTCACGTTGGTGTTGAATACCGATGAGCCGATGGCGATGAGTCTTTTCGTTTATCTTTGCACTTAATATTTCACACTTAAAATTATACGTTGTTCCTAGTGTTGAATATCTTTTCGTAATCTTTACACTTAAGATTTTACAATGATTTGGTTTTCAAACTGAAATATTTTGTAGCTTTTGTTCCTCTTGTAACTTTTAATCCTCCTGATTTTGGTTTTTTTTTTAATGTTTCTTAAGTTTCTCTATTGTTGATAAATTAGGCAAACAAGCCCATTTATCTCAATCCTAGTACTGAAAAAACATAAACAAGAAATGTTAAATAACATATTGCATCGGAGATTTTTTTTTTAACTACAAAAGTACTAGTATTACCATTTGCTAGGATATATTCCTGATGCAAAATTTAAGGTTAGCTGGCATGAATCAGGCCTCAATTTAAAAGGGTTCACTTTGGTTTATTGTATCATGCAATTTTTTTTTGATATTTTATTTCTAATATTTTTTGAAGAAGGGGCATCATTTTGTATTTCATCCTGGGCCGACCCTGAATGGTACAAGAAAAATGATCATTTACGGCATACATTTTGGTGACATAAAAGGCCATACCATAAATGACCCTATTATTTACGACATGCATTTGAATGTTGTAAATAACCATTTCTATCTTTTTTACAACGCACATTACAACGCTGTAAAAAAGATGGAAATGGTTCAGCGTTCAAATGTACGTCGTAAATAATAGGGTCATTACGGTATGGCATTTTACGGCACCACAATACGCCGTAAAAGATCATTTACAGCGAGTTTTGCGTGTCTTAAATGATCATTTTCTTGTACTTTGACATATGACATGTGATGCTACTTTATTTGCAACGTTATTGATAAAGAAATAAGGATATGTCTCATTTGGCAATAATTTGAAAGGATATATTATTGGTAACGGTAACATTAATATTCCTTTTTCCTGGTAATAAAAGATGTTTGTTTAGTAACAGGATTAAAAACTAACCTGATAAGCATTAGTCATCTAGCTGGTAATGGTTATGATATTAGTTTGTTGAAAAATAAATGCTCTATTCATGATAGATCTAGCAATAAAGTTATTTATGAAGGTATTAGTGAAGTCAATATTTAGGTTTTCTATCCTGTAGAGGATAATATAATGCAAGAAAGTGCCTCTATGCTAACAAGAATGAAATATGGTTATGACATATGCGTCTAGGACATGCAAACATGGACACAATTGTTGTCCATAAAGAAATTGGTAAGAGGCTTACCGAAATCTCCTTTAAAAAGGATATGGTCAATGTTGACTGTGAAAAGAATAAAGAAGCAAGAACCTCTTTTAAATCCCTTAACGTTGTATGTACTTCTAGACCTCCTCAATTATTACACATAGATTTATTTGGACCTAGCAAAGTCACCAGTCTTGGCGGTAAGCTTGTAACGCCCCAGAACCAGAATACTGGAGAGCGGGGGCGGACATAGCCAGCTACGTATATTGAAGTGCAACCCACCTCGCTATATGGTCACGGCTGTCTAGATACATAAGGGTTTAACTACAAGCCATCAGTCTCTTATGGTCATGAACAAGCCTATTGTCTCAATCTCAAGCAAGTAATATTAGTTACAAGATGTCAGAACACCAAATATACAATAGTAAGGCGTCCCATACATTACATATTTGGATGATCATGAAACTAGTCATACAAAATGTGAAGACTAGCAAGAGTTTCAGTCATACATGATCAACCCTAGGATTTGTTCATCATGCTACAGCCCGTAGGCAGACAGTAAGTAAAGTGCAATCGAGCTAACACGTGCTCGTCGGCTAAACGCCTCAAAAGAATATTTTTACATTAGAGTGGGAGAGCAACTAAAACCCACTCGTTGCCAGGGTTACGCCTGATGGTCACCATCTGGCTGGAAGGTAGAAAGATCCTCTGGGGCCGCTCTGGTATCTGGCCATACAAAACCAGTTGGGTCAGATCCCAGATAGAGCAAGTGCCACAAAGGAGGCTTCACTTAAGAACTAAAACCAGCAATTAGCACAAAACATAACTTTATAATAAAAGACTGGAAATATGGAAAATCATGATGATATACGATAAGGTAACCATGGGACTATTCAGATAACCAAGTTACAACCCGAAACCAAATAAGGACCGGGGTTGTAACCCTTCATCTGAACGAAACTTGGTTTTCCACCATTCATCGATAAAGTAAGCACAAGCATTCAGGTCATGCTAACGATCTTGTACAGGATCAGGATAAGGCTAGACTGGGGTAGACTCCATCCAATCAATCACGGCCAAGCAATGAGTACGGCTTGATACTTTAACCAACTAGGGTTATCACAGGCCTAATTACTAGCAAGATGCAATGAGATTGTTCTACGGCCACATGCCCTGCAAACCATCCAGGCTATCCGGACGCAAATTAGGGGTTGAATTCATATGGGTACATCATCCAGGAAACGTATGTACCCTAAAGTAGCTTGAAGGATGCAACACATGACAGTGTGCTAAAAATGTGCCCTACTCGACGGCAGGCTACAGATCCCAGGTGGGGCGCCCAGATAACGAGATTGCTTGTAGCTGGGAAATCTCTTCATGACTACTGGATTATTCTAGTTATTAGCCTTAGTCAAGTTCAGTAGGTACCCCTGACCGTGGTACTCAGGGGTCCCTGTCCTAGACATGATGCGAGACAGTACTGGTTTATTTGTACAAACATGATCGTCCACGGTTTCCAGGCCATTCATTCTTGTCATGTCATGCTAGCCGTCGTAACATCATTCAATAGTTTCCATTATGCTTGCTTGTCATATCTTGTCATGTCATGTCGTATCAGTTACTTGTCATACCATGCCATGTACAATTACCATTCCAAACATATTAAATAAATTCGAGATTATCAAGTTCATGACAAAAGGCATAAAAATATAAAAGGGCAACGGGGTACGCCATGGGGACTCAAAGTCTCTACGCGAGCAAGACTACGCTAGGCCAAATAGACCCCGAGCATAAAACAGCTCTACGCGGGCAAGACCTAAGGATAGGCAGCTCTACGCGAGCAAGAGAGCAGGTGGATGGGATTCTACGCGAATAAGCGCTTTACGCTAGCAAAGCAGCATGCGGGCGAGACTCTACGCGGCGAACCCTATACGCGAGCGGAAGTCTAGCCTCTGCGTAGAGCTCGGTTCAGCTCGCGTAGAATAGATTACGTGGTCACGTGAGAACGTGTGCGTAAAAGGTAATTAATACGCGGGCTCGTGAAACGTGTGCGTAAAGGGAGTAAATGATATGCTGGCACATTAAACGTGGGCGTAAAACTAAATACTACGCTAGCACGTAAGAACGTGTGCGTAAAAACTTCATCTTCTCCCCAAGGCCAAGACAAGCAGGCGTAAAAGCTCAAGAGCTCAAGAAAGCCCCATCTCGGTCAAGACTTGGTGAAATCCAGCCATTCAAAAGCCAAACTTGCGTAACATCAGAATGCCTTCTACATAGAACTCTTAGTTTTCGAAAACAAGCCAGTTTAGTAGATAAAAACCAAGAAATCCGAAAATACAACAAACTTAGATCTACATGAAATAAACCATGGAAACTAAAAATGCTAAGTACTAAAGTGTGTTCGAATCTCGTAAGGAAGACAATGGAACAACAAAAGTGAGTTCCTCCATAAAGCAATATGCACTTGCCTACTGTGGGTGGTCGGTGGAGAAATAAAGAAGAAGAATAGTAATGAGAAATGAATGAGGAGAGAGAAGGGTTGTTGGGTTAATAAATGGGGAATGGTGGTAGGTAGGGGTTTGCATACTAACCCCAAACCAAGCCGAACCAAGCAAACTGAAATGCCAAAATAAACCATGCAATGAGATATGCAATATGAGTTAAAATACGTACACGTATACCAAATACGTAATACGAACTACGGGCGTTACAACTCTACCCACCTTAAAAGAATTCCGTCCTCGAAATTTAATCAAGAGGTTAGAGATGTCGAGCAAGCTACGCTAATCACAGACAAGATATATAACTAAGCAATCATTCAATCAATCAATCATGCAGGCAAGGAATCGAAGACATGAGGCATAAGGAAGACATTATACCTCACGAGTCAAACAGGTCGGGATATCGCGATCGGATGTCATCCTCACGCTCCCACGTTGACTCACCCAAAGAGTGATGACCCCAAACAACACGGACTAACTTGATAGTCTTGTTCTTGAGTATCTTCTCTCTTCGGTCCAATATGGATACGGATCTCTCCTCATACGAAAGATTGGTACCAACAACCAATTCCGAATAATCAAGGACATGACTCGGATCCGGGATATACCGTCGTAATTGGGATACATGGAAGACATCATGCACCTCACGCAACTACGACGGGAGAGCAAGACGATAGGACACATCACCTACTCGCTCTAGAATGTCGAATGGCCTGATATACCTAGGACTAACTTTTTTTTGTACGCCGAAATGAATGACACTACGGGTAGGCGAGATCCTGAGGAATACATGGTCGCCGACAGAAAATTCAAGGGACGCCGATGAGAATCGGCCCAATGACGATGGCGATCTTGTGCAACTCGAAGATGATCTCTGACTTGTCTGACCACCTCAATAGTCCGGGTTACCATCTCGGGACCAAGCATTTGCCTCTCGCCGATATCATCCCAAGCTAAAAGAGATCAGCACTTCCTACCATACAGTGCCACGAACGGTGCCATCTGGATACTGGCCTGAAAACTGTTATTGTACGAGAACTCCACCAGGTGTAGGTGATCTTTCCATGAACCACCGAAGTCGAGTGTACAAGATCTCAACATATCTTCCAAGGTTCGTATGGTATGCTCTGATTGACCATTTTTCTGCGGATGATAAGCTGAGCTGAGCTGAACTGGAGGTGAGTTCCCAAACTCTATCGTAGACTGCGCCAAAAGTGCGACGTAAATCTTGAATCTCTGTCCGAGGTGATACTGACTGGTACACCATGAAATCTGACGATCTGCCTAAGGTACATCTCTGCTAGCTGAGCCGTCGACTGACCAACTCTGAACGGGAGAAAGTGAGCCACCTTCGTGAGCCTGTCTATAATAACCCAAATAGCATCTCTACCGGCTGGGGACCTAGGTAATCCAGTCACGAAATCCATGGTTATATGCTCCCACTTCTATTCTGGGATCGGCAAAGGTTGAAGAAGTTCAGCCGGTCTCTGATGTTCAGCTTTAACTTGTTGGCAAACCAAACACTGAGAGACAAACCGGGCTATCTCCCTCTTCATGCCATTCCACCAAAAGTGTTGTCGGATATCACGATACATCTTCGTACCGCCCGGATGAATCGAATACTGAGAACTGTGAGCTTCTGTAATGACTTCATGTCTGATATCTCCACTGGGTACACAAAGACGCCTCCCATGTCGAAGTGTACCATCCTCATGGACACATAACTCTGGTCTTCGTCCTGTCTCACACTCTGCTCTGAGTTACTGAAGCTTAGAATCTGATGACTGAGCTAACCTGATCCTCTCAACTATACTGGACTGAACTTGCATGCTAGCCATCAATGCCACACTGGTAGGAAGGACAACTTCTATACTCATCTTCTGAAGATCTGCTAACAATTCTGGTTGCGCTGTTAGAAAATAAACTCTAGCTCTCCTGCTCAATGCATCTGCAACAACATTGGCCTTCCCAGGATGATACTGCAGGTTGATGTCATAATCTACAAGTTGCTCTAGCCATCTCCTCTGACGCATGTTAAGATCCTTCTGAGTAAACACATACTTCAGGCTCTTGTGGTCGGTGAAAATCTCCACTCTATCTCCATACAAATAATGCCTCCACAGCTTAAGTGCAAACACTACTGCTGCCAACTCCAAGTCATGGGTTGGGTAATTCCTCTCATGATCACAAAGTTGACGTTACGCATAAGCTATTACCTTCTCACGCTGCATCAAAATACATCCTAAACCTCTGTCTGAAGCATCACAATATACTAAAAATCCCCCGGTCCCATCTGGAAGTGTGAGAATGGGTGCCATCATCAAGCCTCGCTTCAACTTCTCAAAAGAATCCTGACATTCTGCTGTCCAAGCAAACTGCACATCCTTACGGGTCAACTGGGTCATAGGTGCTGAAATCTGTGCAAAGTCCGAAACAAATCGTCGGTAGTAGCCGGCCAAGCCAAAAAAAACTGCGAACTTCTGCAACGGTACTGGGTACTGGCCACGTCTCAATAGCCACGATCTTCTAGGGGTCCACTTCTACTCCTCCTCTGGTGATGATAGGACCCAAGTATGAAATACGATCGAGTCAGAACTCGCATTTACTGAACTTCGCATACAACTGGTGCTCTCTGAGAATCTGAAGAACCACACGGAGAAGCTGCTCATGCTCCGCTTCTCTCTTGCTGTAGACCAGGATGTCTTCTATGAACACAATCACGAACTGATTCAAATAAGGCATGAAGATACGATTTATGAGGTCCATAAATACACCCGGCGCATTGGTTGCTCCAAATGGCATAACAAGGAACTCCCAATGTCCATATCTAGATCTGAAAGCCGTCTTCGGGATGTCCTGCTCTCTGACTCTGATCTGATGGTATCCTGACGGCAAATCAATCTTCAAAAATATGGATGCCCCTTTGAGTTGATCAAACAAGTCATCTATCCTTGGGATAGGGTATCTATTCTTGATTGTCACTGAGTTCAAGGTACGATAGTCAACACATAATCTGGATGTACAATCCTTCTTTTTCACAAGAAGCATCGGGGCTCCCCAAGGCGATCCACTAGCACGGATGAATTCCTTGGTCCTGAGTTCTTCAATCATCTTATACAAAATCTCTAATTCTGACGACGCCATCCGGTAGACTCTCTCTGACACTGGTGCTAACCCAGGAATCAAGCCTATAGTAAACTCGATCTCTCTCTCTCTGGTGGCATACCTGGAAGCTCTTCGGGGAAAACATCGGGAAACACTTCTACAATTCTGGGAAACCGAACCGCTACCACTGCCATCTGCAACACGGGAGGAGAAGGTTCTATTCCGCCTCGAAAAAATAAAAACTCTGGCTCGCTAAGAATACTAAAAATAATCTTGCCGATGTGGCAATCTATTCTAGCATACTGGTCCCTCAACTAATCCATCCCTAGGACCACATCATAATCGGCCATCGGAAATTCTATCAACCTAGCGGGGAACTCTCTACCGCTAACTACGATCTGATACGAGAAAAACATTCTATCTACTCCCATAAGTCCGTTACCAGTAAGTATATTGAGCCTTACTGATAATGACTCGGGCTCCAGCCCTATCCGTGTCGTAAATCGTGCAGACATAAATGAATACGATGCACCAGAATCAAACAATGCTGATGCTGGAAAGGAGTTGACGAGAATAGTACCTGCCACTACCTCACCTGATGCTAACTCCTCCTCCACGGTCAAAGCCATCACTTGATCGTGCCCTCGGGGTGCTGATCCCCTCTGCTGGAAACCTCTCTGGCGATTCTGGGTCTGAGCTTGGACTTGTGCATACTGCTGGGGGTTCTGCTGCTGAAATACTTGGGCCTGAGGCAGCAAGGGCCTCGAAAACGGGTATTGCTGCTGCTGAACTGGTACTGGGGCTGGCCCCCTTATCGAGGGACTAGAAAAGGTTGATGAAGATGAACTCCCCCTATTCGGGCAGTTTCCAACCCTATGGTCCGACGCCCCACAAGCCAAGCACAAACCCTGTGCTCTGCGATATTCTGACACCACGTGTCCTGACTTCCCACAATGAGTACAACCTATGGCGGAAGACTGCTTCTGCTGCTGCTGCTGGGGATATGCCGGGGTCGAATATTGAATCAACGCAATGGAAGCCGCCCGCCTCGGAGTTCCAATGGTCAAAGCCCTGGCTGCCGGGGCTGGTGCTGAAGACTGGTTCATCTGGCCGTGAGACCGCTTCCGACTTCCGGTCCGGTCCATAATCCTCTGGGAGGTATACTCATGCCTCCTAGCTACCCTCAATACTGTATCGAAGGTCTGATGCTCGAACTGCTCTACCGCCAGTAAAATCTCCAGGTGGAGTCCCTGCTGGAACCGCTGAGCTCTGTCGAACTCGGTCACAACCAAAGTAGGAGCAAACCGACTAAGCCTGAAGAACTTGGTTGCATATCCATCGACCGTCCTACCCATCTGCTTCAAGTTGGTGAACCTCGTCTATAGATCATACCGAGCTACAGCGTCAAAATACTTGGTCTGGAATCTCTCACAGAATACTGTCCATACAATAGGTGCCCTTAATCCAACGGCCTGCGCCGCCCACCAGCTGCGGGCTAGATCCAATAACTTAGGCGCACCACGGCCACCTTCTCGTCTTCTGGGGTCCTAGCTGCTTCTAGAATAACCTCAGTATCCTGCAGCCAAGCATCTGTGGCAATAACATCTTCGCTACCATCGAAGAAGGGAGGGTTCAAGCGCTTGAAGCTGTTAGCCGCACTGTTACCTTGATGACCACCTCTGTTCAAGGCATCTTGTACTGTCTGGTGCAATGCATCACCTCGACGATCCTGTGATGCAAGCAACTCCCTGATGAGTCCGACCAAAACTCCATCATCCTGCCTCACAGGCTGGGCTGGCTGTACCGGGGGTTCTGGATCTCTGGGAAGCATGACTCGCGAAGCTGCTCCTGAGTGCTGAGCTTGATCCTCTTGTTGCGGGAGTACTCGTTGAGCTCCTTTCGGTTGATTGGCAGGACCAAGAACAGTGCCGCTGAAGAAGACGACACAGGAAACAATAAGGAAGGACCATAACAGATCAAAGATACAAGCATGTGATCAGGTCAAGATTTCAGGGATTTAGAGGATACGAGCAGAGATCAAGGGCGAGTGCTGATTGAGACATCTATTCGGTAAACCCTCACATATCTTGATTCACAAGACCTTACATGGGCCACCACTTAATCCATGTAACGCCCAAGAACCAAAATACTGGAGAGCGGGGGCGAACATAGCCAGCTACGTATATTGAAGTAAAACCTACCTCGCTATACAGTCACGGCTGTCTAGATACATGAAGGTTTAACTACAAGCCATCAGTCTCTTATGGTCATGAACAAGCCTATTGTCTCAATCTCAAGCAAGTAATAATAGTTACAAGATGTCAGAACACCAAATATACAATAGTAAGGCGTCCCATACATTACATATTTGGATGATCATGAAGCTAGTCATACAAAATGTGAAGACTAGTAAGAATTTCAGTCATACATGATCAACCCTAGGATTTGTTCATCATGCTACAGCCCGTAGGCAGACAGTAAGTAAAGTGCAATCGAGCTAACACGTGCTCGTCGGCTAAACGCCTCAAAAGAATATTTTTACAATAGAGTGGGAGAGCAACTAATATCCTCTCGTTGCCAGGGTTACGCCTGGTGGTCACCATCTGGCTGGAAGGTAGGGAGATCCTCTGGGGCCGCTCTGGTATCTGGCCATACAAAACCAGCTGAGTCAGATCCCAGAAATAGCAAGTGCCACAAATGAGGCTTCACTTAAGAACTAAAACCAGCAATTAGCGCAAAACATAACTTTATAATAAAAGACTGAAAATATGGAAAATCATGATGATATACGATAAGGTAACCATAGGACTATTCAGATAACCAAGTTACAACTCGTAAACCAAACAAGGACCGGGGTTGTAACCCTTCATCTGAACGGAACTTGGTTTTCCACCATTCATCGATAAAGTAAGCACAAGCATTCAGGTCATGTTAACGATCTTGTACAAGATAAGGACAAGGCTAGACTGGGGTAGACTCCATCCAATCAATCACGGCCAAACAATGAGTACGGCTTGATACTTTAACTAACTAGGGTTATCACATGCCTAATTACTAGCAAGATGCAATAAGATTGTTCCACAGCCACAAGCCCTGCAGACCATCCAGGCTATCCGGACGCAAATTAGGGGTTGAATTCATGTGGGTACATCGTCCAGGAAACGTATGTACCCTTAAGTAGCTTGAAGGATGCAACACATGACAGTGTGCTAAAAATGTGTCCTACTCGATGGCAGGCTACAGATCCCAGGTGGGGCGCCCAGATAACGGGATTGCCTGTAGCTGGAAAATCTCTTCATGACTACTGGATTATTCTAGTTATTAGCCTTTGTCAAGTTCAGTAGGTACCCCTGACCGTGGTACTCAGGAGTCCCTGCCCTAGACATGATGCGAGACAGTACTGGTTCATTTGTACAAACACGATCGTCCACGGTGTCCAGGCCATTCATTCTTGTCATGTTATGCTAGCCGTCGCAATAGCATTCAATAGTTCTCATCATGCTTTCTTGTCATATCTTGTCATGTCATGTCATATCAGTTACTTGTCATACCATGCCATATACAATTACCATTCCAAACATATTAAATAAATTCGTGATTATCAAATTCATGACAAAAGGCGTAAGAATATAAAAGGGCAACGGGATACGCCATGGGGACTCAAAGTCTCTACGCGAGCAAGACTACGCTAGGCCAAATAGACCCCGAGTGTAAAACAGCTCTACACGGACAAGGCCTAAGGATATGCAGCTCTACACGAGCAAGAGAGCAGGTGGGTGGGATTCTACGCGAGCAAGCGCTTTACGCTAGCAAAGCAGCATGCGGGCGAGACTCTACGCGGCGAACCCTCTACGCGAGCAGAAGTCTAGCCTCTGCGTAGAGCTCGGTTTAGCTCGCGTAGAATAGATTACGCGGTCACGTGAGAACGTGTGCGTAAAGGGTAATTAATACGCGGACAGGTGAAACGTGTGCATAAAGGGGGTAAATGATACGTTGGCACGTAAAACGTTGGCATAAAACTAAATACTACGCTAGCACGCAAGAACGTGTGCGTAAAAACTTCATCTTCTCCCCAAGGCCAAGACAAGCAGGCGTAAAAGCTCAAGAGCTCAAAAAATCCCCATCTCAGTCAAGACTTGGTGAAATCCAGCCATTCAAAAGCCAAACTTGCGTAATATCAGAATGCCTTCTACATAGAACTCTTAGTTTTTGAAAACAAGCCAGTTTAGTAGATCAAAATCAAGAAATCCGAAAATGCAACAAACTTAGATCTACATGAAATGAACCATGGAAACTAAAAATGCTAAGTACTAAAGTATCTTAGAATCTCGTGAGGAAGACAATGGAACAACAAAAGTGAGTTCCTCTATGAAGCAAGATGCGCTTGCCTGCTGTGGGTGGTCGGTGGAGAAATAAAGAAGAAGAAGAAGAATAGTAATGGGAAATAAATGAGGAGAGAGAAGGGTTGTTGGGTTAATAAATGAAGAATGGTGGTAGGTAGGGGTTTGCATACTAACCCCAAACCAAGCCGAACCAAGCAAACCGAAATGCCAAAATAAACCATGCAATGAGATATGCAATATGAGTCAAAATGCCTATACGTATACCAAATACGTAATACGAACTATGGACGTTACAACTCTACCCACCTTAAAAGAATTCTGTCCTCGGAATTTAATCAAGAGGTTAGAGATGTCGAGCAAGCTACGCTAATCACAGGCAAGATATATAACTAAGCAATCAATCAATCAATCATGCAGGCAAGGAATCGAAGTCATGAGGCATACGGAAGACATTATACCTCACGAGTCAAACAGGTCAGGATATCGCGATCGGATGTCATCCTCACGCTTCCACGTTGACTCACCCAAAGAGTGATTACCCCAAGCAACACGGACTAACTTGATAGTCTTGTTCTTGAGTATCTTCTCTCTTCGGTCCAATATGGATACGGGTCTCTCCTCATACGAAAGGTTGGTACCAACAACCAATTCCGAATGATCAAGGACATGACTCAGATCCAGGATATACCATCGCAATTGGGATATATGGAAGACATCATGCACCTCATGCAACGACGACGGAAGAGCGAGATGATAGGACACATCACCTACTCGCTCTAGAATGTCGAATGGCCGAATATACCTAGGACTAAGCTTCCCCCATAGGCCGAAATGAATGACGCTACGGGTAGGCGAGATCCTGAGGAATACATGGTCGCCGACAGAAAATTCAAGGGGACGCCGATGAGAATCGGCCCAATGACGCTGGCGATCTTGTGCAACTCGAAGATGATCTCTGACTTGTCTGACCACCTCAATAGTCCGGGTTACCATCTCGAGACCAAACATTTTCCTCTCGTCGATATCATCCCAAGCTAAAGGAGATCTGCACTTCCTACCATACAGTGCCTCGAACGGTGCCATTTGGATACTGGCCTGGAAACTGTTATTATACGAGAACTCCACCAGGTGCAGGTGATCTTCCCACGAACCACCGAAGTCGAGTGTACAAGATCTCAACATATCTTCCAAGGTTCGTATGGTATGCTCCGACTAACCATTTGTCTGCGGATGATAAGCTGAGTTGAACTGGAGGTGAGTTCCCAAACTCTCTTGCAGACTGCACCAAAAGTACGATGTAAATCTTGAATCTCTGTCCAAGGTGATACTGACTGGTACACCGTGAAATCTAACGATCTGCCTGAGGTACATCTCTGTTAGCTGAGCCGTCGACTGACAAACTCTGAACGGGAGAAAGTGAGCCACCTTTGTGAGCCTGTCTATAATAACCCAAATAGTATCTCTATCGGTCGGGGACCTAGGTAATCCAGTCACGAAATCCATGGTTATATGCTCCAACTTTCATTCTGGGATCGGCAAAGGTTGAAGAAGTCCAGCCGGTCTCTGATGTTCAGCTTTAACTTGTTGGCAAACCAAACACCGAGAGACAAATCGGGCTATCTCCCTCTTCATGTCAATCCACCAAAAGTGTTGCCGGATATCATGATACATCTTTGTACCGCCTGGATGAATCGAATACTGAGAACTGTGAGCTTCTACCATGACTTCCTGTTTTATATCTCCATTGGGTACACAAAGACGCCTCCCATGTCGAAGTGTACCATCCTCATGGACACATAACTCTGGTCTTCGTCCTACCTCACACTCTGCTCTGAGTTGCTGAAGCTTAGAATCTGATGACTGAGCTAACCTGATCCTCTCAACTATACTGGACTGAACTTGCATGCTGGCCATCAATGCCACACTGGTAGGAAGGACAACTTCTATACTCATCTTCTGAAGATCTGCTAATAATTTTGATTGCGCTGTTAAAAAATAAACTCCAGCTCTCCTGCTCAATGCATTTGCAACAACGTTGGCCTTCCCAGGATGATACTGCAGGTTGATGTCATAATCCACAAGTAGCTATAGCCATCTTCTCTGACGCATGTTAAGATCCTTCTGAGTAAACACATACTTCAGGCTCTTATGGTCGGTGAAAATCTCTACTCTATCTCCATACAAATAATACCTCCACAGTTTAAGTACAAACACTACTGCTGCCAACTCCAAGTCATGGGTTGGGTAATTCCTCTCATGATCACAAAGTTGACATGACGCATAAGCGATTACCTTCCCAGGCTGCATCAAAACACATCCTAAACCTCTGCCTGAAGCATCATAATATACTAAAAATCTTTCGGTCCCATCTGAAAGTATGAGAATGGGTGCCGTCATCAAGCCTCGCTTTAACTTCTCAAAAGAATCCTGACATTCTGCTGTCCAAGCAAACTGTACATCCTTACGGGTCAACTGGGTCATAGGTGCTGAAATCCGTACAAAGTCCGAAACAAATCGCCGGTAGTAGCCGGCCAAGCCAAGAAAACTGTGAACTTCTGCAACGGTACTGGGTACTGGCCTCGTCTCAATAGCCACGATCTTCTGGGGGTCCACTTCTACTCCTTCTCTGGTGATGATATGACCCAAGTATGAAATGCGATCGAGCCAGAACTCGCATTTATTGAACTTCGCATACAACTGGTGCTCTCTGAAAATCTGAAGAACCACACGGAGATGTTGCTCATGCTCCGCTTCACTCTTGCTGTAGACCAGGATGTCGTCTATGAACACAATCATGAACTGATCCAAATAAGGCATGAAGATACGATTCATGAGGTCCATGAATATAGTCGGCGCATTGGTTGCTCCAAATGGCATAACAAAGAACTCCCAATGCCCATATGTAGATCTGAAAGCCGTCTTCGGGATGTCCTACTCTCTGACTCTGATCTGATGGTATCCTGACCGCAAATCAATCTTCGAAAATACGGACGCCCTTTTGAGTTGATCAAACAAGTTATCAATCCTTGGAAGAGGGTATCTGTTCTTGATTGTCACTGAGTTCAAGGTACGATAGTCAACACATAATCTGGACGTACCATCCTTCTTTTTTACAAGAAGTATCGGGGCTTCCCAAGGCGATCCACTAGCACGGATGAATCCCTTGGTCCTGAGTTCTTCAATCATCTTATACAAAATCTCCAATTCTTATGGCACCACCCGGTAGACTCTCTCTGACACTGGTGCTGACCCGGAGATCAAATCTATAGTGAACTCGATCTCTCTCTCTCTGGTGGCATACCTGAAAGCTCTTTGGGGAAAACATCGAGAAACTCTTCTACAATTCTGGGAAACCGAACCGCTACCACTGCGCATTAGTCTCTTTCTTGGGCAAGGCATTAGTCTCTTGGTTCAGTAAGAAACAGAATTCTGTCGCATTATCAACTATTGAAGCTGAGTACATAGATGTAGGATGTTATTATGCACAAATTTTGTGGATGAAACAGACCTTAGAAGACTACAATCTCCTTTATAAGCACATTCTCATCTAACACTAGCACTATCAACCTCACAAAGAATCCAATATGCCACTCACGTACTAAGAACATAGAGATCAGACATCACTTTTTGCGTGATCATCAATTACACAGAGATATTGATTTGTATTTTGTTGACACAAGACATCAACTAGCGTACATTTTTACAAAACCTCTATCTGCAGATCGTTTTAATTTCTTTCTTTTTTTGAGAATTATGTATTCTAGATTTGGATGCTACTTAATAATGTTGCACTTATTATTTGAAATTTTCTATTTGTTAAAGTATAACTCATTTTTGGGAATACGTCGAAAGGATCTTTCTCTCATTTGAGTGTGCCCGAAACGACATGGTATTTAAGTATCTTCAGACCAATGCTAGCTTGGAACCGACCCCTACAACCAACCCAAGGTGATCAACACTTTACAAATGACATTTATTAAAGTTTAATGGCAGATATTATTTGGTTCTAGAATCATAGGAACCGAATTCGGTCTATGATCGAACTCAAACCAAACTCGGTCCACTTGCTCCCAGAATACTGCGAAAATCTGGACCCTAAATCTTATCCATATTCATCTCGTCTTTTTTTAAGGTTTTTCCTATTTATATTTCATACAGAGACGAAAAACCCAAATCCTCCTCTTTGAGCCGCAATCGAAAACCCTAGATTTTTTGTCTTCTCCTCTCAAAAATGTACTCAAATCATTTCTTTAGCAAATCTATCTTCAAGTACTGCTCATCTTTCATGGCATTCTTTCTATTTTCTTCAGTCTATTTATGATTTCTAATCTTATTAAAGGAAGTAGTAGTAAGAAGAGAAAAATAGAAGAATTGTCATCTGTATACTGTCCATATTTGCCCCCAAGAAGGTAATTATGATGGCACCCTTTCTCTTTCATTAGAAAATTCAAATGCTTGGTTTAATGAATTATGTTCTCGTAATATTTGTTCTTGCAATCCAATTGACTTTTCCATCTATCCAGATATTTATCGCTCTTTCGAATTCAATGCAATGAACTTGTCACTATTCACCACAACATTTAATGTTATACGCATGTTTTATTGTAACCTATATTTTGGACATGATCGTATTTATTCTAATGTCTCCGGCACTCGAATCGATTTTGACGACAAGGAATTGGGTGAAATGCTCAAGATTCCTTATACGGGTGATGCCCTAATTAACTGTCGTCCTTCTCGACTTGATTTTAATGTATCTCTTGATGGTTTCCAAGAATTATTATTTGAACCATATTCGCGTCAGTCGGGTCGAATTCATGCTAGAAATCTAAGTAGTCATTTTTATGAACTTCATCGGATTGTTTGTTCCTTTATTTTGCCTATAACTGGTCGTGCCGATGAAGTTACATATAGGGAAATGGCTGCTCCATATCATCTTAATTACGCATTCCTTTCAATTTTCCAAAAACTACATGAAATCTATGCTCCTTGCAAAGAAGAAAGGACAACATCTTCCATATGTTAAGATACTACCTATAGTATTTTAGTTGTAACCACCGTTCCCAAAATTTCAAATTCATTTTTATTTTAAAGATTACTTTCAATTATCTTTAGCAAATAATTTTTTTCTTGAATTTTATTATTGTACTTATAAAAGATGTTGGTTATTATTTTGGACCTTCAAATGATTTGGTTTCAAAAATAGCTTTTAAAATCTTAAGTATTTTTGAGCAATAAAAAGATTTAAGAAAAAGAGTTGCTAAATTATTTTAGATAAGATTTTTGGATTTATAAAAATACACTTTATATATTTTGATGGTATTGAATATTATTTTAAGTTATTATGGTAACTAATTATAGGATTAGAATTTGATTAATGTAGTTTTGAAATTTACTTGATTAATTATATTTAACTAATAAAAATTTTATTTTAAAAAGAATATTTTCTTAAAAAATTTACTTGAATAATATTCTTATTGTACGTTATTATACGTGCAAAGCACGTGCATTTACTAGTACTAATAAATGCACGTACTTTACATAATTTTTTTTGAATAAAATGGACCATGATATACATACGGGACGCCATTTTGAAGTCTCATTATATTTTATTTTTTTGAAGCAATGGATAATTGTGGCGAACTAGCCTCCACTGGGGCTCCAACTCCGACCACTTGTGCAACCACCCTTCGCCGTGTGCTCTTGCACAATGCACACCCTACCCAAAACTCGAGCCGCCACCAAGCGCCGAGCAGGAGACGAGCTCCTGCTGCACCTAGACCACGTAGACGTAAATTAGCTGTTTGCGAAATACCTCAGCCTACTTCCCGCCATTGTCGACACTCCGCCGTGACGTTGATTCAGCATGCGCACTTGCATTGCCACCGTGTGAAGACGCGGTGTAGACCGAGCCTCCAGTCTTCCTGTCTGCATCGCGTACGTCCCCGCTCGCGGAGCACACAATGCCGAGGTGATTGCTTACCGCGACCGCCCGTTCCGGTCACACTATGCTTGCTTACCTTCCAATGGCCGAACACTAGTGTGCCATCTTCCCGACCTTCCGTGCTCCCAACCATAGCTCCTTGGCTCTTCCACTCTCGACCCAGAAGGCCCAGAACTGAGCTGAGATTCATCAAGGACGATTGGGCCCAGTGCGAAAAATAAATGGAGGCCTATTCTCATATACAAAATTTTCTAATTAAAAAATTTCAGAAATAAAATTATCTAAAATTAACATCAATCAAGGAAAAATATTAGACTATAATTAATATATTTCAATAGAAATAATATTCGACTAAAAGAGATAAAGTAAAGCTAAATAAACAATAATCTTTTGTCATCTTCATATTAAAAATGATCTTCTAGCATTCTTAGTAGCAAAATCATCAATCAATCCTTCATAATTAACACATTCCAAGAATTCATTTTCAATAGAAATTAGAGTTGGTCCATTTAATCTTTCATGTGATGCGACATGACTGATTGCATGCATGATTTCAATAAAACTTGGAAAATTTTCTTTATGCAGATGCAACAGTCACTTGCCAATAGAGTTCTATAGACAATGCTTGCAGTAGAAAAAGAATTAAATTTCTTCATAAAATTTAATATCTCAAGTGCTTGGTTATCGTTTGGTAGTAGATCTCCTAAAGTTTTTAGATCCTCCATCAATATCAAATATTAGTCTTAGGATTTCCTATTGGGTCTTTAGGATTTTCTACTGATTTCGAATAAGAATTGAATGAGATTGAGAGAATCTCGACTTAGATTGAGATTGTTGATCTATTGTGATTTGATTTGCTCTGATCTTTAAATCAAAAAATTTGAAATAATTGGATTTCTCTTGGTTTCTCCCGCGGGGTTCGGATTAGAGAAGTTGTGTAATTACAGTAGAAGTCTTAGTTAATTGGTTGCCTTTAAATTAGTCTAGTTTAGTATACATAATTCGGGAGGCCAATGAAATTTCAAATTATTTATGCATAAATTATTGTAGTACTAGTCATAACCCGTGCCCATAGGGCACGGTTCATTTAAGGTATTTCCCCTCAAAATCTTGGACCCCCAATTTTAAACGAACAATAATAATTATGAGGCCCCCATCAAAATATTAAATCCCAACCACTGTTGGATGTGAATTTTTTTTGGATTTCCCATAAAACCCCACTCTCAATAATGCTCATCCACAACCATTATGAGGCCCCCATCAAAATATTAAATCCCAACCACTTCTTTGGATTCCCCATAGGGCATGGTTCATTTAAGGTATTCCCCCTCAAAATGCGACGTCCACGAAGTCTCCCGGCTTCGTCTAGGTTCGAGCCCTCCCTCCCACGGAGGTGGCTGGGTGGCGGTGGCCACGGCCTCCGGGCCAAGGTGGGGTGGAGTCGTCCACCGGCTTTGGTTTAAAAAAAAAAAAGAATGAAGGAGATACAAACACTTCGTTAAAAATGGCTTAAATGTAGGGTTTTCTTTTGAATCTTTTACTAAAAGCACGGAAACTTCAAATTTGGTGTCTTCTTGCATAGTGACGTGGCAGGGCACTATGTACTTGTTCTTTGCGTTCTTATTCATGTCCTTGAAATATTGGTTTTTTTTTCTCATCCATTTTTTTCCTGATATATTCCAGCTAAAAAAAAAGGTTAGTGGAATTGAATGATGGAGATACGAACAATTAGCTAAAAATGGCTTAAATTTAGGTTTTTTTTCCCCTTCCTAAAATCACAGTTCATTTAAGGTATTCCCCCTCAAAATCTTGGACCCCCAATTTTAAACGAACAATAATAATTATGAGGCCCACATCAAAATATTAAATCCCAACCGCTGCTGGATGTGAATTTTCTTTGGATTCCCCAAAAAATCCCACTCTCAATAATGCTCATCCACAACCATTATGAGGCCCCCATCAAAATATTAAATCCCAACCACTTCTTTGGATTCCCCATAGGGCATGGTTCATTTAAGGTATTCTCCCTCAAAATGCGACGTCCACGAAGTCTCCCGGCTTCGTCTAGGTTCGAGCCCTCCCTCCCACGGAGGTGGCTGGCTGGCGGTGGCCACGGCCTCCGGGCCAAGGTCGGGTGGAGTCGTCCACCGGCTTTGGTTTAAAAAAAAAAAAAAAAGAATGATGGAGATACAAACACTTCGTTAAAAATGGCTTAAATGTAGGGTTTTCTTTTGAATCTTTTACTAAAAGCACGGAAACTTCAAATTTGGTGTCTTCTTGCATAGTGACGTGGCAGGGCACTATGTACTTGTTCTTTGCGTTCTTATTCATGTCCTTGAAATATTGGTTTTTTTTCTCATCCATTTTTTTCCTGATATATTCCAGCTAAAAAAAAGGTTAGTGGAATTGAATGATGGAGATACGAACAATTAGCTAAAAATGGCTTAAATTTAGGTTTTTTCTCCTTCCTAAAATCACAGTTCATTTAAGGTATTCCCCCTCAAAATCTTGGACCCCCAATTTTAAACGAACAATAATAATTATGAGGCCCCCATCAAAATATTAAATCCCAACCACTGCTGGATGTGAATTTTCTTTGGATTCCCCATAAAATCCCACTCTCAATAATGCTCATCCATAACCATTATGAGGCTCCCATCAAAATATTAAATCCCAACCACTTCTTTGGATTCCCCATAGGGCATGGTTCATTTAAGGTATTCCCCCTCAAAATGCGACGTCCACGAAGTCTCCCGGCTTCGTCTAGGTTCGAGCCCTCCCTCCCACGGAGGTGGCTGGGTGGCGGTGGCCACGGCCTCCGGGCCAAGGTCGGGTGGAGTCGTCCACCGGCTTTGGTTTAAAAAAAAAAATGATGGAGATACAAACACTTCGTTAAAAATGGCTTAAATGTAGGGTTTTCTTTTGAATCTTTTACTAAAAGCACGGAAACTTCAAATTGGGTGTCTTCTTGCATAGTGACGTGGTAGGGCACTATGTACTTGTTCTTTGCGTTCTTATTCATGTCCTTGAAATATTGGTTTTTTTTCTCATCCATTTTTTTCCTGATATATTCCAGCTAAAAAAAAAGGTTAGTGGAATTGAATGATGGAGATACGAACAATTAGCTAAAAATGGCTTAAATTTAGGTTTTTTCCCCTTCCTAAAATCACAGTTACTTATTGGTGTCGCATAACGTTGGACACAATTGAACATGACACAGACATTCCGACATACTTGTTCTTTGCTTCCCTAGTTGTATTCGTGCAATATATGTTTTTGCCTCATGGGAAATTTAGGCTTTTTCCTGCTACGCTCCAGTTAAAAAAAGGAAAATTTCAGTTGAATTGAATGATAGAGAGTATCACTTTTCTAAATTGCTGAATTATTAAATTGCTGAATTATTTATTGATTATTAATATTTGTGAGCCTATCAAACTTTGGACTTGTTATGCTAAATTGCCTACCAAGCTTAGCTTGAATTGTGGACCTATAAAATTGGTAAGAGAATAATTGTTAAATAGAATAATTATTTATTTAGTCTTATTTTTAATTAGTTAGCTAATTAACTGTGTAGTCTTAATTGCTATTAGTTACTAATTGAAGATTAGTTAGTAGTTGTTGAGTCTGTTGGCAGCCTTTGCCAAATACCCCTAGATCTATCAGATATTACAGATGTGCCATTGAATCTTGGAGAACACTCCATTCTTTCTAATTAAAATAATTAAAATACTGGAACCCACAATATTTTATTACATCCAAAAATCTCTCTCCTGACTCTCTCTCTCACGACCAGCTACTGCCCTGTCCGTCGCCGCCATGCCGGCCGAACTCCGGCGAGCCTCGCCACCAACCTGCCTCTCTTCCTCCCCTGTTCTCCCTCACCCCCACTATCCTCCCGACCTACACCACCAGCCTCCAGCACCATCATTCCCTGTCACCTCCTCACCCCCTCAACCCACAGAACCGTCCACACCCATCACCACCAGTCTCACCACCACCCCTCCGGTCACCACTACTCCCAAATCCCTGCCACCGCCACCGCCATCACCAGACCTAGCCAATCAACCGAGCACCGCCACCACCAGCCCTAGCCAATCAACCGAGCACCACTATCTACATCAACAGCATCATCACCATCATTCACTGACCCAACCCACCATCAGTCCACCACCGGTCACAACCACCTCGACCGTCGAGAGCCACCGACCCAGATCTAGTCGTCACCGTGCCTCGTCGAGTGCTCGGGGACCAGATATGCTCGACCCTGTAGCTCCGGCGACGTCCACGAAGTCTCCCGGCTTCGTCTCGAACCGCGCCACCGCCGCTAACCTCGGTGAGCCTCTCTTCTCTTTCCTCTCTTCCTCTGGAGTATTTCTCTTAGGTGGGCTCTTCTGGAGTGAGCTCTCGAGATTATAAGAAAGAGAGAGCCCTCTCGTCCCTTTCCATCTCTCTCACCGAGATATTTCTTTCCCTTCGGTTTTGTATTTATTTGATGGGTCAATTGACCTTTCGTTTTCCGAAGAGTTGGTGACATGGTTCAAAGAGGACCATGCCTCTTGGTGTTAGGAAGGGACAACTGCAATGGCAGTTGCTCTCGTGTCTCTAGGAGCCGAGACAATGTCTAATACTCTAATAGAATAATGTCTAATACTCTAAAATCTTGGACCCCCAATTTTAAAATCCCATAAAATCCCACTCTTTGGATTTTCCATAAAACTCCACTCTCAATAATGCTCATTCCCCATAAAATCCCACTCAACCCCACTCTTTGGATTCCCCATAAAATCCCACAACCGTTGATTCGCCAAGATTAAATCCCAACCACTCTTTATCTTGGCACAGTCAGCCCTAGAATTCAAAAACCTTTGTGTTTTGTATAATAGATTATAATACATATACATATACAAGATTTTTTTATATTTTATTCATAATTTTTCAATTATTTATTCATAAGTTTGGAATCTTTGGATTTTCTAAAATTATTTTTACACACACACACACACACACACACACACACACACACATATATATATATATATATATATATATATATATATATATATATACACACACACACACACACACATATATATATATATATATATATATATATATATATATATATATATATATATATATATATAAAAAAAAAAAAATATATATATATATATATATAATATATATATATATATATATATATATATATATACACACACACACACACACACACACACACACACACATATATATATATATATATATATATATATATATATATATATATATATATATATATATATATATATACACACACACACACACACACACACACACACACACACACACATATATATATATATATATATATTTGGAGGCCTACAAATTCAGCTCCATTCTTACATAGAAAGGCTCCAACGTGCATACAAATTAGAGGTATACTTTTATATACCCCTCCCAACTTTAATAAATATAACTAATCATTGAACTTTTCATAATTATAAGTTCACCTTTTTACTTTATATATGTAATATTATGTATTGATTAAATTAATGAGTAGGAATCTTTATGTATCTTCACAAAAAAAAAAAGGAACAAGGAATCTTTATGTTGGTCTTTCAAGTAAGAAGTTAGATTTCACCACCCCCTTCAACAAATAAAATTTACATATAAGACCATAAGGAAATAAAATAAAGTACGTGGGTCCCTTTCTTAAGAAAATGAAAAAACTACTTGCTCCAGGAGACTAAATAATAGGTAAACTTTTTGCATAACCCCTTCCTTTTTCTAAAAATCTGCAAAATTTCTTTTGGCTTACCTTATGTAATTTGTATATAGTTATATTATATGAACAAGCTAAATTAGTCAATAAATTCATATGTATATAGCTATACTAATAGAACTAAATAAATAAATTATGAATAAATTTGTTATATATTATTAATGAGTATTCTAGTTATAATATATACAAAGTATACATTACATATATTGTTCATTTGTAATAAACTAGTATACATATTTTAGAAATCTATAATTACATATGAATACTAATAATATTGTTTAAAATTTAGTAATTACAAGCCAAATCTTAATATATTGATATATTCTAGGTTGTTAACTAATTTAGATATTATTAAAATCAATATATACATGTATTCTTATTCATAATTCTATAAAACCTATTTTTGAAATATTTAAAATTTAGACCTATACTTAGATATCTAAGCTATTGCAAAATTGTGACTTCAACCTAGAACATATAATAATAAACTGTCTTATAAATTACGAATAAAGCAATACCTATTTCCATTTATTATGTTTGCATCAATATTAAAAGATGGGTAGATCGTGTTTCATCTAAATTGGGGTAGTGGCAGAGCGCTTAGGTTTACCTTGACAGCGGTCCGAATCACCATCCAAAAGGCTAAGGCAAGTATATATACTGATTGCTTTCATTTTCTGATAGTTTTTTCCATTACATGTTATGCATCTCTTGATTTCTGACACGCTTGTTACATGAGATTAGTGTTTATGGATTCCATTCTTGTTATCGTGTTTCGTGACTATTGTATCTCATGATTTTCGTGTTTGTGATTGTCGTGTATCATGATTTTCATGTCGTGACTTGAATCCATGAGTACTAGTCGGTAGAAAAAATAACTTAGTAGATGTGTGAACTATCCATTCCATCCCATGGTCTTTCGTGACGAATAGCAGCCGCACACGACACGTGCGTTTGGCCAAATTTTACTCCTTAGCCGTTCACATGTCGAACATGATATTTCAAAATACTTAGATAGGTGTCAATTTACTTATTTTACCTTGCCTTGTCATCACATGCCACGAATATCGTGTTTACATTTTTTTTCTAGTTGTCATGTCATGATTATAGTTCTTTTCCTACTTGTTGTATCATGAGGTTAGTTTTACTTGCTTATCATGTATGACATATGCTATTTCATGTTTTGTAGTTTCTATCATGTTTTGAATAGCTTGTCATGTATGTACTTGTTACATTCATAACTGGAAACCTATTTTTTAAAGCTTAGTCAATTGCTACTCTACACACATGGACCTTGAGAGAAAAATGGATATATGTGGAGGCCGATCTAGAGATTAGATAGATAGATAGATTATTTGATCTTAAATATTTAATGAATTATTATTGGATTATTGTATTTTTAGTCAAATGTAAACTTGGACATTATAATTTGATTTAGTATTGTGAATGAGCAAAGAGATTATTTATGAGCAAGTATTGTGCATACTTTCATCATTAAGGTCTAGACAGCGTTCTACCGCCGATATCATGACGTAGGCTGGAATTGGCCACGTACTCGCATTCCGAAAAAGTGGGTGCGGGTCGTGACATCAACATTATCACATACCTCTTGATGCTTGTCCGTGTCTTCCTAGTCCTACCTATCTTTCCAAATCTCGTCGTTTCGAGTCTCCTCCACCTCAAACCATTCCATCTATTCCTCTTCCAGCACTCATGGACTACCTTCTCCTCATGCTCCTACCACTTCAGTATCTCTTGAGACCTTGATTAGAGAGATTTTGGATGCATGATTTTCACACTACCTTGCAAGCTTTGGCTATCAGCAACACCCATGGTGATATCTAGTGGAGTCTTGCATGTGCACCCAGTGGACCTATTCCTATCATATGTCATCCTCACTACTCAGGACATTGAATTGATGATTCATATGTTCACCGTCATTTGGATCCGGCTACTGCTCTCTATGATCCAGATCGAACTGATGATGATCACACTCCTGGTGACGATCAGTAGTTGCTTCTCTCTGAGGATTGGAGTTCTTAATTTAGTTTGCTACTAGTTATAGTGTTTTTAGTTTATATTTATGCACTACCATGTAGTTGTTCTATATTATGTAGTTTATGTTTCATGCACTACCATGTAGTCATCCGGATATTATCTTTCATATTTTAAAAATATGCACTATTATGTAGTTTTTCTACAATCTATGTCATTTCTTTTAGACATTATCTTACATTATCTTTTCAAAGTATATGATCCTGGAATACTTCTGTTTAGGAATTTGTTTGGATATTATTCTGATGGTTGAATGTTTGTCATTATTCACATGTTATATTACATCATTTTTTGTATTTTTATTGTTTTATTACCACTTCACTAGTTACTGGGGAGCATATTTTTTTGATGAAATAACAAAGCGGGAGAAGTTTTGATATTCTTACAATTTGACCAATTTTCTCTACTATTTAATTGATGCATTGCGGAGGAGCTGCTTACAATTTTTATCATTTTTCGAAGCATTGACGAAGTCATATCAGTCACAGTTTGTTAATTATCAAAATGGTGGAGATTGTTGGCCCAAATAGCCATGGTCAAACTGATTTTGGTAAATAATGAAAACTCTGACTTGATATATCAAGTTGGTTACGAAGTCACTACAAGTGCGTCTAAAGAAATGTTTTCAAGTCTGTATCTGGTCTTGTAAGCCCTAGATTTCAAAAAAATAATATTTTAATAATATTAAATAGCATTTATATATTAGAATAGATTAATATAATTATTAGGAATTTTTCTAGAATTTTAAATAATTTTTTAGTCAAAATATAGTATTTTGTAATTAATTGAATTGTTTTAATATCGTTTTGTAATATTTAAATTTGTTTTAATGTCGAATTACAAATATATCAATTGTTTTAATAGAAGTTTGCAAATTAAATTTACAAACTGATAGGCGCGGGGATATTATGCAAAACCCCAAAATTGGGGGACTTTTATGTAATTCACCATCAACCCCCCCCTACGTCTTCGGCAAGCTGCCCCGACGACCACCGACTTCCCCCGTCTTTTTCGGCCGACCTAGCCCTAACACCGACCTCCTTCCCCCTATAAATACCCCCCCAGACTAAACCCTAACCCTAGTCTAAATTCCGACCATAACAGCCCTTCTTCCCCGACGAAACCCTAACCCTAACTCCGGCGACCCCCAGCGCCACCTCCACAGCCGCCTTCACCACCATCGACCCCACCACAGAGTTTGCCATGCCGAGGCGAGTGCAGCGTCGCGACGCCGACGCTTCCTCCGCCCTGTCGCAGCATCAACAGCCCGCTCGACTTAGACACGTACGTGTCAGTTCTCTTTCGTGTCGAGTCTGAGTCTCGTTTTAACATATGTGACTCGCCAAGAAACGAGCAACGCGTAGGTAAGTCAGGATACGTCCAACTCGTGTCATGCGTGTCGTGAATGACCCGGACATGAGACTCGTGTACCTTCGTGTCCTTAACTGTCAGGGCACAAAGTTTGGGCTACCGGGTTAAAACCTATTAACCTAAAATCTAACTTAAAACTAACCCAAACCCTCCCTTAAACAATAGATTCGGGCTGACCCTCTGGCCAACCCGAGCGCGCTAAAACCTGACCCCCCTGGCCGAGTTCGAGCCCCCCTTTCCTCTTCTTTTCTTTTTGTTTTGTTTTGGTTTTTTTATTTTATTATATATGTATATATATGTATATATATATATATGTATATATGTATATATGTATTTATATATATATGTATATATGTATATATATTTATGTATATATATATTATTATATATATATTGTTATATATATATACAGTATTTGTATATATATATATATATATATATATATATATATATATATATATATATATATTTATATATATTTATATATATATATATATATATTTATTATATATGTATATATATATGTATATATATATGTATATATGTATTTATATATATATGTATATATGTATATATATTTATGTATATATATATTATTATATATATACTGTTATATATATATACAGTATTTGTATATATATATATATATATATATATATATATATATATATATATATATATATATATATATATATATATAAAATATATATATATATATATATATATATATATATATATATATATAATATACATATAAAATATATAATGGAGAGCTCTGCTCCCTTTAGAGCAGTCGGCTGGGGATGGTGCCCTCCCCCTTGGTGGCCGGCCCCTCCGTGGGCGTCGCCTTGGGGAGCGGCCCCCTGGCCGCCTGCGACGACTTCCGCCGACGGACTTCTCCCCCTGCCGCCCCGCCCTCCGTGGAGCTTCCTCCCGCCGGAGTCCTCCTGGCAGCCTCCGTGCTGCCCTAGGTGCTGCCGCCCGCTCCTTCCTCCTCAGCGACGGCCCCGACGCCCCTCCTCCCCCTCTTTCCCTCTCTCCTCCACCCCCCCTCAGCCTCGGCGTCGTCGACCCCCTCGTCGACACCGGCGTCACCGGCCGCGGCGTGGATCTCCGCTGGTCGATGTTCCGCCCGGCGAGCCACCCGCCGTCCCTCTCGATCCTCCGCCGGGTCCTCCCTGGACATCCCGCCGGATCCCTCCCCTCTGGTCCCCCGACCGGTGGCGCGCCCGAACCCGTCTGGCGCTTCTCCCGCTCCCCCGGTGGTCCAGCCTCGGCCCACCGTCCCCGCCGCGTCTCCTCCTCTGGGGTGGCCAAACTCCGTCCACTCCTCGCTGCTCTCGCCTCCCTCGGTCGCCCCCCCCCCCCCTCCGGCCTTGGAAGTCCCTCCTCCCCATTTCCAGCCCCCGCCTCCGCCCTTGCGAGTGTTTCCCCGGCTGGCCTTTCCGCGGCGCCGCCCTCCCCAGGCGATGCTCCTCTGTGCGGCGCCCCCTCCTCCTTGGCGCCGATGCTCACGGCCTCCCCGCCGTCCTCTGACTTCCCCGCCCTCCGGCGTTCCCTACGCCGGATGCTGGCGGTTCGCCGGTGATCGTCCGCGCCCGTCCGAGGTCGAGCTCCTGCTCCCTCCGACGGTCCCGCCTCCCTTCTCCGCCCCTGGCAGGAGCCCCCGCTCCTGGCGGCCGGGTCTCCCTGCCCCCTCCCCCCTCTCCCTTTCCTACTGCGCGCGCCGCCCGTCTCCCCTTCCCCTGGCCGCCTCGCACCTCCTCTCCGCCCCGGCGATATGCTCCACCCCCCCTCGAGATCCCTCGCTGGACCACCCCTCGCCGGGTCCATCCCCTCCGCCTCCGGCACCCTTCGCTGGAGGCCCCTGCCCCGGGCCGCGCGCCACCCCGGGCTTCGCGCCCCCTCGCGCTACGTGCCTTCTCGTGACGCGTGCCCCATCCCTGGGGCAGTGTGCCGCTCTCGGGCCCAACGCCCCCACGTGACCGCTTTGGGCCTTTGAAATTCAATTTTTGAATTTCAGTTTTTCGTTGCTGTCCAAAAAAAAAAAAAAAAAAAAAAAAACACGTTTTATGGTTTATGTTGTCTATGGCTTTTGTAGTCAGAACCTTTGGTAGGGCTACCCCTACTTTTTGTAGGAATTCGGGCTATCTCCCGGTTCCAACCCGTCTTTCCTCTTTTCAATGAAGGCTTTAGCCATTTTTATAAAAATATATATATATATATATATATATATATATATATATATATATATATATATATATATATAAAATATATATATATATATATATATATATATATATATATATATATATATATATATATATATATATATATATTTTATATATATATATATATATATATATATATATATATATATATATATATATAAAATACTAAATATAAAATATATATATATATATATATATATATATATATATATATATATATATATATATATATATATATATATATTTTATATTTAGTATTTTATATATATATATATGTATACTTATTATATGTATATATATATCCATTATATATATATATATAAATATCTATATATTTATATGTATATGTATATGTATATGTATAAATATTGTTGTTGTATATTTATATATGTATTTCAAATTCTACCTTGTACAAAATATTATTATTTTACAAGTTATTTTATTGTATATTTGTGACTTGCGTATTTTACCACTTTAAAATATATTATTTATATTTAAATTCCTGTAATTTTATTGATTATGACCAATTGATGTCCAAGCCTGGCATGGGTTTTTGGGCCCAATTGTGTCTAATACATTCAGAGTCTGTACAAGTCATATTGGACTTGATTCATGGCTCTGGGTCCTGTATCTGGACTTCGGTTCAATTTCGAATACATGGACAAAATAGTAAATAATTAATTAATTATTTTCAGAAAGTGTTACATGTTGTTTTTGAATTTTTATATATATTTTAAGTGCTATAAAAATCTGGGAAAAATTATATTTAAATACTATATTAATTTAGCTAATTTATTATAATTTTTCCAGTATTTAATAAGTACTTTTTGTATTTTATAAAATAGGAAAACAGAACTCATTTTCAGTATATATATGTTTGCTTATTTTTAATAAATATTTATGAAGGTTTATAAATTCCAGAAAATTAGTATAAATTTCTATAATTAACAAGGATCATTTTGGTACTTTATTTTATATAAAATTGAGCTTTTTGTCTATCTCAAAAATTATTGAAACACAGTGTATAGTTTGATTTATTTATTGAATAATTACGACTTTCAATGTTTTGTGTTGTTTTGAGTTATAGTCGTATTGAACCTCACCCCGCACTAGTGTAAAGACCCTAGAAAGTTAGTTTGGGTATTGGGTCACCTCACATTGGTCTCCTATGCTAATGTCATCATTTGGCTAGGTGCCCAGTCAGAAAGTCGTATCACTCAACTAGTGTCTTAGTGTTTTACTTAGTATAAAAACTAAGTTTATGTATTATTTCTACAGTGACGAGTCATCGGGCATCTATAGCATTTTTATCGCTACTTTGCTTTGCTAAAGGCAAGTACTTCTACAAATTTTACATACTTCTATAACCATAAACTGTGATTTTCCAACCATGTTAAATGCTGATCCTTGGGGTAGCAAGTTAAAACTTCATATGTTGTATTACTTTCAGTCTGTACCATGTTTAGGACAGTTTTTATATCTCTTACATGTTTAACAACGGGTTAAGGGAAAACTGTTAGTAGTGTACGTGATCATGCCCCCTTCTCCGTATGTATTTACCGAGCACTGTTACATTCTATATGTAACTTTGTCGTATGTCTGATCCTGCATTTGTGTATGGACATACACCGATGCCGTTAAGGGTACGTATGTACACTTCAGAAAATTGATATGTACCACTGTACATCCTGATTACCTATTGACTGATCACTCACCTACTACAGTTTTAAACTTTAAAACAAATAATTAATGCCATGATAAAATGTATCTAAAACTGGATAAACATGACATGTCATATTATTTCTTTTCATCACATGATCAGTATTATATGTTTGTTAGATTCAGTACTTGCTCCTGTCCCGACAGGATAACGTTGTAGGTATACTTACTGAGGAGGAGTTGCTCTGCGATTCCTATTATGGAGTTACTGCCGAGGACCAGGCCTTGTCTTATGAGGATGTACCTGTGGGGAAACTCATCTAGTTTGCGTAGTTGCTCGGAGTTCCGAGAGTAGTCATATTGTTAGACTATGTATTTTGTGTCTGGACCTGTATCCAGATTTATATTTTGGACTTGTACTTGGACTTACTATTATACGAGATAACTTTTGTGTTTGGAATATTTCTGTCTCATTATTACTTATAGAATTGTTAGCACACTTTGATCTTGTCTTATTTATCTTTAGAACAGCTTACTACGTTTTACCTCAAACGTAGGCTGGACTTGACTCGGCCCGGCCCAACAATTTGGATAGCAGATCGTGACAGGTCTTTGTATTTTTTTAATATATTTTACACTTTATTTGATTATAGGAGATATGTACATCGAGTCGCAGTTGGCAACTAGATAGCACTCAAGTCTAGTCAAATGAACCTACCAAAAACCAGATCAAAACCCAACCAAAAGTCAAAAATTTCTCAAATCCAACGTTATGGAATTTGGGTGACAGAACTCGGCCAGATTTTGTCTCCAACTAAAGTTGAACCGAATTCGGTTAGTCAAAATCAGAATCCCTAAATTGTTCAGTCTTCCTAAAGAACAGGCTCCAAGGTTCGAATTTTGAACGTTGGGGAACCGAACTCTGTCCGAACTTGGTTCACAAAAATCTAGTCCGAACACAGTTCACAAAAAGCCTATAAATAGATATTGAATTACCTATTCTTACTCATTCACTTTCAATTTTCACTTCTATTAGATTTATAGCCTTAACTTTCTCATCTCCATGACAACTCTCTTAGCTTCTAAGTGCAAATGTGATCTCGGTTAGAAGTGTTCAAGAGTTGTAAAGCTTGGTTTTCCAAGTTACGATTTCGTTCATTGTATGAAGTCAACGAGTCCGTCGGATCAAAGCTCATGGTGGTAGAAGTTGACGAGCCTTTATATCAAAGCTTGTGGTTGTAAAAAGTTGATGTACATTCGGATCAAAGCACGTGGTGTAATTATTATTTGTTCAATAGTGGATTTATAACATTGAACAAGAGTTCTCAAGGCTGGACTAGTCTTCCAAGATGGAAACCAGTATACATCACGGTACATGTTTGTGTTTGTGACTTCTTACTCTATCTTATTTCCATACTTGATGTTCATTTTATAAGTTGGTACTTAGCCTTATTTTTTATTGGGTAATTATGGCACACATACTCTATTCACTCCCTCAAGAGTTGCCTATATTGTCCTCGAATGCACCTATAGAATGAAACAACAAACCTTGGCTCGTCCCTTTACATAACATAAAATACAATTAACTACATCAAGATGTGGCTTTTACGGATGCTGCATGAATTAACTAAGAGCATAAATTGAATATTTGATGTCTGGTCTTGTGATTGGGTGGTATATAAGATAAGAAACCAATCTTTCATACTATGATGGATTCTTAAGGAGCTCACCATATGTTGGAGTTAACTTTAAGTTCGACTCTATAGGAAGCTTTGCGGTCGTGCACGGAGTAAACCAGATTCATCTAGGAAGTCAAAAGTGTACTTCCTCTAGGATATGGAGATGCCCTCTTTGGAACGAGTAACTTCTACTCCAAGAAAATACTTGAGGGGTCCAAGATATTTAATTCGAAAATTAGTGCTTAGAAACTTTTTGAGAGCATGAGATAACTGAATCACCATTGCATGTAATAACCATGTCATCCACATAAATCAATACAACCGTAAAGAATTTCTACATACTCTAGTGAATAAGGAATAATCAGCTTTGGATTATTGGTATCCTGCTTGTTGTATATCAATATAGAACTTACAGAACCATCTACGATAAGCCTATTTAAGACCATACAAAGATTTATTGAGTTGACACACAACCTCCCCCCTATCGACAAGGGCTAGTTGGTGGATGCATATAAACTTGTGAGCGTACTTGGGTGAGATACTTTAATGAAAAATAGCCATTTTTACAAAAAAAAGGTTGGGTGGTGGATGCATAATTAAAAACATAAAAATAATCATTTCTAAAAAAACAATGGCGTCAACCAAACAAAGAAATTTTATACTTCCAAACTTTAGTGACAACCAAATCGATAAATTTATATTTCCACGGACGAAGGATACTTCAACGTATAAAAAATACTTCAACATAAAATACCCTACTACCATGGCAGTAACGCAAGGAAAAAAGTACTAAGAAAATTACTACAAAATTTTATGTATAAGAAACTTTCCTACACCTCTTGCCACTTCTCTTTGCCATCAACCAATGTCGTTATCCGGATGCAGCAGATAGAGAGGGGGAAGGAAGGAGCAAAGAGGTACTAGGGTGATAATGGGGTGGTGGTGGTGGTTAAGGTTCTCGTGCTCTAATATAGAAACTAATTTCTTTCTCAATTTAGAAAACCAACCCTAATCTCTTCCTAAAGTTTTCTCTTCATCTTTAACATATCATCAAAATATGATATCAAAGGCTGCAATAATCATGCCCCATCTTGCTAAGACTCCCTTCATCAACATGAATTTGATTCTATCTAATTTCCTTTCATGTTTAAGACTTCTCCAGAATCGAGTCTATTCGGCCACTAAACTCCAATAACAAAGTCTTTTCGTTCTTATAGTACAAATTTTAGTCTTATTCAAGCATCTTGATCTATATTTTTGAACACCAACTCTCGTTCTTAATAGTGAATTAGCTTTTAAGGCTTCTTTTGCTTCTAAAATGGCTCCCTTACAAATTCATGTAGTTTCATCATCAATTGTGATTCCATCAATACGTTGCTTGAGTCAATAGGTGCCATATTATATAATGTGGCGATAAAAATTAGACCTCTAAGAGGACGTGTGATATGCGGAATACTATGTAGTCAAAATTTTTATATTTTTGGAAATCAAATTTCCTGTAACTAAATTCCTTGAAAAATTATATTCCCATTTTTTGTGAATATATAAATATATTCAAAAAAAAATAAAAATGAAAAAAAATAAAAACAATAAAAATAATACAAAAAGGAAAAAACAAAAAACAAAATTCTTAGAAAATAATAAAGATGAAAAATTGGACAATAACACAAAAAAGAAAAAAGATCATTCTTTAAAAATTGAAAAATGAATATTAAAAAATGAAAAACATTCCAAAAAATGAAAAGACAAAAAAAAATCTTAAAGAAATGAAAGAAGAACAAAAATACTGAAAAAACCAAAAAACAAATTGTGGACAAATTGTTTAAATGGATATTTGTAATTACTGATAATATATTTTGATAACGTAAACCAAACATAGGAATAGTTTCCAATAACCCTAAATGTCAGGGATAAAAAAAATTATGTGTACCAAAGGCTCCCTAAAAAGTATTCAAATCCTCTCCGTTTAAACATTATATAATTCCGACCTATATCATCTGAATTTTGTTTTACCACAAACCCATAGTCCCGGATCTACACACCCACAAATATCATTTAGATACTACCTATATATCACCTCCAAAGTTAAGTATTCAAAAAAAGGAGAAGAAACTACTTCAATATTTCATCTAACTATCCAACTAAATGGATTGAATCTCACAATTAATTGGATGACAATCTAATTAAGAAATTTGGCACATTAACAAAACACAAAAAGATTGTACTTACACTGTGTGGGAATTACTTAATTACAATAATTCCCACACTGTCATAGTGTAATATACAATTATTATGCACTAATCTTATTTTATATATAACATAAAAACTTATAGGCTTCACAGTGAAACTTTTATGTTCTAAAAATATTCTTCTCCAATCTTGTATGTATCAAAATATGTTTAAATTAATTAAGGATAAAATATATAAATTACACACCTCTCCACTAACATAATTACTAACCATTAATAACTACACACTTCCAACTACAATACATGTTCACGATCTCAAAAATAAATTTACTTCAAATTTTTTTATAATATTTTGAAATAGGTTTCTCAAGCTAAGTATATATAAAAGTGAGAAGAAGAAAAACATTGACAAAGGCACATGCAATGCGCATTTTCTAATAAGTATTAAGATGGAAAAGTATGGTGCATTGACATAAATATGACATAATCCATTACGGACACTACGATCCGAAAAATGTACCTATTTTGGTGGGTTTTAACATAAAGGAACAGAGACACGTGAGCCCCTTTTCTTTAGCACCAATCGGGGTATAAACCCATACAAAAAGATCAAAACCTTCTAATGTTTCATGAAAAGATTTATTAAATAGAAGTGGCAACAAGGAAACTAAGAGCATGCTTCAATAAAAGTGAAAGGGAAAAGTATTTGCACGGGTCGACCTGTTTTAACACTATTGGTTTTTGTTGGATACCTCCGTCATAGATGTCACAACCCATACTCCCCAAAGTACGCTTACATTTTTTTCTAGAGCAACATAAGTTAAGAACTGTCAAGTTATGGACTTCAAAATTTTGACAGTCCTAATGCATTATATCCTCCACCGTCCCAAACATGACTGCGTCTATTTTGAAACTTTGAACCTTCATTAACAGAGTTCAAAACTTAGAAAATACAATCTAACTGGGATTTCTACTATAAAATTATAAAAAATATGCATTACACATGAAATCTAATAATCTAAGCAAAAAAAAATCTATATTTGAAAATTTTAGAATCCAAATAAAAAAAATGCTAGTTTCAATTGATCTTGTTCTTCATTTAGAAGAGAGAAAAAGAGAAAAGGATTTTTTGGGTTTTAGGATTTAGAAGAAGGATTAGAGAGAATGGTAATGAGGTGTATGTTGCCTCCAAGAAAGAGTGTGTGTTATTCCCAAGAAAGTTTGTGTTGCCTCCTCCTAACTAGCATCGTCTCTAAGAGAATTTTGTGGTGCCAATAACACTGGTCGTTCAAATTTAGCACGGAAAAAGGTTTCCAGCCTGAATTACAAACTATTCTCGGTTTAGGCAAGGTTGGCCCAAACCCATAGCTTACAGGGTAGTCAAATTATCACTAGAGCTTGTAAATTGCAAACATTTAGAAAAGGAAAAAAAAACTTAAAAGTGTTATATTTGCCAAAAAGGAACTAAAATGAACATTATAAATATAACATAATTTCATAAGCCTACAATTTCCTATTGCCAGTTATATTTGGTGATCCTTTTTCATTATTGTAACAGCCTCTATATCGAACAATCTTAATGACTTGTTCAAAATAAACTTTGGCATCTCAATCAAGAATGGATCATGAGGTTAGGGAGAAGAAAGAGGCATCATGGCATCAAAATTTTACTCTCAATTCTCAAACGACAGTAGAATCAGAATCTTGGAAAAGGAAAGCCATTCCTTTTATGTGTTTGGATCCCAAAGTAAATGAGCACGAAAGGAAAATGATTCCCAAAAAAAATATAAGGAGAAAATGCTTTCCCACCCATCCCAAGGATTCACTTTTCCTTCCAATTTCTCTAGCTTTTCCAAATTACCGGAAAGAAAATTGAAGGAAATTGTAATTCCCTAAAGGGAAGGAAACATCAAATAATTGATTTCCTTTCTTTTCTTCAAACCCAACGAGGCTAAAAATAATGACTTACGAGATGAGTAAATGTGTGTAGAAGGTACCAAAACAAGTATTGTTCACAGATTGCTCGTAATTAGTACCATCTCTTCCAAAGAACGCAAGCATCGGATAAAGAAAAAACGATCATCATAACTCTTAGAACATGTCCTATACCACCCATGCCTAATATGAGAAATATATGGACAACATATTTCCATTAATAAATATACACAATATTAGGCAAGTTGGTATAGGACGTGCGCTAAGGATATCAAATTTATTCTTGGTACCCGAAGAACAAAGGCGATCGATGCATAATAGTAGATAGAAAACTTTGATATTAACATAAAAAATGGAAACTCTTTTTATACTACATTGGAATTTTCTAGCAAGGGCACATTTCTACAGTTTCGAGACTTTAATTCACGTATACGTTATAAGAAGTTTCTAGACCTGGAAATGCATGTATACTCTATAAAATGTTTCGAGCTTGCAAATGCACGCATACGTTATAAGAATTTCCATACATGCAAATGCATGCATATGTTATAAAAAAGTTCGAGACCGTAAATGCACGCATACGTAATAAAACTTTCGAGGCCTACAAATTCATGCATACATTATAAGAAGTTAATTTCAAGACCTACAAATGCATGAATACGTTATAAAAAGTTTTGAGACCTGCAAATCCATGTATATATACATTATAAAAAAAAATTTGAACTATAAATGCACGCATACGTTATAAAAACTTTCGAGACCTACAAATGCATGCGTACGTTATAAGGATCTTCATACCTGCAATTGCATGCATATGTTATAAAAGGTTCTGAGACCTGCAAATGCAACGTAAACGTTATAAGAAGTTTCCAAACCTGCAAATACATTTATACAATATAAGAAAACTCAAGACCCGTAAATGCACGCATATGTTATAAAACTTTCGAGACCTATAAATGCGTTCGTATGTTATAAGAAGCTTGTAGACCTGTAAATGCATGCATATGGAATAAAAAGTTCACACCTGCAAATGCAACATATACGTTATAAGAAGTTTTTATACCTATTTTGGCATATATTATTGGGAATGAAACGTGGAAATCATTCCCCCAAACCAAGAAGCTACGAGAGAACTGAAGAAAAGCACACAAAACTAAACACCAAAATCACACAGAAAAACTAAACGCAAAAATAATACAAAAAAATCAAATGCAGACACAAGCGATTTTTACGTGGAAAATGTTGTCCCATTGGTCTGGTCACACCTGTTTTTGATAACCGACTTGAGGATGAGCATTACACTGATGATTTAGAGCATCACCGCCAGACAAATTTCAGGACCAATCTTCAGGCTCAGGCACTTGGCAACTCTATTGCGAACATGCATTAGAGTTTGGCACATGCACTTGGTGGCCCTATTCCCTATATCTGTCATCCTCAGTTCTCCGGTTACAAATTTGAGGATCCAGAGGCTCGGCGCTACTTCATACCTAGATCTGCATATTATGATCCCAACCGTTCTGTCGAGACTGGTGACGATACATCTTAAGGATTGTTGGGCTTTGTGATGTGTTTTGGTTTGATATATGATGGTTGACAATGACATTAGTAGTTGGCACTAGTTAGTTGCACTTATTTTGGTTTATATTAGACTTTTATGCACCTTGGTTATGTAATTTGGTTTTGTTTTCTTTCAGTACTACTATGTATTTGAACTCTGGTTTGGTTTATATGCTATGCACTTCCTTTTATCTTTTTTATCATCTGCTATGTGTCTGTGTTATCTTACAACATTTGCTACAAATTTCCATATTTCACTCTTATTTGTTATATATTCACTAATTATGGGGAGCTTGCATTTTGATCAAATGACAAAGGGGGAGAAAAGTTTCCAATATACCAGATAGAAGAAGGAAATTTGGTTCCAAAGGTAAATGGTAAAAAAATTATTTAGTATATCAAACTTAGTTTTGTCAATTATCAAAATGGAAGAGACTGTTGGCCCATTGGTTTGGTCACATCTGATTTTTATAACCGAATGACAACTCCAGTTCGAAATATACAAAAAATATACAGGTACGGTACTGCTGCTGAACGACTACAACCTTGCTACTGCACTCAGTCAGAGTCTTCACCAACAATAATCGCATCAATGATCGAGACATTTTTTCTACTTTATTATGTATTTTTTAATTTATTGAGTCTAGAAAAAATGTACGGTTGATCGAGATTGGCACTTGGCTCAGCTACAAAAAGTCCACTACCAAACTTAGCCTACCAAATCATCTAAATTGATCAGTCCATTCAGTGAACCCAATCCACTTTCCAAATAGCCCACAAATCCACAAAAGCCCAAAGCCTATTTTTCATGACCTATTCAGGAAACATCGCAATCAAAATTGGACCGAACTCGGTCATCCCTGACTCAGTTCCCGAGAGATCAGGTTACCCTGAAGAACAAGCTCCAAATGTTCATATTTTTGAACATTGGACTACCGAACTCTGCCCGAGTTCCGCCTAGAAAATACTATAAATAGATAAGAGTTTTTCATTTCTAATCACTTATTCCACACTCTCTTCTCTATTCATTCAAGTATTCTATAAAAGCTTTCCGCTTTTAGATATAAGCTTTACAGCTCGTAGCTAGCCAAGCCAGTGCCAGTTTTGGTTCAATCAAGAAGTTTGGTCGAGTTGTACAAAGGCTTAAAAATATCTCAGTTTTTATCCAGTTCTAGAAGTCGACAAGTCCTTCTGACTAAAGGCTTGCAAGTTGAAGTAGTGCTCTTCGGATAAAAAGTATGTGCTGTAAGAAGCTACAAGCACTTCAGATTCAAAGTTTGTATTTCACGAGATAGTGGATTCAACATCGAGTTAGAGTACTCGAGACTGGACTAATCCACTTAGAGAAAAATTAGTATAAACCTTGGTGTTTGTGTTTGCTTCTCTGAACTTATTTACATTACGTATTTATATTTACTGCCTACTTCATATCGGTTTCATTTTTGCCGTAATTAATTTTTAAGTGGTGATTGTATTTTGCTGCACACACGCCTCTATTCACCCCTCTAGAGGTGATCAACGTTCCTACAATTGGTATTAGAGCATGTTATATTCAAATATAACACTCTAGAGTAAATTTATATGGCAGTCGTGAAATCTATATTCATCGGTGAAGGGCAGTCCACAAATAGGACCCCAACATTTGATGGAACAAACTATAATTACTGGAAAACACGAATGAGTTTCTTTCTGGAATCTCTTAATTTTGATTTCTTGAATATAGTCATAGATGGCTACAAAAAGCTACCTAGAATTGTGATTGACGGTAATCTTCTGGACAAGCCATATGATAGACATACGAATTCAGAAAAGACACAAGCCAGTCTTGACGCAAGAGCGATCGATGCAGTATTCTATGCCATTGATAAGACTGAGCTCAATAGAGTATCTACATGTGTCACGTTACACGACATTTGGAAACTTCTTGAGGTAACTCATGAAGGTACTTCATAAGTGAAGGAATCCAAGATAAGCAGATTGACACAAGAGTATGAGACTTTCAAGATGAAGCAAAATAAAATAATCACTCAGATGTTTATACGTTTCCTTGATATTACTAATAATTTATCATCTCCTGGAAAGGATTACTCAAATCATGAAAAGATCCGCAAAGTGCCCAGGGGACTAACAAAGAACTGGAACCTAAAAGCCGTTGCAATCATAGAAGGAAACGATCTCACCACTACGTCGTTTGAAACACTCATGGGCAAACCGATGACTCGTGAACTAGCTCTTCAAGACTTTGAAGAATCGACTCCAAAAGAAAGTCCATCTCTTTCAAAGCTCATGCTAAAAGAATCACAAGTGAAGACACGGATGATGAAGATTTCGATGGTGAGGAACAAGCTCTTCTTGTAAAGAACAAAAAATTCTTGAGGTTTGAGAAATCAAACCGAAAGAAGAAGTATTATCAAGAAAGAAACGAAGAAGAAACTATATGCTATGGTTGCAAGAAGACTGGACACATCAAGAAAGACTGTCCAATAGCAAAGAAGACAAGTCGATACAAACGATCAAACAGAAAGTCTTCATCACGAAAGTATGCTAATACTAGCATCTGGCATAAAAGTGAGGCCAGTAAATCAGAGGAAGAAGATAAACCAAGCAGTTCTGCAAATGTCACTTGATGGCATTTGATCAGGTATCAACAAATCCTTTGTATGATGACTTTACATTTGATGAACTTTTTGATGCTTTTAATGACTTGTTAGATGAACACAAAAAAGTTTTGGATAAATATTAGCAGTCTCAAAAAGAGATCAAAGCTTACAATACTGAGATTAAAAGGTTGTCATATCTATTAAAAGATATACGAGAAACACCTTCCACTAGTAACACGAATGAAGAAATATCAACTCTGAAGCTTAGCTTGCATGATGCTCATACAACTATTGAGAAAAGAGATCATGACTATGCCATAGTAAATGAGTTATATGAGTTAGAGAAGAAAAAGTATATCATCGCTACACAGAAGATAGATGCTATAACTACTAAGTATGGTGAGGCATGCGTTTTCTCTAAAAAAATTAGGGATAAAGTTGAAAAAATAGGTGATATTTGCTACTCAGCCAAAGGTCTGTCATACGACACAACATACACGTAACACGACACGGCCAAAGAAAGTACGTAGGCATAATGTTTCACACAATCATGCCTTTGTTTATAAGTATCCCATAAAGATACATAAGCATCTTGTCAACAACATGACACCAAGCACTAGCTCTCAATTTTCTTGTACATATTGTGGTTCACATGGACACATCTCTAAGTCTAGTAGAGTTAGAAAGATAGTTGACATGACTATATATGCCTGGATACCTAAGACTAACATTTCTGGACCCTTAAAGAAATGAGTACCAAAGGTCACATCTACTCGTTTTGTAGATGGGCCAACCCTCTCATGCTAGAAGTAAGTAGATCCTCGATAGCGGATGTTTATGACACATGACTGGTGATAAATCCTTATTCGCTACGCTATCGATTAAGAAATGATATATAATAGGTAATGTTATTGTTGGTATGCCTCTTTATCCAGTCATTAAAGACGTTTGTCTGATCACAGAGTTAAAACATGACCACTAAGAATAAGTCATCTTGTTGATAATGGTTATGGCATTAACTTCGTGAAAGGCAAATGTTCTATATATGATTTGACTAATGGGGACTTAGTTTATGAAGGTATAAGGGAGGATAAGATATATTTTCTATCTATTAGATAGTACTAATAATGCAGGTAAGTGCCTCATAGCTAACAAAGATAAAAGTTGGCTATGGCACAAGAGACTAAGACATGCGAATATGGATACCATATCTAGACTATCAACGGAGAAATTGGTAAAAGGATTATCCGATATTTTATTGAAGAAAGATATGGTATGTTCTAATTGCGAGAAAAACAAAGCAACTAGGTCATCATTTAAATCCATAAATGCAGTAAGTACTTCAAGACCTTTGCAATTATTATATATGGATTTGTTTGGACCAAGTAGAGTCATCAGTCTTGATAGAAAACTCTATGCTTTTTTTATAGTTGATGATTTTTCTCGTTATACTTGGATTTTCTTTTTATTAAATAAAAAATAATACGTTTTTAATTTGAAATTTTTTGTAAAAATGTTCAAAACGAAAAGGTTTTCATGATTACTCATATCCGAAGTGATCATGGAGGCGAATTCAAAAATTCTGATCTTAAAAAGTTTTATGATTCAAATAGTTATTCTCATAAATTTTTTTGTCCTAGGACTCCCAACAAAATGGTATTATGGAGCGAAAGAATAGAACTCTAAGCGAAATGGCTAGAGTTATGCTTAACCAGTATAATCTTTCGAAATATTTTTGGGCTGAAGTTGTAAGTGCAACTTGTCATGTTTTAAATAGGGTTCTAATTCGACCTATATCAAAAAAGACTCCCTATGAACTGTGGTTCGATCGTATTCCAAATATTTTATATTTTAAAGTTTTTGGATGTCGATGTTTTATTTTGAATACCAAGGATAACTTTGGAAATTCGACTCTAAAGCAGATGAAGGAATATTTCTTGGATATGCCGCTAAAAGTAAAGGTTATAGGATTTTCAATAAGAGGTCATTGGTTGTTGAAGAATTGATTAATGTTACTTTTGATAAATTTAACAATCAATTTCCAATTGACAGTTATGACGAGGACTCATGAAAAATATCCAACAAAGCACTAGAAGATACTGATACAGAAACCAATTATCTGGAGAGTCTGCCAAAGAAGATGAGGTTCATGTCAGACCATCCAGAAACTTTGATAATATGTAATGTATCAAAGGTGTAAGTACTTATTCTTCTGCTAAGGACGTAGCGGCAAGTGTTGCATTTATTTTGCAGATAGAACCTAAGTCTATAGCAGATGCATTTGATGATGAATTTTGGATTTATTCCATGCAAGAGAAATTAAACCAATTTGAGAGAAATCAAGTTTGGGCACTCGTTCCTAAGCCTATTGGTCACTTTGTAATTGGTATCAAATGAGTATTCTGAAATAAACTAAATGAGGATAGATAAGTCGTTCGCAACAAAGCAAGTCTAGTTACTCAGGGTTATAATCAAGAAGAATGAATTGATTATGACGAGACCTATGCTCATGTTGCTAGACTAGAATCCATTCACATGCTTTGTACATGTGCATATTTTTATGATTTTAAATTATTTCAAATGGATGTTGAAAGTACTTTTTGAATGGCTTTATAAAAGAAGAAGTTTTTGTAAAATAGCCTCCTAGTTTTGAAGATTTTAAATTTTTTGATCACGTTTTCAAGTTAAGAAAGGCACTCTACGGACTCAAATAAGCACCTAGACCTTGGTATGATCGTCTAAATATCTTTCTACTAGAAAATGGTTTTTCTAAAGAAAAAGTAGATACAACTTTATTTGTCAAATCCCTTAATGATGATATTTTGTTAGTGCAAATATACATAGATGATATTATTTTTGGTTCAACTATTGAGATACTCTGTCAAGAGTTTGTTAAGTGTATACAGAATGAGTTTGCGATGAGCATGATGGGAGAGCTCAATTACTTTCTAGGACTGCAAGTCAGACAAACTTCACAAGGGACCTTCATCTATCAAGAAAAATATACGAAGGAGTTGCTAAAGAAATTCGACTTCGACAATGCAAAGCCTATCAGAACTCCAATCGCTATCTCAACCAAGCTTGACATTGATGAGAGTGGCAACCTATAGACCAGTATAAATATCGAGGTATGATTGGTAGTTTATTCTACTTAACTGCTAGTCATTCTGCATATGTGCTAGATATCAAGCCAATCCTAAGAATCACACCTATGATCAGTTAAGCTATCTTTCGATACCTTAAGGGTACTTCCACTGTCGTCTTGTGGTATCCCAAAACTACATCCTTTGATCTAATTGGTTACACAAATGCTAATTTTGCTGAATGCAAAGTAGATCGCAAAATTACCAACAGTATGTGTCATTTTCTAGGAAAAGCTTTAGTCTCTTGGTTTAGCAAAAAATAAAATTTTGTCACATTATAAACTACTGAAACTGAGTATATCACTGTTGGTCGTTGTTGTGCTTAGATTGTGTGGATGAAACAAACCCTAGAAGTCTACAATCTATATTTTTATAATATTCTCATCTTCTATAATAACACTAGCATAATTAATTTGACTAAGAACCTAGTATGTCATTCATGCACTAAGTATATAGAAATACTTCTTCGTGATCATCAACAATACGGAGATATTTTCCTAGAATTTATTGACACAAGCAATCAACTCGCAGATATTTTTACAAAACCATTAGCCGAGGACCGCTTCAATTTTATTCGTCGCGAGTTAGGTGTTCTTGATATCGTCTCGAAAGCATAGTGAATTATACTCGATAAAAGACGTGATGTTAATTCAACAATTTTATTAAAATCAAAATTATTTTGGGTACAAGCCGAAAGGGCCCTTCTGTCATATAGGTGTAAATAACATGAAACGATACGGTGCAGTAGACTTCGGACTACCGATAGTTGGGGTCCAACCCCTATAGCTAAACCAAGATAATAGAGATATATTAAAATTTGTATGAATTTCGTTGTTCATTTTATATACATAATCTAGACATGCTAAACCTAGATACAAGGAAACCGAACTCGGACCAAACTTTGCCCGAGTTCGACCCGAACTCGGTCCCTTTGTATCATGTTAATCCGAGAGCAGGCCCTACCTTTTTTAAGTTGCCCCTTCTTATATCCAAACCTAATTCTACCCGAGAGAAGCCGACCCCCATCTTCTTACTTTTCCAAAAACTTTATCCAAACCGTAGATCTCCAAACCCTAACCCTAGATTTCACCTATTGTTGATTCTTGTTCCTGTACTTATATATGCTTATATTGATTTTGTTTAATTTATGACACATTTTACTTGTTGTTTTTTAATATATGTTTTTATTATGCTTGTATACAGCTTTTAGTTCATAGTGTGGCTTCCTTTATGGTATATTTTATTTGGGGTTGGACCCTACTAGCTTTTTATGGCCAGATCTCGTAGGAGAGCCGAAGGATCTACTTTATGTTCTACTTGATGGTGTCCATGAGGAGGACTACTAGTCGAGTACCTGCATAGGTTTTCACTTCATTTACCCACTAGTATTTGTACATATTCTTTTATGTTATTTAGCCACCGAGCACATATTTAGCTCATGGTTTAGACTTGATATGTTGCCTACAGGATAGCATGATTCATGTATATTCTAGACTATAGCTAGAGCTGATCATACATGACTTATACTCTTGCTAGTTCTTCATTTTATATTACTAGCTTCATGATCATCTATATATATACATAGTTTGGGATGCTTTACTAATTTATGTTTGATGATCATATATCTTGTATCTTACTTGTTTACCTGTAATTGAGACACCTAAGATTGTTTGACCTAGTATTGACTATTGAATTATATCGTAACCCCCATGTCTTATACTGCTATAACCGTATCTCAGGGTACCAATGTACTCAGATATACGTAGCTGGCCTAGCTATATTCTTGCTCTTTACTATTTTGGTTCTGGGGCATGACAAGGTTTTGGTGGTGGCCTATGCAGGCCTCTATTTTTAGACATGTGGGTATTAATGTTTAGATATCTCAGTCATTTAATTGTTCCTTCTTGATTTTTTTTTGTTACTATTATATATCCCTAATATTTTGAATGGTTATCTGCTTTTATCTTTGATCTATCATGTCCCCCAATTTGATTAACTGTCCTTATCTTTCAACGATACTACTTTTGGTCCTTTCGATCAGTTGGTTCGAGTTCTACCGATGGTAGCTTAGCTTCTGGTATGCCAGCAGATTCTCGAGTATTAGCATCAAAATTAAGGGGCATAGTCCAGAGTAGATCCCAGGACAGAGCATCACGTTCAGCCCGATCAGCATGTAGTATAGTACATCAGGTTTTTATATTACAGACAGAGCCAACAGAGGATATTCATAGGCTACTGGATATTATCAAAGGATTGTTAGCAACACAATAGAGCCAGAATGACGTTCTCACCTAGTCGGTGCAGAGGACCCTTGAGCGAGGTGGCTATTAGATATTTAATTTTACAAGAAGCTTCAGGCACCTCCATCCCCCATACTTCTACGGTACTGAGGATTTGATCTCATCCCATGACTGGCTTTAGGATACTGAGGCCATATTCAAGGTAGTATGAACTCCGGCTAGGGAGTGAGTAGTGATTGTCAGATTATAGTTACTAGACTTTTCCGAGATTGGTAGGCAGCTCAGGAGGTTTCTTTTACAACACCGATTCCGTGGGCAGATTTTAATGAGAGATTCCAGACCATATATTTTGATGCAATATCGCCTTATGATATATAGTAGAGGTTTAACAACCCTAGGCAGATATGGAAGACCGTAGATGGTCATACGGTAGATTTTTGTTGCCTCAATCGGTTTACTCTCACCTTGGTGGCGATCGAGTTTAACCGAGCTAGGAGGTTCCAGTAGGGACTTCATCTAGAGATCATCTTGATAGAGGCCACAACAGTATGCATAGCCATAAACACATGATAGGCATAGAGGCCAGCAATAGAAAGGACCCGCACCTAGAAGAATCTTGACATACGGTAAAAGAGATGGCTGGAGTTACTAAAGGACTATGATGTTGACCTTTAGTATCATCTAGGAAAGGCCAACATCATTATATATGCTTTGAGTATGAGAGAATGAGCTTACTTCTTGATGGGACAGTATCATATCTTAGAGGATCTTTGCAAACGCTTTGAGTAGGAGAGCATGCGCTTACTTCTTGACAGAAAAGTGTCATACTTTAGAGGTTATTCAGGAGATGGGCATTAAGGTAGTGCTACCTCGTGATACCATATTTATGGCATTTCTATAGGTTTAGTCATCTATTGTAGAGAGAATCAGAGCAACATAGTCAGGTAATCCCAGTCTTCAGTGGCTTAGAGCAAAGTGTGAGGCAGGATGTCGAGCAGAGTTAAGCATTCATGAGAATGTGAGAATACGACCCTCCGGCTTGGGACTTGTCTTAGTATGCTGAGTAGATATATCCGGCATGAGATTATGTTAGAGGCCCACAATTTTTAGTATTTTGTTCATCCAGGAGGGACAAAGATGTACCGAGATATTTGTCAATATTTCTAGTAGAATAGGTTGAAGAGGAAGATAGCATGATTTTTCTCTCATTGTTTAATGTTCCAACAGGCCAAGGCTGAGCATCAAAGACAGACCGAGCTTCTTCGGCCTTTATCGATTTTAGAGTAGAAGTAAGAGTATATTACCATGGACTTCATGAAAGTCTTCCTAGATTCTTGATAGACAGAGATGTCGTTTAGGTGATAGTAGATCGATTCACGAAGGTGACTCACTTTTTACCTTTCAAAGTTGGGCAAACTATAGAGCAGTTGGACGAGATATTCCTGAGACAGGTAGTCAGATTGTATGGTGTCCCTGTTAGCAGATAGGGACTCTGAGTCCATATGGCATTTTTGGCAGAGCCTTCAGCAAAGTTTGGGTATCCCTTTGAGGTTCAGTTCAACATACCATCCTCAAATAGATGGCTTATCACGCCCCGATCCCAGAGGATCGAAAACTACTCACTGGACGTAATGTTGTACAAGTATATATTATACTTGTATAAGGCAAAACTATTACAGTTCCTGGTATTTCTAAAAAAACGACATTGCAGCAAACCAAAAAGATAAATTAAAGTCACAACAAGGTATAAAAAAATATCTCTTCATTGATAATTGCAACAGATTACAAGACTTGGAGTTGAATACAAAGTTGACAACAGATTACAACGACTTTTGAACAACCAATTGAATATCTTGCCATTTAGGCTTACAACCGAGCATACCGACTTGGCGATATCTTGTGACCAAAACGTAATTTTGCGGCAGGTCGATTCCAGTGCACTCGTGGTGCTGAAATCTACCAAAGTGCACTTTCAAAATCTCGAGTTCATGATGTTTGACTAGATAGCCAACGTCATGCCTCGATTTACGTGCCATAGTTTCCAAAATTGGAAACATAACTTTTTATGGCCAAACTTCCTTGTTTAGATTATATTCAGATTATTATTAGGTTAAATTAGGTTTTAAAGTGATTTATTCTAGAATTAACTATTATTAGATAAGTTAACCCCTTAGCCACATATTCTATTATTTTAGAGTTAGAATATTAAGATTGACTTGTGGTTTTCGTGCACGGTTCGTGGTACGATGTGCGATATGGGTTGACAGCTCTAGATCGGCATTCCCTTATCCTCGAATTGTGAATATGTTTTGTGCAAGGGTTCAGACAAGTACATATTGTATTATGTTTTGGTACAATATAATGCTTTCTTTATCGTTTCTTTTTTTGATATTCCATTGAGATACGATGGTGACACAGTAGGCTTATTATATCCTTCTTATTGTATCATTGACAGTTATTGATTGTTAGTGAGTCAGAAGGGGAAATACTCGATAAGTATATGAACAAACCCAAATACCGTTACCGAATAATAGCTATGTCATACACCTCACGTATAAGTTAGTCGTACCAATTACCAAATGATAGCCATCTATGATATGCCGGTATTAGCCCATTTGTTCACGTATTAAAAGGTATTTCACACACATAGTCGTTTTCATTATTCATGATCTAATTAGTTCACTTCTTTATCCTCATGTTCCTTTTCCATCAGTTACTCGTTCATGATTATTACTTTCTATGTCTAGTTCATGTCTTGCTATTTTGTTATACGTTCTTTACCGTTACTGTTTCTCATTGTTTATAGCTTATTTTGTGCTAACAACATTAAATGCAACATGGTTGTACTTTGCTTTTTTTCTGACTGGATCGTTGATATAGGTGAGGATGACGTACTTCCTACTTTTGTGCTATGGACCATATAGGGGAAGATAGTCTCGAAGGCCAAAAACCTAGAAGACTAGTTAGGTAGAAGTGTTGATTCAATATTGTGAGATGTTGTATTTTTCTTCAAGTGTAAAACTTGTGAATATTGTAATTTTGATTTAGTTTTGTGAATGAGCAGTAAAGATAGTATTTATGAGCATTTTGTTTATTGCGGGCTAGACAACGTAATACCACTGACACTGTAACGTAGTCTGGACTTAGACATGCACTCGTATCCCGAAAAGCGGGTGCGGATCATGACAAGTTTAACATACCATCCTCAGACAGATTGCTTGTTACGCTCCAATCCTGAAGGATCAAAAACTACTCACTGGACGTGATGCTATACAAGTCTAGATTGCACCTGTATAAGACAAAACCATTACAGTTTCTGGTATTTCTCAAAAAACAACGACAACGCAGCAAACCAAGCAGATAAATTAAATTCACAATAAGGTATGGAAAAATATGTCTCTTCATTAATAATGGCAATAGATTACAAGACTTGCAGTTAAATACAAAGTTTATAACAGACTACAACGACTTTTGAACAACCAACTGAATATATTACCATTTAGGCTTGCAACTGAGCATGCCGACTTGGCTTACATCGAACTTGCCGATTTGGCTTACAATCTCACTGGTTATCTGAATTACAATGTTCCATACACTATGTCCCATATAGCAGAAGACATTGTCATACGAGAAGAGCTTTTGCACATCCATCCAATTCATCGATGCAAAGTATTGATCAAACGATTTTCCTACGCACGAGCACTTGTAATGTTGCCCACAAACGTGTGTCAGTATATTGTTGTGTAGTGGTGAGCGGTGTTGTCCCAACTCACCTAAGAAGACAATACTAAGTAATCATATGATAAGAACATTAATTAATGTGGTCTTTCTCGTTGCCTTATGGTCAATTCAAGTTTATATCTAAGAAGAAGTAAAGCATGCAGTTCTCATAGCAGCATAATGTAAAACATGTGTTATAACCCTTTTGGTGATTCTTACCCATGGTTATGTAGCCATCCATGTACATTTAAAATACTTACTCCGCCTGCATAAGGTATTGCTATGAACAATATCGTATTTATCATATCCATCACCCTTTATGTGATTCTTACCAATAGGCGACATCTTTTCCTGTATATGATCAATAACTTACTCTACATGCATAAGACATCATTAGCATGCGACATGTCTATATGCGGGTCACTGACTATACATCATCTCAAACTTGTGGTTAGACGGCTCCCCTTCAGCAGCGAATAACTAGCCCAGTCCGAAAGGTTTTCAAATCACCGTGCTACTACTTCAACACTGTGCTACTCTTCAGTAATTTATTCTCCCTAGGACGAATCAGTTTCATGGCTTCGGAGTACCGTTCGAGGAACTATGCCTTATCGACAAGTTGTCCATGACCATGCAAATATATGCAACTTAGCTATAAAAAAAATATAATGCATGATAACAGAAATTAAGTAAACAAGCCACCATTATTATTTGTATTGCAACATACACCTTAAGCCGACGCTCGTATTACCATCTATCCAATCCAGGATCTTAGTGTAATTAACATTCTACATAGCACCGTTTAATAGAATGTGATTACTCAATCTCTTTCCCACGTCTTTGATACCATACGTTCTTTCGGGTCACAACTCAAACATACTCACTACCTAGATCTTGGGTCTTATTATATGTGTTACCATCTATTCATCTAGCTAATGCTCGATGTACTCACCGTCCAAGTATTTGGGACTTTTGTTTCACTTGTCATGTATTTTATTGCAACAACACGCAAGCATACAATTCATGAAATAATTTATAATAATTTTCGGGTCATGTGATTAATCATCTTTTATTATCTTTCTGGTTTCCATGCAAGGTAACATTTAGCAACTCAACAAGTAATCATAGCATACAAATCCTTTTTATTATTAAGCGTGAAGCTAAATGGTCTTCGAAGGACTCAACACTACTCATATTTTCAAGATGGTTCCCGCCACGATGGCATAGCCTGTCACGCCCCAGTCCCAAAAGTCATGGGACTAGCACGTGACATGGCCAGCTGGTACATTCTTAAGGTTAATCCCTATCTAAGGAACCCTCAAGAATGAACTTAAATTGTCTAAGATAGAGTCTAAAATGGCAAAGCAACTATATCTCAATCCATAGATAATAATCTCAAGTGGTAACCAAATACAATAATACTGATCAAATAATAATACACTGATGCCACTTGAATATAAAATACAAGAATAGACAATTTGTAATAAAGTTAACCAGACCTTAATACAATCATCTGAACAAGCTCATAATATAAAGTAAAGCTTGTAAAACTAGACCATATAGCTGAAGATGTGATCATAAAATATAAAAGATGGAAGAACGATAAAAGTAACATTAGTGATACCTGAATTTTGGAGATACAACCGTCCATCAATATACCCTTATATTCTAGATGTCTCAGTAAATACCTGAAGAGATCACCAAGTCCTCAGGAGACTAGCAAGATACATACAATATGCCGAATGTAACATTATAAAATATGCAGAAAAAATAAGAAATAATTATGAAAGGATCAACTACGACACAAAGAGACTAAGACACAATAAAACTAAGACATAAGGAACCTAAAATAGTGGAATGCCATACTAGAAGCGGCTAATAATAAGTCAGGTAAAACCTATAAACTGTAGTCAAGGCAAGCACTCCCAATCGAGATGGTCAAGTAGCCAATTCTAGTATCAAGGTCAAGTCAACCATATAGATCATAGTTAAGGTAAGCACTCACAATCTATATAATATCGCAAGTCAAGTCATACTCAAGTTATGTCAAGTCAAGAGAATAGAGGTGTAGGACTAGAGACACTATCACGAGGTGCATATGAACACGAAGACCAACACAACAGATAATAAAATAGAACAGAAATTAGGTATGCGCTTGTAAGCTAGAAACAAGATAAAATAAAACTAAAAATAAGATAAGTAAAACTAGACACATGATAAAGCAATCATAAATATAACAATATTAGGAAAAAGGAACAATAAAGAAGTAAAGAACATGCATATAAACTATACTGTACAAGTTGGCAATGTATATTTGTCTGCAACTTTCAATTGCGAATATGACGGTCCAGCTCAAAGATCCTCGCTATGCCCATCATGCACTCTTAGAATAAATAATTCCATCTATCAATGATATATCTATTCCTTAACACATACTATTTATATACTTACTATATATAGACCCAACTAGATATAATCTATGGAACTAGCACTTACTATATATATTACCCAATCAATCATATATGGTTTTAAATCAATATAATAAAATAATATTTTTATAAAGGAAATATATAATATTTATTTCTGAAAAAATATACTAAAATATTTATAATAAACTTTAGACTACATTGTTTATAAGGAAACTAGTATCAAACTATAATATCAATATAGTATTAAATCAAAATGATAAAGTAATAATTTTATACACTAAAAATATTATAATTAATTTTGGATAAATATATCTAAATCTTTTATAATAATAAATATTCTATTATATCCATAGAAAAATAGGTACCAAATTCTCATATTGATCCGTCATCAATATACACTGACTTGGCACAGATTTTCTCCCGAAACAATAATTCCTTAATATATTTTGATTCTAGAAAAAATAATAAATAGGTAAAAATATGTTTTCCATATCAAAACATACACAATAATTATTTGGAGATGTCTTATGAAGTTCCGAAGCATATGGACACATAGAACTCATGAATTTTGGTATTTCGATATTACAGCAAAATGTCCAAAATTTTAATAAAAAGCAAACGAAACCAAAATGCTGCAAAAGTATATGTGTTGGAAATATTAGAACGGATTTCCTTTTTGATATTGGCCCGGAAGTGGATGAAAATTGGCTCATAACAGCACTGGTCTATTCTGAACACATTTTCGTAGAACGGACGTTACGGCCAACCCGTAAGAAACTGTGTGGGTGGCCAATTGGACATAAAAATAGACATATATATATATATTTCTATTAGTTTTGGTTTCAAGAAAAGATGATATTGTAAATTATAATAAATCTTAGATGCAAAATAGTATACCTGCTAGAATAAATTTAGACTTGGATTCCAAATTTTGGTTGACTTGTAGGGTTGTTTTGGTGTACTAGAAGCGATTGTGAACATATGGAGGGTTGATAGGATTATATAGGGTTGCGTTAGCTTTGCAACAAATATTCGTGTAGCATCATGGGAGGTCAGAAACAAAATTGTTGTTAAGCCACAAGGTGTTGCGGCTGAATTGGGCTGGAAGGGGATTCCAGTTTTTGTAATGTATGGAGAGAGAGGCTACGAGTTTTAAAGGTTAAAATATAAAACATTTAATTTCTGTATGTTAGGGTTTGGTGGAATTTGGTTTGGGTTGATTTGGTTTCCTATTTTAAAGAATATACAAAGTTCTATCTACTAAGATTTAAATCGAGTCCAAAATAAGAAAGTTGTTGTGGAGTTGGTTTAAATTAGATTTGAATTAATGTGGCTATAAATTAATTCATATAATTCAATCTAAAATATGTCTAATAGGTTAGGTACCCTAGAATAGGCTCTATCGGTCCCTAGTTGGACTAGTTTTGGGTTGGTGAAATATTTATGATCGATTTGAGTCTAATATGTCTATAGTTTTGACTTGTGTGACACTTAAAAATAAATCGCACATGAGAACCTAATTGAGCGACACACCATTGGCATGTGTATAGTACATTCAAAATAGGTCAAAACTATATATTGGATCGAAATATTTGGATCATGTTTGAGCCTAAATCGGAATTGGAAAAATATATCGAAATTACGACGAATGGTAAATGGTCATTTTAACCCAAAAGTTGTACAAGAAATATGCAGTACAAGGGAACATGTTTGAGTGAGACATGATATATAAAAATGAAGATGGACTCGTTTAGAACATGAATATGAAACTTGTTTCGAGGAATTGGTCAATATTGTGCTTCAAAACTCAAAGTTACAACAAAGTGCCTATATAGCCATAATTAAAAATAAAATATGATTTAATTTATAAAAATCATATAAATATAAAAAAATCTCCAAAAAAAATTAGGTTGCTTACATAGCCTTCCAACCGATGCTTTCGCATAATCTCAAGTCCAACAAGGCTTCATCGAACCAACCAACCATCATAATGCACCATGCGGGTTGGGACACTACATAATATACCACCTAGAAAAAGTTTCGTCCTCGAAACTTAAACAAAACTAATCCCCATAACTTCAACTGAATTTATAAAACTTCCCATTTACAACTTATACTATTTAATTTTTGTAATATCTCGATTGATTTCAAATGATGTACCATCTCGCTACATCATCCCAATTTGATTCAAAATAGTTTACTATCCTTGTCCTTTCCTCCAACACTCGTGCAATTTTTTAGCATATGATAATTCTCCCATGTGACTTCGTTTAAATAAGCATACCACTTAGTTTGGATAATATACATATTTTAGGCGTCCCAACAATATATGTATTTCAACCAAGTTCAGTGATAGAGAAAACGAACGAGCTATAGGTATAACTTCATTTCCGAATGTTAGCAAATCCTTTTGAGCATCTCGAACAGTCTCAACTCATTTATTTAATTCCCCAACCAACTAATAACACAATAAATGTTACCAATTCTAACTCGAGTAATTTTCTTCATAACCGATCCAAAATTTTCTAAATTATTCCAACTTAGTTATATCAAGTTTTTCAATGAATCCAGAGTTTCGTTTCAAGTCCATTATCATTCATACCACCAAAATTGATAAAGCCAATAGCCATATTTCATTCGACATCACGATTCTCATCGATCAACTCATATACCCATTATCGTTCACATCTATACACATTATTTGCAACCCATAATTTTTCTGATTATGATCTATCTTTCAAGTTGTACCATTATTCGACTCTAGTAAATTTTCTCGATGTACTCAAAAAAATTTCATATTGATCAAGCCAACATATTATTATCTCGTATATGCAACTATTATTTCTAGCAATAATAATTCAGAGGATCATTCCAACTTACATTTGCTCTCTTCGATCTCGATTACATGCACTCCCTATCCCGTTGTTACACTTTTTCCTTAATTTTGATCTGATTATCCAGCAAAAAAATTATTTCGACTGTCTCAAGGAAACTACCATCAATTTGCGCAACTTAATATGATTCAACAAACCAATCAATTCTAACAGATTGTGAAGCATCTAAGTTCTGAAACCAATATAATCAGTCATTCCATCCAATGCTATAATATCGAATTTTCCAATCTCTCTTTTATTCTGAAGTTTACTTCACGACATATCTCTCACACATTCTGACTATACCCACGCAATATCAATAAGGACATCTTAAGGGTCTCCAATAAACAACTTAGTCTTCGGTCAAGTCTCTACGGTCAGCTATTCTAAGCTAAACACGAAATTCATCTAACTCATCTGAAATTGATAGCTAATAGAGACATGCTTATCTCTTATCTTATAGGCAATCAATTCTTATCATAGGGCCTCCGACCAATCTAAGGAACATGGGACGCTACCACAATCTCATGAACTTATTCCCAAATTAAAACAACTGAAATATCATTGCCGACCAATTCGAAACTTAGGCAACCAACCGACACACTAAGGACAAGTCTATCTATCCGTACTCATCCTCGGGTTATACGCAATAAAGTTATTCTAGACTTATTCACAATCGACAAAATATATCCAACAATTCTTATGTGTCAATCTCGAAGCCGTCATATAAAACTTTACCAATTGAACATCTAAATCTTCAATTTTTACTGACATAGACGTAGCATCACCTGCTTGATCCGACATGCATTCTCATATCGTACTCAAATTGTATATATTTAATCGGGCCAACTATTCTGAGTCATAATCCAACATTGCTACCTTAATAGTCTATTATTTATGATCTATTTCCTTCGGTCTATTCACGACATATTTAATTTCCACATTTTCAGTTCATCTATACGGTCTGTACTCTTTAACCAATAAGGACAATTATATAATTGTATTTCTTCCGAAAGTATCCCTTATGAATTTTTGCTAGCACCAAACATGGTCATCTCTTAGAAATTTACATTAACCCTTAATATTCGTTTTACACCATCTCCTTGTGATTCCATAAGAAGATTTACTATCTATGCACCGATCTAATTGTAGGAACGATATAGTAAAGCGTAATACTCTAGAGGGGGGGTGAATAGAGTTGGCAGCGGAATAATGCTAAATAAAAAATGTTAGCAACACAATCACAGTATATAATCACAGTTAAAATAATGTAAAGGCAGAGTTCAGAAAGCAAACGCAAAGACAGCGATGTATACTGGTATCCCTCTGTTGAGGACTAATCCAGTCGGTAGAACTCTTGCTACCAGTTGAATCCACTATAGGAAAAACCGCAAGTTTTCTTACGAAGTCCTTGCAACTTCTACAACGCGAGCTTTGATACGAAGAACTCGTCCAACTTCAAATGTGAAGAGGTATTCTTCAATCAAGCCTTCTGATTACAATCTCTCAGAAACTTCTAGACCGTACCGCACTGGCAAATTGACTAGAGGATTGTAACTGGCTTGGGATCTGAAAATGAAAGCTCTAGAAAACTCTTTGGAAGGCAGAAAACTTTTTAGATAGAGAGAAGATTGAAAGTGAATGAGTGAATTGAAATGATCGAAATCCATCTCTATTTATAGGAATTCCAAAGGGAGAACTCTGTCAGAATTCGGGCAGAATTCGGGCAGAACTCGATGGGCAAATCTCGGTCAAATCCGCAACTGCAGGAGGACCAAGTTCCAGAGAATTCAAAAATCAAACGGCCACCAACCGAACTCTGGCCGAACTCTGGCCGAGTTCTGTCAGGGTTAGGTTAGGGTTTTTAAAACATATTTTTGGTGATTTTTGAAAACCTTTTTGAAAACCTTTTTGTAAACATTTTGATAGGTCATTTTAAAAACATTTTGAACTATTTGGGAGTAGCCTATTTGCCAGTACGACTCAGTGTACAATGTATTCCTAGACTCAAATAAAGTGAAAAATTATATTGTATAGGAAGTACAGACTCAAGTAGGCAAACAGATCTTCAGTCTTGAACGGAGTGAATATCCAACCTTGCTTATGTCCAAGGAGCTGAGATGTTCCAACAAGCTTCGTATATCCAGACAGAGTTTTGATCAATTATTAAAATCAGGTTGACTATGACCAATGGGCCAACAATCTCCCCTATTTTGATAATTGACAAACTATGAATGATATAACATTAAGCTAGTTCAAGCTTGTTCAAAAATATCAAAAAGTAGAAATTGTTCATAACCTGTATTTAACTCAAAAAAAATGTTAGATCATTTTTAATTTTCTCCCCCTTTGTCACTTAGCAAAATAATTGCACAAGAGAAGGCTCCCCCGCATTAAATGCAGAAGACTCCCCCGCAATGAATGCATAAGTAACAAATAGCGAGAAAATAAAAGAAATATAGTATAAGAATACAAATTATCATCACAGGCATGTAAAGTTTCTACAAATTATCATCACAGGCATGTATTGCTTCAAAACATAAAAGAAATCTCAGGCATGCTATTTCACAGGCAGTTTGTAATGAAGAAGCAGTATAAAGAGATAGTGCTAAACAAAATGCTGAAATAAACTGAGATGTCATAAATGAAACATCATAAATATGTCCATGAAGATAAAAGAAATACTGATAGCAAACTACAAAGTACTAATAAAAAGTAAATGATAAAAACTTGGAATGTCGGAGCATTTCCAAGTATACAGTAGAATGTCACTAATAATCAAATCAGATCTCATCATCACTATCCTCATCAATATCATCAGCAGCGTGGCCAGCATGACCGGAAGTACCAGCACCAGAAGTACCAGCGCCAGTAGGATGAGTAGGGGCGCCAGCATAGAACTCACCAACGTAATCTCGAGGTGCACGATACCAGTCATAGGCGTTACCTGGCTGGAAGTAGGCATGAACAGCCTCATCCTCACAGCGGTAACCCGAAAAAGCTGGATCACGAGGGATGGAAGCAGCAGAGTGACCAGTCTGGGCAAAACGCAGATCGGCCAAGGAGTTTGCCATCGCCTGGTAACGGGTGACATCGCGGAACTCTCGCTCGCGAGCCATGTCCGTCATCGAGACGTGCAAAGCTGATAAATGCTGATGTATGCCCTCAAAAGTCATGGCATACGGCTGATGTGGTGAAGATGGTGCAGTAGGAGGAGCAGGAGGTGGAGCTGAAGCAGTCCGGCTGCGACGAGAAAGCTGGAGTAACTTGGGTTCAGAGTCCTGAGTACAAGTCGATAGATCGATCTCGAATCGCTGAAAGATACGAGGGAGAATCATCGCGTAAGAGAGATTTCGATCTCTAGCACGACAACGTCCCATCATCTGAATAATTGTCTTAGGAACGAAAAAAGGAATCCCCTTAAGAATATGGTACATGGCGGACAGCTCAAGCGAAGTCACATCATCCTTGGAAGTAGATTTTGGAAGAAGAGTAGAGTAGATGATGCGATGCAATTCGTAGTTGAACAAGTTCAGGTTGTTAGCCTTGAACTTTCCAGAACGTACTCTGTCAGGTGCACAAAGTTCCGTTTTGAAACTCGTGAGTGTAGTGCCTTCGGGGAAATCGAATTTCGTGATATCAACTAGCGGTTCACCTTCATTGGGAATACCAAGAATCTCCGCTAGAAGGACATCATTGAAGTCAATGTCTATGCCTCCGACACGTGTGCTCACGTCAAAAGTGTTAACTACGAGATTGCAATAGAACAATCTAATGGCATTAGTAGCTATTGGGAAGCACAGTTTAACAAGTAAGTGTAACCCTAATGCCTCAAATAAGTGACGATGATCAGGGAATACCGTCCATTTAACCGGAGCGCCACTACATATGGAACGGGTAGAAAAGTCACCGTACCATAATAAAGCTTGATCGAGGGTTTGAAAGAAGAACCCATCGAAAGCGCCGTCGCTCTTTTGGACCGGCAAAAACAAAGAATCCGTGTGAGGATTCGAAGAGGACCCTTCCTCACTAGGAGTGGTTTTCTTCCTCTTAGACGGATTAAATCTAGGTGCCATTGAAATAAAAAGCACTAATTTGAAAGGTGGAGAGAGAGGGAGTTATACCTCACGAAAATTAGATATGTTGTAGAGAAGAACGATCTCCGCACGATTCCAAATTTTGGAAGGATTTCACCAAGTAGATTGAGCAATAGATTGGTGAAGAACTAGGGTTTGGAGGTCGGGGTCGGCTGCTGCTGCTGTTGTAATTAGTTTGGAAGTAATGAAAGAGAAGAAGCTCTCGGGTTCTGTATATATACACATACACCCTCAACCGAACTCGGGCCGAATTCGGTCAGAGCTCTGGCCGAATTCGCCTAGGGTTCTTTCAAAGTTGATTTTTGCTACTTCTTTTTCATTGACTCGTTGCAAATATTTAATTCAAAGATTAGTTATTTTAGTCTTCAAATAACATAATTAATAATATTTTATGAATTAAATGTCGTTACACAGCGACTATCTCAGATTAGCTGTAGGAGTACTGTCCCAGCTGGCGGAGGTTCACCGGGAAACTCTTAAGTACCGCTTCGCTTCAACCGTAGTTATGGTGACAGACAGACTCTTTATTAGCTTATCTCTAACACAGTTTTTGCATAATGATATATAATCATAAAATAAAATCAATTAATATTATTGACGTCCAAAATTCCTAATTCTCGACGTAAATAATTGAAACGATCTTCCGCTAGAGGTTTAGTGAAGATGTCAGCTAATTGATTTTCAGTATCTATGTACATAAGGTTTATATCTCCATTTTGATGATGATCTCTAAGAAAATGATGTCTAATCTCGATATGTTTAGTACGAGAGTGACATACAGGATTCTTAGTCAAATTAATGGTGCTCGTGTTATCACAGAAAATGGGAATATGTGTGAAAAATAAATTAAAGTCTTCTAGGGTTTGTTTCATCCACAAAATCTGAGCGCAACAACGTCCTGCGGCGATATACTCAGCCTCTGTTGTTGATAAGGCTACAGAATTTTGCTTTTTACTAAACCAAGAGACTAGAGCCTTGCCTAAGAAATGACATGTACCGCTAGTACTTTTTCTATCAACCTTGCATCCCGCAAAATCTGCATCCGAATAACCAATAAGGTCAAAGGATTTAGTTTTGGGATACCACAAGCCAACAGAAGAAGTGCCCTTAAGGTATCGGAAGATACGCTTAACTGCGGTCAGATGTGATTCCTTTGGGTTAGCTTGAAAATGTGCACACAGGCAAACACTAAACATTATATCTGGACGACTAGCAGTTAAGTAAAGTAAACTACCAATCATACCTCGATACTTATGTGTGTCGACTGGCTTGCCTTGTTCGTCAGAATCAAGTTTTGTTGAAGTTGCCATCGGAGTGCCAATAGGTTTGACATTGTCCAGATCAAACTTCTTTAACAAATCTTTTGTGTACTTGGCTTGATTAATGAATGTTCTATTGTCGGTTTGTTTGATTTGCAATCCGAGAAAGAACTTCAGCTCTCCCATCATGCTCATCTCAAACTCATTCTGCATACACTTAGAAAATTCTTGACAAAGAGATTCATCAGTTGATCCAAATATGATATCATCAACATAAATTTGAATTAAAAGCAGCTTGCCATTAAAAGATTTAATAAAAAGTGTAGTGTCAACCTTTTCTTTTGAAAAACCGTTGTCAAGTAGAAAAGAGCTTAGACGGTCATACCAAGCACGAGGGGCTTGTTTCAAACCATATAAGGCTTTCTTCAACTTGAAAACATGGTCAGGATTTTTGAAATCCGTGAAACCCGGAGGTTGTGCTACAAAAACTTCTTCTTTTATAAAGCCATTTAGAAAAGCACTTTTTACATCCATTTGAAAAAGTTTGAAATCATGAAAACATGCAAATGCACATAACATTCGAATGGATTCTAATCTCGCAACTGGGGCATAAGTCTCATCGTAGTCGATACCCTCTTCTTGATTGTATCCTTGAGCTACGAGTCGAGCCTTGTTACGAGTTACTAAACCATCCTCATTTAGTTTGTTTCGGAATACCCAACGGGTGCCAATGACCGGATGATCAATAGGCTTGGGAACAAGTTCCCAAACTTGATTCCGTTCGAATTGGTTCAATTCCTCTTGCATGGCATCTATCCAGAAACTATCACTACATGCTTCATTAATAGATTTAGGTTCTAGCTGTGAAATAAATGCAACACTAGAAACAATATCTTTACTGGATGATCGAGTACTTACTCCCTTGGTAATATCACCAATTACCAAATCTTTTGGATGATCAGCTGTGAATTTTAACCTCTTCGGTAGACTCTATAGGTAGCTGGTTCCTGGATCTCCTCTAGGGGGTTCAGCTAGTGCAGAGCTTGGTTCAGGTTCAGCTGATGTTGAACTTGATGTAGGCAGATCTTCATCACTATCATCGAGAGACATTTGGTTCATTTCGTCAAATGTGACGTTAATTGATTCTTCGATGATCATGGTACTTTTGTTGAAGACTCTGTACCCTTTGCTCTTTGCCGCATAACCTAGAAATATACCTTCATCGGCCTTTTCGTCAAACTTTCCCAAGTTGTCTTTAGTATTAAGAATAAAGCACTTACAGCCAAAAATCTTAAAGTATGAAACTGAAGGAATTCTATCAAACCATAACTCAAATGGAGTCTTCTTCGATTTGGGTCGAATTAGAACTCTATTGAGCACAAAGCAAGCTGTATTGACAGCTTCAGCCCAGAAGTATTTGGGTAGGCTAAATTGATTTAACATCACTCTGGCCATTTCGGTTAGAGTTCTGTTCTTACGTTCCACAACTCCATTTTGTTGTGGAGTTCTAGCGCATGAGAACTCGTGTATGAAACCGTGTGTGTCACAAAATTGCTCGAAATCAGCATTCTCGAATTCGCCTCCATGATCGCTTCTAATTCGAGTGATCATGTAACCTTTTTTATTTTGTACTTTCTTGCAAAAGGCGACAAATTCGGATAATACGTCATTCTTGCGTGTCAAGAAATATACCCACGTGTATCTAGAAAAATTATCTACAATAACAAATGCATATAATTTACCTCCGAGGCTAGCAACTCTGCTAGGACCGAATAAATCCATGTGTAGCAATTGTAGAGGTCTAGTAGTACATACTGCGTTTACAGACTTAAATGTGGATCTGGTAGCCTTGTTCTTTTCACATTGGCTGCATACCGAATCCTTCTTGAATGTTATGTCTGGTAAATCGCGTACTATCTTCTTTGTGGATAATCTTGAAATTGTATCCATATTTGTATGACCGAGTCTCATGTGCCATAGATGACTCTCATCACTTTTGGCCATTAAGCATCTACCTGAAATGTTAGCTTCTTCCAACAGATAGAAAACATATATATTGTCTTCCCTGATTCCTTCAAAGATAGTATTACCAGTTGAGCTATCAACTATAGTACATTTGTCTTTGCCAAAGTTGATACCATAACCATGATCAGCTAGATGGCTTATGCTGAGCAGATTATGTTTCAACTCGATAACCAGACAGACATCTTTAATCACTGGATAGGGAGACTTACCAACATCACCGATACCAATAATATACCCTTTCAAATTATTATCGAAGGAAACATAACCTTCCTTCTTCTTCTTCGACAGTGTTACAAATAGGGTAGCGTCACCGGTCATATGCCGTGAGCAACCGCTGTCGAGGATCCATTTGCTTCTAGCATGTGAAGGGTGTTCCACCTACAAAACAGTTTGCAGATGAAACCTTTGGTACCCATTTCTTGTAGGGTCCTGAATTGTTAGCTTTAGGTATCCAAGCATAAACATTTAAATCTACAAGCTTTCTCATTCTACATGCAGATGATATATGACCAATGAGGCCACAATAATGACATTGTGCATGTCGAGTGTTGAAAGCTGAGTGGTGTGCATGGTTGGTAGGTTTGGGTTTTCTAGTATAGAAGAATGCATACCTATGATCATGTTTGGGCTTAACCTTTTGGGGTAAAGGTTTTGTATGGTTTGGTCTGACAGTGTTTGGCTTGGGAATGTTTCGAATTCTCGGTAAGTGACACGTGTTAGGATAGGAAGCAGCAGGCTCAGGCTATTTTCCTAACCTAATTTCCAACCTTTTGGAAGTGTCATATAACTTAGTATAATCAGAAGTGAGTGATTCCATTCTGATTTGTGCAGATTGAAGACTTTTCTTTTCTTTAGAAAGATCTTCTCTTAATTGGTCTATAATCTTGTCTTTCTCTTCGGATGACTGTTTAGTCTCGTGTAATAAGAGCTTTATAGAGGAAAGCTCACCAGACTCACTAACATTAGCTCTAACCTCAGCTAGTAGGTCGGTAAGTCTTCCTATTTCTCCTTTGTACTCTTTGAGTACCTTCTTAGCGGTCTGATATTTACTACGCAGTTTCCTGTAGTCAAGCATCAGGTCACTGAAGGCATCTCCTAATTGCTCAAAGGTGAAGTCATCATATGTTTCTACAGATTCAGTAGGTACTGATCGATTGCCATGAAGCAGATGTTTGCAGCGTCCTCTGAATGTTCATCTTCTGAGTCGCTAGCTTCACTCTCATGCCATATGCTGGTGTTGGCATATTTCCGAGACGTTGATCTTTTCAGGTTGCCTTTTTCATACCTGTTGTTCTTCTTGCTCGATGATGAGTTGATGGGACAGTCCTTCTTCATATGTCCCTTCTTCTTGCAGCCATATCAGACAGCATCTTCTTGGTACCAGTTGTTGCTGTTGTTCTCTTTGACTCTCTTCTCATGTCTCATGAATCTTTTGAACTTCCTTGCTAGGAGAGCTTGATCTTCAGCGTCAGATCCACTGCTGTCTGAGTCATCTTCAGCAGCTTTTCTGTGCTGAGCCTTGAGGGCGATAGTCTTCTCCTTTGGTGCAGGTTCTTCAAAATCTTGTAGCTCCAGTTCATGAGTGAGTAGTTTACCCATGAGTACTTCAAGTGATATTGTAGTGAGGTCGTTTCCTTCAATGATAGCTGTAGCCTTCGAAATCCAGTTCTTGGTGAGAGCTCGCAGGAGTTTGCGAATCTTTTCGTGGTTACTGTAATCTTTGCCTAAGGAGGACAAAGGGTTTACAATATCCAAGAACCTCTCGAACATTTGTGTGACTGTTTCATTTGGCTTCATTTTGAACGCCTCGTACTCTTGAGTAAGTCTGCTGACTTTTGACTCCTTGACTTGAGTCGTGCCTTCATGTGTAACTTCGAGAAGCTTCCACACACCATTTGCCGTTGTGCATGTAGATATCCTGTTAAATTCTGTTCTGTCTAAGGCACAAAAAAGAGCATTAATGGCACGTACGTCAAGACTGGCCTTTTTCTTTTCTTCCTCTGTATAACTGCTTTGGGGTTTTTCAACCAAAACTCCCTCGATATTTATACGAGGTGGCTTCTGATAGCCATCAAGAACAATAGCCCATAAGTCAAAATCAAGAGATTTCAAGAAGAAACTCATCCGTGTTTTCCAATAAGTGTAGTTAGTGCCATCAAACAGAGGGGGTCTGTTTGTGGCCTGACCTTCACTTGTGAATTTCCATGTGATGTGCTGTGATCTAATAAATAATGAATAATTAATAGCACTGTTACCTCGCTTTACCTGTAAAACCAGCTCTGATACCAATTGTAGGAACGATATAGTAAAGCGTAATACTCTAAGGGGGGGTGAATAGAGTTGGCAGCGGAATAATGCTAAATAAAAAATGTTAGCAACACAATCACAGTATATAATCACAGTTAAAATAATGTAAAGGCAGAGTTCAGAAAGCAAACGCAAAGACAGCGATGTATACTGGTATCCCTCTGTTGAGGACTAATCCAGTTGGTAGAACTCTTGCTACCAGTTGAATCCACTATAGGAAAAACCGCAAGTTTTCTTACGAAGTCCTTGCAACTTCTACAACGCGAGCTTTGATACGAAGAACTCGTCCAACTTCAAATGTGAAGAGGTATTCTTCAATCAAGCCTTCTGATTACAATCTCTCAGAAACTTCTAGACCGTACCGCACTGGCAAATTGACTAGAGGATTGTAACTGGCTTGGGATCTGAAAATGAAAGCTCTAGAAAACTCTTTGGAAGGCAGAAAGCTTTTTAGATAGAGAGAAGATTGAAAGTGAATGAGTGAATTGAAATGATCGAAATCCATCTCTATTTATAGGAATTCCAAAGGGAGAACTCTGTCAGAATTCGGGCAGAATTCGGGCAGAACTCGATGAGCAAATCTCTGTCAAATCCGCAACTGCAGGAGGACCAAGTTCCAGAGAATTCAAAAATCAAACGGCCACCAACCGAACTCTGGCCGAACTCTGGCCGAACTCTGGCCGAGTTCTGTCAGGGTTAGGTTAGGGTTTTTAAAACAGATTTTTGGTGATTTTTGAAAACCTTTTTGAAAACCTTTTTGTAAACATTTTGATAGGTCATTTTAAAAACATTTTGAACTATTTGGGAGTAGCCTATTTGCCAGTACGACTCGGTATACAATGTATTCTTAGACTCAAATAAAGTAAAAAATTACATTGCATAGGAAGTACAGACTCAAGTAGGCAAACAGATCTTCAGTCTTGAACGGAGTGAATATCCAATCTTGCTTATGTCCAAGGAGCTGAGATGTCCCAACAAGCTTCGTATATCCAGACAGAGTTTTGATCAATTATTAAAATCAGGTTGACTATGACCAATGGGCCAACACTAATCACTATGGCATCCATCATCTCGCATTCGTAACTCGGTCATCTTAGTGGATATGACATAACTCATTCGGCTAAGTTATAATCCAACAATTATATATTCCACCCAACTTGTCATTCATGTGACAATATTATTCGCCAACAGGGATATATTATATATTGCTGCACCTCAATATTTATTTGTATTCCAGCATCAGAGTCTCATAAGGAACATCTACTCTTTCATACATCAAGGGAAAAGTACTCATTCTCTATGCCTCAAAATAATCAAGGGTCATAACTTATTAATTCGGAACACATCTAATTCTCTCAAACATAATTGCACATAGCAAAGGCCATCTATTTCCTCAAGTCCATTCTCTACTTTTCGGTCGCTAATGCAACTCAATACATCTTATGAATCCACTACAACAAAAAATCCTTTTAATAACGCTCGATAAGGCGTATTGATGACGCCTGATACCTAAGCGTTATCAAAATTCGAAATACCTTTATTTCTATGACGGTTTTGACTAATTATGGGCTTTTTATGACGTTTATAAAACAAAGCGTCATTAATAGTTTAGAGCGGTGGCAAACTTGTAATTAATAAACTTCCAACAAAATCCTTCATACCCGATCTTTTTCAGAGCTTCCCTTCCCCCCTCTTCCCTCCTCTCCCTGAACCCTAAAATTTTCCAAACTCCTTTCAGTTTTTTTGCTCAAATAGAGTGGGCTTGAAGCCTAAGCCTACGGATTTAGGTTTAAACTAAAATCCCTACTCTCGTTGAAGAGAGAGAATCGAACGGCTGTCCTCAAAAATCACAGAGGAAGAAGAAAGAGAGGCGCTCGAGAGGGAGAAGGAAGGAAGAGAAGGGGTCGAGCGAGGAAAGAATCAGGGGTTTACTGTGGTGGAAGAAGGAGGCATGGACGAGCACCGGCGCGAGGTGCAGCTCGTCGGCGCAGAGAAGACGCACGGCGAAGGCCTAGACGCGGAAATCTGACCAGAGAACTGTCACCGTTGTGGATCTGAGCTTTCCAAGGTTGGCGGCAAGAAGAGAATTCGGATCTGACCAGCAGATCTGACCGGATATGGCCGGAGATGGTCAGATCTAAGGCGGCGCTGCTTGGAGGAGCTCGAGATCGAGTGCTGGCAGGGATGAGGCATGGTCGCCGACGGGCTTGAGCGGAGGCTTACGATGGCAGAAGGTTCGTCAGTGCTGCTGGCGACTCTGAAGGTCGGTATAGTGGCACTTGGCCTCAGGTGAGTGGTTTTCTTTTGTTGGTTGGTGGTGACGGCTTTGTTGTGGTGGAGCAGAAGGGTGGGATTGTCAGGGAGGTGTACGACGAAGGGAATGGTCACCGGAGGGTGGTGATGCAGTGGTGTTCTGTTGGTAGGGGTCCGGTGGCGTTGAGCGGCCGGGTGATGGAGGCGGTGGTTGTGTTCACTGGTGTCTGGGCGATGAGGGCAAAATTGAAGCTACTTTGTTTGCTGACATTTTGATCTTCCATGGAAACTATGGTCATGACCTGTAAGTATTTTCGGAAAATCCTCAACAGTTGGCTCTGTTTTATTTTATTTTTGGTTTACAACCGTCTCCCTTGGCTTCAAAGGCTTGGTGTGCCTTTTACTATCTGCTGGAACAAAACTGAGAAAAGGGGAAAGCCTAATATAATCTCTACAAAGTCTTCCTTTGAAATGCAAGACTACGAGTCATACAAATTAGGGGATTGTTTTCAGGAAACTAAAAGTAAGATCCCTTGAGATTTTGGAGGCAATTAAGATAAATGGAAGGAAATAATCTTGCTTTTGTTTGACTTGAATTCCCAGTTAGCCTTTGGTTGTTGGCTAGTTATTTCTTCGCGTATCTAGTTCGAATGTTTCTTTGTATTTGTCACGGTGACACTAAGTTTTTTCATTACAGTCTTTCCCATATCGAAAAACCAGAGAGTCCATGGCTGATCAAGTCAGCAGCATGTCTAGTGGGAAAGTTGATGAGGTATGTTGTTTCTTTATCTATCATTGCAACTAAATTTGGTTTGGAAGGAAACGGGAAGGAAGCAACATAGTTGGTTGAAATGAAGCTGTTAAATACAATACAATATAGGAAGGTTTTTGGTCATCAATTTTTTTTACTATAAGGTCTGTTTCTTTTTCCAAATGAACACCATATGTTTTTTGCTTTTGTTCTTAATTTTCTTCCTATTTAGGGGTATTTTCTTAGATAAAAAGAACTGCCATCTACTATTGGTGTTTACACCTAGTTTAAATTTGAGTTTTGTTATCTTCATATTCCAAGTCACAGGAATGACAACATTAGTCCTACATGACTCCATGGGTGACGGGAGTATTGGAAGCCAAGTAAAACCGCCTATGAATATATAGATACATTAGGAGGAAATGTTTATGGCATCATAAATAATAATATAGATGAGGAGATTGAAATCTACTTCCTCTACCATCATATGTTGGAGAACCATCTGTTTGAGAAAATCCTCCAAAAGAATGTAGTAGTAATGTTAAAGGGTGGTTAATAGGTTTTGTGTAAAAATAATAACAGAATTCTTTATATACAGAATTCTTTATATTCTATCAGATCATGCTCCTCATTTCCAGTTAATTTCCCGTTCCTTCCTTCTTTTTTGAGCTATTGTGGATAAAAGAGAAAAGGATGTGTGGGTATGTTGCTGGTAGAATGTTTGTCTTGTACTTTGGACTGTGGGGGGTTCCATTATATATATATATATATATATATATATATATATATATATATATATATATATATATATATGTCATTTATTTATATATGATCCCCTTCTCTTTCGAGCATAATTTAACTAGTGCATACTACAATGAAGTTTCATATAAATATGCAAGCCAGTATTTCAGTGTTCTAGAAAGGGGTAACTAAGTGAAGTCTCTATTACACTGTATCACTTAAGTCGCACTTGTGTGCTTAGGTATTTTCTCGGGCTTTACAATGTCCAAGTAGCAAGACTTCCATTGAGCGTGTACGTGTACACGGTAGCTTATAAGTTTATAACCCCTGAAATCTCTATTATTTTAGGCTACATCAAAACTGGAGCGAGGTTAGGGATTGCAGGGATTGTAATAGTTCCTCACCCTGCATACTCCACCTGGACCTTCCACTCCCAGGGGTAATTATTATTCCCCCTTGACCAGATGAAAGAATATTATTCTCCTTAACTTGCTCATTTTTACATTAATTCTGAAATTTGCGCTCTCTTTCTACTCCTTGCCGATGTATTCCTAAGAAATCATCTTAGTGTAGTCCTTAAACCAACATAAATTGGCCTGAGGTTTGCTGTGCTTGCATTCTGGAGGATGCAGGTTTGAGTCGCACAAATAGCCTCTCTCGATATATATGAGGGTAAGGTTACATACGTGTTGACCCTCCGCAGACCCTGCTTAGCCTACATAAGCGGTAGCCTTGTGGCAAACACCCCTTTTACAGAGCGATTACCCAACTGCTCCCATTTTTAGCTCATTGAATGTTATACATCATTTGGTCAGTCTCGCATATTGCAAATGCATGAATATGTTACTTTGGCCATGTGTTTTATTTTGTGGAATGTTTCTTAAGTAACAGTCCTGAGTGTAGAATGGAGGGGTATATGCATACCTGTACTAAGAAATGGCACTGACCAACCTGTCTGAATCCAAACTTGAAGTCGCTTTAAGAAAACTATTTCATTATTAAGCTCACTCTATAGAATCTTGGGAGACTTATTCTTTGGTTGGATGAACTTAAATTTTCGCTGCTAACTAGGTTCCAGAATTACTAATGGTATATAGGTTTCGTGGAACCCTCACCCCTGCCTACCCTCTTTGCATGCAATGTTATCTTAGTAAGTTGTAGACTTGTAGGAACTCTGATGTCTGATTCCGAGTTGACAACCGGGCGTCTAATTTGCTTAGTTTTCTATTCTTTACAACACAATAAAGCATTTCTTGCAATATTTTGGGGGCGGCTATGAATCCTTTCTGTTCAGCTTTTAAGAACATATCCTCTCCACCATGGTTTAAAGTATCGGCCGATACCGATCCGATACGGCCAATATCGATACGGTTTGGCATGTCCCAATTCGATACTGACCGATACCCGATACTGACCGATACCGACATTGGGGGTCTCTTTTCCGGTCAATTCGGCAAAGAAAATTAAACGAAAAAGACAAATCAGCAAGGGTTTAAAGCATAATAAGGTTGTAAAAGCATGTAAAAGAAGAAAATCAATTTATTGTATGTAAACCAATCGGTAAGGGTGACTACTATTTCATTTAATTTCAAAACTATTAAGAAATAACACTAAAAATACTTAAATTTTTGCCTAAATGTATAAAGTATATGTTTTTAAATATAAATAATTTATTAATAATTATTTGTTTTCCGATACCAAAAAAATCCGATACTCCGACCCGAAACTGCCAATACTACTAATATCGCCGATACTACCGATATCACCGATACCGATACTCATAGGAATAGTCCGATACCGATTCCGATACCGATACTGTGAACCTTGCTCTCCACGTTTTCAAAAGTCGGATCCTTCTTCACAACTGTATCAAAGTTCTTACGTCTACCCTAGGTCTAGCAGCTCCTTTGACTAAATAGTCTGTCTGTCCTGCATCTATTTGTTCCATTGTATTTGTACAAATCATCTCAAACCATTCTCCCAACCTCAATCGACACCAACTCCATCTTTCACTGAAGTAGAAAATGGTTATGGTTAGAAACTCCAGAATCAAAGACGGCCAGTAAACTTGCTTATTATAAATGTACATTAAGTTGACATATTCTTTTATACATTCTTTCAGTTTGTATTTGTACACACCTTAGGAGGGGAAAAAAGAAAAGAAACAAAAATGCTAATAGATTCATTACATTTTACAAAAAAAAGGTGTAATATATTAGTGATATACATTCTTCAAGTAAACAAAGCTGTCCAAATATATTTCATAGCGTGTATTCTGTAGTCTTGCCCATGAAGTCGTTAACCATCAGGTTTCAATGATGACAATGATTTGTCTAGTTACATTGAATTGTCTACCATTGGGTCTTACCAACTCAATAGAATCAACCCATCTTAGAAGCTGTATTCACTTAAATATATGCTCTCAGTAAGAATTGGCATTATAGAGTGGTCATGAAATTGCAACAAATTTTAGCTTGCAATTCTTAAGAGTTAAATTGCAACCCATCTTAGAAGCTGCATTCAAAATATATGCCCTCTTAAGAGTTAAATATTATGAGAAACATCTCTATTTGGGTTGACTAAATTCCAACTTAGCCTTCTAATCATTATGTCTTGAAGGCAAATGATGATAAGAATATGTTTTCTTTTAATTAACATATGATTCTGGTGCCGAATTACATGACACATTGTTTGATTAGAATAATGTTGCAATGGTTCACCGAACCATGCATGAATAAGTTTGCATGATACAAAAACAATAATGAAGCTTTTATCAACTTCATGAGTACTTCTCATCTGCTATTAGTTCTTATCTTTTAGAGTAGCAACTACCAAACTATACATAATTCTTGCAAGAAACTTCTCAAGTAAAAAGGAATCTGGCAAGTTTTCTGTAGTTATTATACATGACACTGTTTTAACTAAGTGCACTTTATATTGCTAATTGCAGAAAGAATGGAGGGAGAGGAGAGATGATTTCAAGAAGAAAGTCAGCCGCATCGTGAGTTGGTCTCAGGAAATGCTGTGAAATCTGCTTGATGAGTGGATTGAAGTTTTAACGCGGTCCCTGCGATTTGGATCAGCCCATAATTTAACTGTTGCACTAGAATATGAAACATACTAACAGGCTATCCTCAAAACAGTTTACCATATTATTGGATTTTAGTTTATTCCCAAATCCTCAACTAATACTGAAATTGACCTCCGGTGCAAATGTTTGTGTGTAAATGTTTATGATATAGTAATGGACATAGATAAACAACATAGTGCATTGTTTGATGGAATTTTTAGGAGTGAATTCTATTGAACCGTGTAGGCTGATCATAGCACGTTATTGTCCCAAAAGTCGGAGCGGACTGTGACAGCCGCTTATATCCTAGAAACTGAATTATAGATTGTTATCTAAGCCATGTAGATGACCCACTTTATACATACAACTGGGATTAACAAAAATTAGACAAGTTGGTAGAATGACAAACTGGGAGGGGGTTGAATTAATGATCAGAGATATGTCCATTTTCCACCATGGATTAGCTTCTAATCCTTGCTTCCTCCTCTAAGACAGATTATGTTTTCATATTTGTAACATAGTGTGGTCATGTATATATACCGATATTCTTAGGACACCAATATAATATTTCTATGAAAAATGGATGGTAGCAAACTCCCATAGTTCAAAGTTTTCCCAGAGGAAATTAGTTTTTCCTGAATTAGTAGTAGAGAATATATGTTTGCTAGATATTTATCTGTTTCAGAGTTAGAGCATCTACAGTGCTAAATTTTGTAGCCATTGAAAGTTGTAATAGGCACTTGTCCATACTTATTAGAAAACTAAGGGAGAGAGATTCTGTCCTCTTATGAATACACATGAATGCTGTAAAAGATCTTCAATCTCAAAGGAGTTGCTGTAAGTAGAAGAACTAGAAAAAAATGATGAATTTTTTTGAACTTCTTTGCTGTGTTCCTTGTAAGATTTGATTTCAGTGAGTGGCGTAGCTCATCTTGAAAGATTTTACGATTGTCGCATTTGTTCTAAACAATTCTAGTATGTATGATCAAAAAATCTTGTGATTTCCAACTCTACGCTGAACTTGTAATGAGAAGTTTAGTTGAATGTGTCTTTTCTTTTTTAACGCAATTTCCTCTCTAGATTTATAAGGTATTGCATTAAGATTAGCTGATTTCTTATAGGAAGTTAAGTAGAATGATCTTCATTGGTGGGATTGCTTCTCTTAAGAGGCTAAAGTTCATGTTGTTGCTATATTTGGCAGCTGGGTAATCCGGTACTCGAGTTCTCCACAGACTTCAATTCGAGGGCGGAGTTCTTCTGGTCCCACGGGTTGATATCAGACTCGACCTATAACCTTTTCACCTCGGCGTGCAACTACTCTCGATACGTTGGTGAGTACTACAGAGGCTCTCTTAGCCCGGTCTGTGCAAGAGTGATGAGCCAGGTGACCAGAGAAACCAGTAGATTCGTGGACAAGTACGATGTCACCCTTGATGTCTGCATCTCTTCGGTTCTTTCACAATCCTTGATTCTCAGTCCTCTCGTAAGATGCAATTCATTGGTGTTTTTTATCGATATAATGCTAGTAGTCAATTTTTGCTGATGGAAGTTTCGTGATTTTGATGCAGCAAGTTACTGAGCAAATATATGTTTGTGTGGAGGATGAGACTGTGAACTATCTAAATCGCAAAGATGTATAAGAAGCTCTCCATGCCCAACTTACCGGTGTGAGAAAGTGGACAGTTTGCAGCAGGTATTTGTGACAAATGCTCTGTACAATTTATTGATACATAGAAGAATTGAATAATGCTATATATGCCCCCAAATTTTTCCTTCACAAACTTTTCTGACAAAACTAGTTGGTAAAGCAGAACTTTTCAAGAGTCTCTGTCCAGTTGGGACTCACTTCCCAAATTAGAGTTTCTAAGAGAAAGTTTATGGGCTAGTTACTGATAAGAAGTAGTACATAAAAGCTCTACATGAATCACTTGTGAGTTATTCATCAGTAAGTAAAATACTTGCTATCTGATATCCTGAGATGTTATACTTATTCATGATTTTTTTACGTATCTTGAGATGTCACCAATAATTGAAGATTGTTATTTTATTAGCCACTAAGTTACACTATACAGTGAAGGAACACTTGTGTTTAATTAGTTGTGGAAATGCTTTATTTAGTTGTGGAAATGCTTCATTTCGAATATAAGTTTGTGTTTAACCTGTAGATAGGTACAACCTTATTATGCTTCAAACCCTTGTTTATTTGTCTTTTTTTTTTTCAGGTTTTGTATTTATGATACAGAATAAAACAAGTTTTGATGGCCTTTATGTGCTTCACTGTTTTTCAGGTTCCCAAATTTAATGGAAGAGGTTCAAAGTCTATTACATAGCATTGTTTCAGCTAGATAATATATTCTTTGTCATAACACAAGGTTTGATTCTTCTTACCAGTCATAATGATCTATTAATGTAAAGTTTCATTTTTTACATTTTATTATAAAGTATACTGAACCTTGTTTTTATTTTTTTCAGGGTTTTGCTACATGTTCTGTAGACAGTTTTGATGTGGCCAAGTTTTGATGTAGACAATTTTGGTAGATGTAAATATATATATATGTATTTGGATATTCTATTTTGAGAATGTAATGAAGATGTTGATATGTACTCTATTTTGAGAAATGTAATAAAGATAGTGATATATAATGTTAATTTAATTTTTAGGCCTGACAATTATATGGACTGATTTGGATATGCTAATTTGAATAGTATAAAGTGTTATAAATGTGCTGCATTGAGCCTATAAATATTATCTATTCATGACATTTTAAAATTGTTCTGAATTGTGCACTATATATTAACTATTCATAATGCTTTTATATAAACTATTCATGACGGTTTCTTTATGACGTTTTTAAAAAATATTTATAACACCCGTTTTCATAACGGTTGCTTTGAAAAAAAAAAGCGTCATGGTTTGTCATTAATGACGCTTTTTAGCCGTCATTAAAAGGGTTTTTTGTTGTAGTGATCGTTCGTAATATCTCAATAAACGTCTAACATCACCATCAATTTGTTGAGTCCAACATACAATTCCATCTTCTCAATTCTAATATCATTCAATATTCGGCCTATATTTGTCCTCCCAAAATCTTTCGATACAATACCTCACCATCGTGTTTGCCATTAAAATCTTTTGATTGCAAATTTTAATTACAAACAGAATAGTATTACAATGTAGGACTTAGACGTAGTCCTAGGAGTACAGTTTTGTTTATCTGGGTCCCTTGTGCCGATGGAGCGAGTGGTAATGCGTTGACTCCGTTGACGATCTGACGACGGTTCTCGGTTCTCTGAAGGCCTGAGTTGCTCTGGGTGCCGGAGCTTACAGAGAGGAAGAAGACGTTGAGTGTCTGTATCTGCCTCTCTGTGTATATTCGTAGGTCTGTCTCTGTATATGTATGTCGGTGTGGAAGAAGAAAATGATCCCTCTATTTATATCTTGCAGGCTGGCTGCTTATGCGCGCATATGTAGGATGCGCCTGTTTCTGGGGATGCCACGTGGTGATTGCTGATGGAGGCACATGGACGATGCGCTCTGATTGAGGAGTTGAATCCTTCCTGTTGCCTTTGTGGGCTGCGACCGAGCTGACACGTAACAATGGAGAGGATCTTTCAGTTGTTGAGATCTTGGGTGATTAGCACCCCTTCATAGGCTGAATCGAGTCAAAGGACACGTGTCGTAGGTCCATGGCTCAAAGATCTTGGATTTGGTGGAGAGTGATCAGATAGGATGCGCCTGGGATTAGGCACATGAGGAGACTTTGGCTTGTAACCTTTAGGAGTCACGAACCAGTCTAAGCGCACGACTTTTGAGGTGCATGCGAGGCTTCAGTAGTGACTTGACTTCTGTCTTTAGGGATCAGAGAAAAGTCTAAGGCGCATGGCTTTTGAGGCGTATGCAGAGATTTGGGCACATGGCTGCGGAGGCGCATGCGAAATGGTTGGGCGGCCACGTGGCTTGTAACCGCCGGAGGAAAGTAAATGATGATGCTGACGTCGGCGACGCTTTGTCTTCTAAAAAAGCTGTCAACTATTCAGTCCTCGGGGGACGTGCTGCCAACTCTGTCATACTTCAGCATTTAATGTTCTTAACAGGTGATGGACCTTTAAGTGGGCGCATCGATCTGCGTTCCACTAGGCGTATGGAGACGCATGGAGGCGCATCCTCATAAGGCACTTGGTGCTGATAGACGCATCTGTATGATGCGCGGTCTGACCGACGCATCCGCTTTGTATGACATGTCTTTATTGGTCCGACTGTTACGTTCTTCGAGTGCTTTAAATAGCCTTGGCCGAATTTGAAGTGTCAGGTTCATCACCTATTTTATGCAAATTCATTGCACGGGATTCGGAGAGCCAGCCACTTGGCGCATGGATTTGATTTGCCCGGCCTATAAATAGTGGCATGGAGAGAGTTTGCTTCCTGTTCTCTCACGTCCTCCCGAAATGAACTTGTTTGCTCGAGGACATTCTGTTGACGAGATGCCCCCGAGGGTAAAGATACGACGCATTGATGAACTTAAAGGTGACTGTTATATCCAAAAGTCGGAGTTGAGGGCTTCTGAGGCAGGCGGAAGGTGCCTGTTGCATCCAAAGATCGAAATGCTCGAGCCTCGTCTCCGTTATGCTGAAAGAGCCGCAGATCGGAATTGCGGTGCTCCGATCATCTTCCTTGGGCTTTGGGAGAGCTCCTTCTTCCGCTAGAGTGGGTGTTGCCCATTCTGGTTGGGTTGAAAGCTGCTCCTTTAGCCGCGGATCGATTACGGTGCTCTCCTCTTCCTTGGTTTGGAGAGCTCTTCCTCCAGCTAGAGGGTTGATTGTCCACCCTCGTTCTGCTCAATAAATGCTTCATTAGTCGAAGCATTTGATGGCGCATATGCTGAGACTTCATGATGCACCTGACTGAAAGGGTGGCACATAACTGAGCTGCTGAAGGGATGCACATAAATGAGCCGCTGAAGGGATGCACATAACTGAGGATGTACATAACTGAGCTGCTGAAGGAATACGCCTGGCTGAGAGCGCATGACAAGATGTGCCTGTTTGAGAGAGCAGGGTGGTTGTTGCGCCTAGCTGTAGACTTAGGGTCTTTTCTTTGTAGAAATCCTCCTTTGTACAGTTCTTTTTTTAGACATGTAATAGACTTTTATATAAAAATCTTCTTTTAATGTCTATGCTTTTGCTATTTGCTGTGCCAAGTACTTCATCTGAGCTCCTTGGCGCATGTAATATTTGGCGCATAGGATTTCTGGTCCTGAAATTCTATGCTTCTACAAGACTCCCTTCAAAGTTTTCAAAACATTTTGTCAAGTTTTGGAATACTTTGAATAAGAAGCATGGTGGTCGGGGGGGCATGACTATTCGGGCGCATGGATACTCCGCGCATCAGTGATGGGGCGCATGCTCCTCTCAGTTAATGTAAATGATAACGCTTCGATAACCAAGAAGATTAATGATGATCTTTTTGGATTTATTTGCAGTTATCTCCTCACAGAACCCGAGGTGGCGGCTGAGGTGGCTGCCGACCAGGAGGCAGCGACAGATTCTATCTCCGTGGAGGGATTTGATGATGAAAATGAGGCTCGTCCGCCGATCCTGACTCCTATGGAGCCGAGTCAGGAAACAAATGTTGATCTCGCTGCTCTGCCGGAGGGGGAATGTCACGTACGGCCTGCTGATAGTGTGTTGGGGACGGATGAGGTAGCCCCTGACGCCGGTGGTACCTCCGAGCTTGAGAAAGGTAAGGGTTTGCTGGAACCCTCTGTTGCTCCTTCTACTTGGGGTACGATATCGACACCTCTCTCGGCTCCTCCTGTTCTTTTGACTTCTCGGGCTAGTAGCGAAATTCAAGCACCTATTGAGGAAGGGTCCGTTGATGCCGAGGTTTCAGCCTCGCAAATTGAAGCCGGCGGGCCTTCTTTCGGTCCGCCGTCTAGAGCAGCTCCTCCAACTCCTGCTATGACGCCGCAAGTACTGGCAGATGCAGATGAGTATGTGAAGTTTATTATTGAGACGGTGTATAACATACTGCAGAGGGGCATATCTGTAGGACCGTTGAGCACCTCTAGAGGGGGGGTAAATAGAGTGTGTGTGTGCAGCGAAAAATAATCACCAATTAAAATTAAACTATGGCAGAGATATAAGAGATAGTAAATAAAGATAGAGAATTCAAACTCAGTAACACAGCGATATATACTGGTATCCCTCTGAGAGGACTAATCCAGTCTCGAGTACTCTTGCTCGATGTTAATCCACTATGGCACATGCTTTAACTGAGAGCTTGCAGTCTCTTACAACAACGTGGTTGGTGACGAGCGCACGACCAGCTCCACAACACACACCGTGCTTGGTGACGAGTGCACGACCAGCTCCACAACAAGAAAAGTTGTTGAACTTGGAACGACCTCTTTACAACTCTTGAAACACCAAAAGATTCTAAATCAACTCTGATAGTACTGGCTTTTGGCTAAGAGGTGTATACGTATGATTTGAAAATCTTAGATTGTTTGAAAACACTTGAGTAGTAGAGAAGAGAAAATGAAGAATGAATTGATGATTTGAAATGAAAAGTTCTTCTCTATTTATAGGTGTTTTCTCGAATCGAACTCGGGCAGAGCTCGGACAGAGTTCGGATGCAAATATCTCGCAAAAGAGACGTTGCTCGCTGATTCGGAGGCAACAGAAGTTTGAATTATTTTTGGCCGAACTCGGTCAGAGTTCGGACCGAACTCGGGCCGAACTCGGTTACGAGTTCTGTCAGGAGATATTTGAAAATCATTTGTAAAAACAGTTTTCAAAATATGTTTTTGGTTATTTGTAAAATCATTTGTAAAGGCTATTTTCAAAATATGTTTTTGAAAAGAAATACGAAAGGTAAATAGGTAGGCTTTTGGAATGTGGACAGATTTAACCCTAAGCCAGTATTACCAAACTGATTTTACAAAATAAATCCTAGACTCAATAAAATATAAAATACAGAATAAAATGAGAAATGAGTCTTTTGAAGATTTGATGATGTTGACGCTTTGTTTGATGCAGTACATCATCCGTTGAATTTGATTTCATGTATCCTGAAATGGTTAGCAGCATTTTCTATATTTTGTGTATTGACTTAAGTGTATGTTGATTATCGAAATCGGGTGTGACCATGGAATGTGCCAACAATCTCCCCCATTTTGATAATTGACAAATTTGAGTCTATACCAAAATATATGTATATGAAATAGAACAAAATACAAAAGTACCTGAAAAAAATGAGATGTTTTATTTTGTTTTTTGGATTTGTATGCTTTGCTTTTTGGTATTGTACTCTTTTTCTCCCCCTTTGTCAAGTAGTAAAATGACTTGGCTCCCCCGTAATATGTGAAGCCAACAATAGACAAACACAAGACAAAGTGAAGCAAAAAGATATAATCACAGCATAAACATATGGAAACAACTAATATAGAAAGGAACAGCTCATAATAAACTGAAATATCCATGAAAATTTCTATTAATAATCCAAAAAGTACAACTGAAAAATGTCTAACTAATCAGTTTAGACATGAAAGAAAAAAAAACTACATCAACTGATCATCATCTAACTAATGTCCACTATCCCATAGCTGAATCCACGTCACATCGTGGGGTCGTCCGTACCAGGAGCCTCAGGAGGAAAGTAGGCTGTAGTCGGGTCGAAAAACTGAAAGGAAGCCTCATCAGTAAATCGAGGACCCGGAAAAGCAGGGTGAGATAAGATTGTGACTGGATGGACAGGATCATGAGCCAGGCTGTAGTGGAGGTCAACAATGCAATTTCTCAGCACCTGGGCCTGAGAAATGCGCCGGAACTCCGAATCCAGATGACGTTGTGTAGAGACAGCAACAAAGTCATCAAAACGCTGATAGAACGTCGGATCAAATCCTGGGACAGGGGCTGGAGCAGGAGGAGCATCAGCAGGAGGGACCTCAGCATCAGCAGCTGGAGCAGGATGAGCTCCAAGAGGCAGAGGTGGAGCAGGAAATCGACGGGATCTAGTCAGCTCGACAGGAGTAGAGGAGATGGCACACGTCTCAAGATCAATCTCGAAACGTCGAAAGATAGAAGCTAAGTGCATTGGATAGACTAGATTCCTACCTGCATTTTTATAGTTAAGCATCTAGGACATCACAGTTTTGGGAATGGAAAATGGGATGCCAAAGTGAATATGATATAAAGCTGATAGTTCCATAAAGGTTACTTCATCAGTAGAACCTTTCTTTGGAAGAAGTACGGAGAAAACCATACGATGAAGTTCATAGAAGGTTTGATTCAAATTCTTGGCAAAAATTCTACGGGGAACAGGATTAGGATGACAGATTAGTTCCCTAAAAGAAGCAAGAGTGACATCAGCAGGGAATTGAATATGATAGATGTCAACTAAAGTATCACCAAGATCAGGAATATGGAAAAATTCGCTGATGTCGGTGGCGCTAAATTCTAATTCTTGCCCAGCAACTCAAGAATAGAAATTTTCGTTTGGTTTTACTTGCAGGTTGCAGTAAAACATACGGACGGCGTTATCATAGATATTGTCCTGTACCTCGAAGAAATCTCGGTACCCAAGTTGGTCAAAAGTTGGAGCGTACTCAAAGAAAGTAGTAAAGTTTACGAAAGCTCCATTACAAATACGACGACCAAAAAAAGAGTCGAACCAGAGATCCGAAAAATCTTTGTCCGGAAACAAAGTAGCGTCATACTCATCGGGATCTCTAGGTCGTGCTGGACTGAATAAACTAGCAGGGGTGTATTCAGAGGAAGAGGAAGCACCTTGGGAAGAGGTTCCTCTTTGACGCTTGGGGGCCATGAGAAAATAGATAGAAAGTACCTTTTTGAATAAAAGGATGGAGGAGCAAGATGATCGCCCACTAGATCTCGTCGGAACCTTGCTAGGATGAAGGAGGAGAAGCTTCTAGGAGGAGAGGAGAGATTTCCACGAATTGTTGTGTGGAAAAAGTGGAAGAAGAGATGGTTTATATAGGCACTAGGGCCGGCTGTTCGTTTCTGGAACCATAACAGCGTCGACCGAACTCGGTCCGAATGCGGTCTGAACTCGGTCAGAGTTCGGGCCGAGTTCGGCCACTTGTATTCCCGAGACAGTCAATGTTTTCTGGTAGGTTTAAAAGAAGAATTTAATAACTTTGACTGTAATATTAAATAACGAATGTTATTTTTGGGTTAACTGTAGGGGTTGTCCCAGCTAACGGAGGTTCACCGGGGAACTCTTAAATACCGTTTCGCTTCGACCGTAGTCGTGGTGACAGACATACCCTTTTTAAGTTTGTGCCCAAAAACAATTTTCGTTAAATGAATAATAAAGTATCAAGTCATAAATTCAATTTTAATTACCATATACATTATGAGTCTGAGAATTCAAGAATGCTGAGCTCACGCCTCAAAATGTTAAAATGGTCTTCAGCTAATGGTTTAGTGAATATATCTGCTAGTTGATGATCAGTGTCAATAAATTCTAGGCAGATATCCCCGTGTTGTTGATGATCACGAAGAAAATAATATCTAATCTCTATGTGCTTTGTGCGTGAATGACAAATAGGGTTCTTAGTCAGATTTATAACACTAGTGTTGTCACAATAAATAGGAACATTAGTGTAGTGCAGATTGTAGTCCTCTAAGGTTTGCTTCATCCATAAAATCTGAGCACAACAACGTCCTGCGGCGATATACTCAGCCTCAGTTGTTGATAATGCTACTGAATTTTGTTTCTTGCTAAACCAAGAGACTAAGGCCTTTTCTAAGAAATGACATGTGCCACTTGTACTTTTACGGTCCACTTTGCATCCAGCAAAATCTGCATTCGAGTAACATATAAGGTCAAAGGATTTGGTTTTAGGATACCATAAGCCAACTGTAGAAGTTCCTTTAAGGTATCGGAAGATACGCTTAACGGCGCTAAGATGTGATTCCTTAGGGTTCGCCTGATAACGTGCACAAATGTAAACGCTAAACATAATATCAGGGTGACTAGCAGTTAAGTATAATAAACTATCAATCATACCTCGATACTTACGCTGATCGACAGGTTTGCCACTTTCATCAGCATCAAGCTTTGTAGATGTAGCCATAGGCGTCCCGATTGGCTTTACGTTCTCGAAGTCGTACTTTTTCAGTATGTCCTTCGTGTATTTTGCATGGTTGATGAATGTTTCGTTCGAGTGCTGTTTGATTTGAAGTCCTAGGAAGAAGTTTAGCTCTCCCATCATACTCATCTCAAATTCACTCTGCATACACTTGGCAAAATCTAGACAGAGTTTTTCATTAGTAGAACCGAATATAATGTCATCTACATATATTTGCACTAGAAGAATATCATCATTCATGGATTTGATAAATAAAGTAGTATCTATCTTTTCTTTAGAAAATCCATTATCAAGTAAGAAGGCGCTTAGGCGTTCATACCAAGCACGAGGTGCTTGTTTGAGTCCATAAAGTGCTTTCTTAAGCTTGAAGACGTGATCAGATTTTTGAAAATCTTCAAAACCAGGGGGTTGTTTCACAAAAACCACTTCTTTCAAAAAATCCATTTAAAAATGCGCTTTTCACGTCCATTTGAAAAAGTTTAAAATCCTTAAAACATAAAAATGCACAAAACATGCGGATGGCTTCTAGTCTAGCAACAGGAGCATAGGTCTCATCATAATCAATTCCTTCTTCTTGATTATAACCTTGTGCCACTAGACGTGCTTTGTTGCGTAGAACTTGTCCATCTTCACTGAGTTTATTTCGGAACACCCATTTGGTACCAATTATAGATTGACCAATTGGTTTAGGAACAAGTTCCCAAACTTGGTTTCTCTCAAATTGATTAAGTTTCTCTTGCATGGCAGAAATCCAAAACTCATCAGTAAAAGCATCATCTACATTCTTAGGTTCTATTTTTGAAATAAATGCTACATTTGCTGCTAATTCAGAATCTTTAAGAGATGAACGTGTACTTACACCTTTGGATACATCACCTATAATGAGAGTTTCTGGATGATCTGGCTTGAATCTCAATGATTCAAATCTTTGGGCTATATCCTTCATAAGGCTCTTCTCAGTTCCTGCATCTTCGGAACTTTTATCAGCCCTTGCCTCTTGGGTCAAATCTTTCTCAGAACTCTTCTTAGTCTTTGTATGTGTATCTTCATTATCACTGTCGCTAGATCTGTGACTATTTAACTCATCAAAGGTAACATTAATAATCTCTTCAACAATCATAGATCTTTTATTGAAAATTTTATATCCCTTACTCTTAGCAGCATATCCGAGAAATATCCCGTCATCTGCTTTAGAGTCGAACTTTCCCAAGTTATCCTTGGTGTTCAGGATAAAACAGCGACAACCAAAAACTTTGAAATAAAAAGTGTTTGGAATTCTTCCAAACCAAAGCTCATATAGTGTTTTCTTCGATATTGGTCGAATTAACACCCTATTTAAAACATAAGAGGCTGTACTAACAGCTTCTGCCCAAAAATATTTAGGAAGATTATACTGATTCAACATGACTCTAGCCATTTCGCTTAGAGTACGATTCTTCCGCTCCACAACACTATTCTGTTGGGGAGTTCTAGGACAAGAAAATTCGTGGTAATATCCACTATCATCACAAAACTTTTTGAAATCAGAATTTTTGAATTCGCCACCATGATCACTTCGGATACGAGTAATCATGAAGCCTTTTTCGTTTTGTACCTTTTTGTAAAATATCTGAAATTCAAAAATTGCATCACTTTTGTTTGATAAGAAATAAACCCAAGTAAATCGAGAGAAATCATCAACAATAACAAAAGCGTAGAGCTTACCGCCAAGACTAGCGACTCTATTAGGACCAAATAAATCTATATGAATTAATTGCAAAGGTCTCGAAGTACTTACAGCGTTGATGGATTTAAAAGTAGGTCTATGTGCTTTGTTCTTTTCGCAGTCAGCACATACCATATCTCTCTTAAATGGAATTTCAGGGAGTCCTCTTACCAACTTCTTTGTATTTAGACGTGATATAGTATCCATATTTGCATGTCCTAGTCTCATGTGCCATAGCCGACTTTCATCTTGATTGGCTACTAGGCACCTTCCTGCATTATTAGTATTCTCCAAAAAGAAAACATAAATGTTGTCTTCTCTAATCCCTTTATATACGGGATCACCAGATGACATATCATATATGGTACATTTATCTTTCACAAAATTGATACCATAACCATTATCTGCCAAATGACTTATGCTCAATAGGTTATGTTTCAATTCAGTTACTAGACAAACATTCTTTATTATTGGATAAGGAGAAATACCTACAGTACCATTACCTATTATATCACCTCTCAAGTTATTTCCGAAGGAGACATATCCTTCTTTCTTCATCGATAGCGTAGCGAATAAAGATGCATCACCAGTCATGTGTCGCGAACATCCGCTATCGAGGATCCATTTGCTTTTAGCATGAGAGGGTTGAGGGTCCACCTACAAGACAAGTAGATGAATCCTTTGGTACCCATTTTCTGAAGGGTCCACACAGATTAGCTTTAGGTCTCCAGACTAAAGTATGGTTGTCAACAAACTTTCTTGCAAGACAATATTGTGATATGTGTCCGTGCGTACCACAATATGTGCAAGTCAGTTTAGTGGTAGAAACTGTTTTTGCAAGCTTGTTTTGTTTGGAGAACCTATAAGTAAAAGTATGATGATGTTCGTGTTTCTTCTGTGCTTTCTTGTGTTTAGTCCTTTTAGGTGTATGCTTAGCATTAGGACTAATCTTAGGCTGTGTCACAGGTATTGCCTGTTTGCCTAACTTGATTTCTAACTTTTTAGAAATCGCAATAGACTCTTCGTATCTAGCAGTCATATCTAGGAGTCTTTGTTCAGTTACTAAGTGCATCTTCTTCTCTATGTCATAAAGCTTTTGTATTTTGACATAGTCCCTTTCTTTCTCTTCAATATTGAGGATAGCCTCATGATAGTCTACCTTGAGTTTGGCTATCTCTTCCGTGTTACCGGTAGTAGATGTCTCCTTAATATCTTCAATCAGATTGGACAGTCTAGCTATCTCGGTTGTGTGTGCCTTAATCTCTATTCGAGATTACTTATACTTGTCGAGCACAGTTTTGTGATCTTCAAGTAGTTCGCTAAAGGCATTCTCTAATTCATCGAAAGTGAAATCATCAAACAAAGGGTTAGATGATACCTTATCAAATGCCATGAGACAAACATTTGCATTGCCGCAGGGTCTGTCTTCTTCTTCTGTATTACTGGCATCGCTTTCGTGCCAGATGCTTGTGTTGGCATACTTTCGACCAGATGTTGCTTTTTTGCTTGATCTTGATCTATCGTATGGACTGTTTTTCTTGGTGGTTGGACAGTCCTTCTTGTAGTGTCCTAAATCCGTGATACGTATTTAGTATACGTATACGTGTTTTGGACCCGTATTTTTGCTTAATCATGATTAGTTAATTTTGATTAATATTGTTTAAATTGTTTAATTGGCTTGTGGTTCCCTATGGCAATTGCATTGGCTTGGTTCGGTTCGGTTGGCTTGGCTTGGTTTAGTTTTATATGTGAACCACTCCTACCTACCACCACCAACCCCTTTATTAATACACTCTCTCATTCTCTCTCTTCATTTATCATCATCTTCCTTCACCATTAAATTTCTCACCAACCTGTGAGTGAGAGGGAGAGCGAGAGAGCTAGGCAAGTGCAACTTGCTTCATGGAGGAACTCCAAATTTTATTGCATCATTCTCTTCCTTACTGTATTCTAAAGCACTTTAGTACTTGACATTTTTAATTTCCATGGCTAGATTCTTGTAGATCTAAGTTTATTTCATTTTTGGATTTCTTGGGTTTTGATCTACTTAATCTTGTTGTTTCTATGTTTTGATGGTTCCATGTTGTAGAGAATCTCGTTCTACCCCATTTTGACCTAAGGAAGTTCGGATTTAGGCTCCGGATGATGGAGTTATGGAGCTTGAGGACTTGGCTCTCATGGTGTTCTTCTTCTCTGAAATTTTGGAGAAGATGAACAGTGCTTGACTTGACCGCATGAATATTCACGCGACAAGTGTTCTATCCAGCCGCATGACTAGAAGTTCTTGAGCCGCATGAGAGTCGGACTCACTTAGCCGCATGACTCGCCCTAATTCCCAGCCGCATAAAGTTCTGAACTCTGCAACCGCATGCGCCCTTTCCGCTGGCCGCATGAGACTTGCTTGACCCAGCCGCATGAGGACTTCACCCCGAGCCGCATGAACTCAACACTCGTGAGCCGCATATGACTAATTCTCTGAGCCGCATGGAGCTCACTCCCCGTGAGCCGCATAGGCTCTGTTACCCCGAGCCGTATGTGACTCATCTAAATTGGGCCGCATGAGATTTCGTCCAACCTGACCGCATGAACCCATATCAGTTGAGCCGCATGGGAAGTTATTCCTAGCCGCATAAGAATTGTTATCCCTGGCCGCATAAGACCCTGTTGTCTCAGCCGCATAGAATTCTGCCTGGACCCAGCCGCATGGACTTCCCTGTCGTGCCCTGTTACATTATTATTGCTACTATTGTTACTATTATTCTTTTATTATTATCATGTATCTTGTAACTTCAGTACAACATGAGTACGCTTACCTCTATTAGATATTTTACGTCCATTTTATATCCTTACGCCTTTTGTCCTGAACTTGAAAATCATGATTTCATTTGATATGTTTGGAATTGATAATTGAACACGACGTGATAGTAACCCGTAGTGGTGCACTCCTGACATGATAACCTGGCACGACGTGATAGTGACCCGTAGTGGTGCACTCCTGACATGATAACCTGGCACGACGTGATAGTGACCCGTAGTGGTGCACTCCTGACATGATAAACCTGGCATGATTTCTCGAATAGCTGTTGCGACGGCTACCTGACATGACATGACCTGTATAATTGATCCTGACACCGTGGGCGATTGTGCTTGTACAAATAATACAGTCCTGTCTTGCATCATGTCTAGGAGGGGACTCCTGAGTACCACGATCAGGAGTACCTATTGAAATGGACTAAGGCTAATAACTAGATTAATATATTAGTCATGAAGAGATTTCCCAGCTACAGGCAATCCCGTTACCTGGGCGCGCCTGGGATCTGTAGCCTGCCGTCGAGTAGGGCACATTTCCAGCACACTGTCATATGTTGCACCCTTCAAGCTACCTAAGGGTACACGCGTTTCATGGACGGTGTACCCACCTGAATTCAACCCCTAATTTCGACCTGGGTAACCTGGATGGTCTGCAGGGCTTGTGGCTGTGGAATAATCTCATTGCATCTTGCTAGTAATTAGGATTGTGATAACCCTAGTTAGTTAATGTAGAAAGCCGTAGGCAATGATTGGCCGTGATTGCTTGGATGGAGTCTAGTCCAGTATAGTATTGTCTAGAATTGATTAATTATAAGATTGTACCAGAATGATTGAATGATTGTCACTCCAGATTGTCACTATAATGATTGTCACTCCAGATTGTCACTCTAATGCCTTGTACTCTCCAGATTGTCACCATAATGATTGTCACTCCAGAATGTTACTTGATCTGATTTCTTATATTTATCTTGCCGATAAATGGTGAGAGAAACCAAGTTCCGTTCAGACGAAGGGTTACAACCCCGGTCCTTGTTTGGTTTACGGGTTGTAACCTGGCTATCTGAATAGTCCCATGGTTATCTCATCGTATATCATCCTGTCATGCTTTCTTTCCATATGTCCTGTCTTTTAGTGATTCTATACAAGATTGTCTTTTATAATTACCCATCATGCTTTTTCTTAAACTACTGCCTTTTTATTAGGTAATTATACTCTTGTGCTAATTGCTGGTTTTAGTTCTTAAGTGAAGCCTCCTTTGTGGCACTTGCTCTTTCTGGGGTCTGACCCAGCTGGTTTTGTATGGCCAGATACCGGAGCAGCACCAAAGGATCTCCCTGTATTTTAGCCCGATGGTGGTCATCAGGCATAACCAGGGCAACGAGTGGGTTTATTTTGCTCTCCCACTCTATTGTAAAATTATTCTTTTGAGGCATTTAGCCACCGAGCAAGTGTTAGCTCGTTTGCAACTTTATTTACTGTCTGCCTACGGGCTGTAATCATGATTGGCAACTCGAGGTTGATCATGTATGACTTAAACTCTTGCTAGTCCTTACATTTTGTACGACTAGCTTCATGATCATCTAGATATGTAATGTTTGGGACGCCTTACAATTGTATATTTGGTGATCTGATATCTTGTGATTATTATTAGTTGGTTGAGATTGAGACAATAGGCTATTTTATGACCTTAAGAGACTGATGGATTGTAGTGAAACCCTCACATATCTAGACAGCCGTGACCGTATAGCGGTGTGGATTCCATTCCGTTATACGTAGCTGGCTATGTCTGCCCCCGCTCTCCAGTATTCTGGTTCTGGGGCGTGACACTTCTTCATATGCCCTGACTTCTTGCATCCAAAGCATATAGTTTCATCTTCGTTGCTTTCTTGGACATCTTTCTTCTTTCTGCTTGTGAACTTTAGATATCTCTTGAAGTTCTTCACAAGTAGGGCTCATTCATCACTACTTGACGATTCTTTATCGGAATCGTTGTATGTTGATTTTCTTGCTTGAGCTTTGAAGGCAATAGATTTCTCCTTTGGTGTTGCTTCTTCAAAATCTTGCAAGTCGAGTTCATGGGTCATGAGTTTGCCCATCAGCGTTTCCAGAGTCATAGTGGTGAGATCGTTTCCTTCAATGATTGTTGTGGCTTTTGGATTCCAGTTCTTTGTTAGAGCCCGCAGCACTTTTCTGATCTTCTCGTGATTGCTGTAATCCTTGCCAAGAGATTGTAAAGGATTAGTTATATCAAGGAAACGAGTAAACATCTGTATAATTGACTCACCGGGTTTCATCTTAAAAGATTCATACTCCTGTGTCAGTCTACTAATTTTGGATTCCTTCACTTGGGAAGTCCCTTCATGAGTTACCTCAAGGAGTTTCCAAATTTCGTGAGACGTCTTACAGGTTGAAACTCTGTTGAACTCGGTTTTGTCAATTGCACAGAATAGTGCATTGATGGCTCGAGCATCAAGACTAGCCTTTGCTTTTTCAGCATCGGTGTACTTGTCATGAGGCTTTTCCATAAGAATGCCTTCAACCACTGTGGGTGCTGGCTTCTTATATCCATCAATGACTATTGACCAAAGATCAAAGTCAAGAGACTTTAGAAAGAAAGTCATTCGTGTTTTCCAATAGGTATAATTTGTTCCATCAAATAGGGGAGGTCTATTTGTGGATTGCCCTTCACCGTTGAATATAGATTTCACGGTTGCCATATATATATACTCTCTAAGGTATGCTATATAAGAATATAACCTGCTCTGATACCAATTGTAGGACCGTTGAGCACCTCTAGAGGGGGGGTGAATAGAGTGTGTGTGTGCAGCAGAAAATAATCACCAATTAAAATTAAACTATGGCAGAGATATAAGAGACAGTAAATAAAGATAGAGAATTCAAACTCAGTAACACAGCAATATATACTGGTATCCCTCTGAGAGGACTAATCCAGTCTCGAGTACTCTTGTTCGATGTTAATCCACTATGGCACAAGCTTTAACTGAGAGCTTGCAGTCTCTTACAACACCGTGCTTGGTGACGAGCGCACGACCAGCTCCACAACACACACCGTGCTTGGTGACGAGCGCACGACCAGCTCCACAACAGAAAAAGTTGTTGAACTTGGAACGACCTCTTTACAACTCTTGAAACACCAAAAGATTCTAAATCAACTCTGATAGTACTGGCTTTTGGCTAAGAGGTGTATAGGTATGATTTGAAAATCTTAGATCGTTTGAAAACACTTGAGTAGTAGAGAAGAGAAAATGAAGAATGAATTGATGATTTGAAATGAAAAGTTCTTCTCTATTTATAGGTGTTTTCTCGAACCGAACTCGGGCAGAGCTCGGGCAGAGTTCGGATGCAAATATCTCGTAAAAGAGACGTTGCTCGCTGATTTGGAGGCAACAGAAGTTTGAATTATTTTTGGCCGAACTCGGTCAGAGTTCGGACCGAACTCGGGCCGAACTCGGTTACGAGTTCTGTCAGGAGATATTTGAAAATTATTTGTAAAAACAGTTTTCAAAGTATGTTTTTGGTTATTTGTAAAATCATTTGTAAAGGCTATTTTCAAAATATGTTTTTGAAAAAAAATACGAAAGGTAAATAGGTAGGCTTTTGGAATGTGGACAGATTTAACCCTAAGCCAGTATTACCAAACTGATTTTACAAAATAAATCCTAGACTCAATAAAATATAAAATACAGAATAAAATGAGAAATGAGTCTTCTGAAGATTTGATGATGTTGACGCTTTGTTTGATGCAGTACATCATCCGTTGAATTTGATTTCATGTATCCTGAAATGGTTAGCAGCATTTTCTATATTTTGTGTATTGACTTAAGTGTATGTTGATTATCGAAATCGGGTGTGACCATGGAATGGGCCAACAGTATCGACAGTGATGGATGCCAATGGGAGTTTCGCGACGGCAAAAACCCTGGTACTCCCTCATATCAGTCTGATACGTTCCCACCAGGGCCATAATCATATGGCCAAGTTTCTGAAGATCTCGGTGGCCGAGTTGGACTAGCTGCTTTCCGAGTTTCAGTGTATCCAGCGAAATGATCTCTCCGCCCTGATAGACGCAGAAAAGGAGAAGTTGATCGCTGAAACTGAGTCATCTTATCAGGCCACCGTGGCTGTCTGGGAGCGTGAGGTGGCCGAAGCTGAGGCTGCGGTGGAGAGGCTATCTCAGTCCACGCAGGAGAATGTGGAGTTGCGAGCCGCGTTGGACGCTAGTATAGCGGAGGTTAATGCCAAGATTTGCCTTCTTGAAGACCAGCAGGCCCAACTCTTGTTAGATGCTGAACGAGTCCAGGCTGAACATATAGCATCTAAGGAGGAGGAAGCGGCTTTCACCCGCCAGGCTCTTTTCCTGGCTCAGCAGCGACAACAGTTGGACGAGAAGCGTGAGGATGACACTTCTCTTGAGGCCATAGAAATGATGCGTCAAGAAGCCGAACGCTGAGTCCTGGCGACCGTAGAGACTCGGGCGGCAAATTTGAAGCGTCGGATCGAAGAGCTTTCAGCCAATCCGGAGAAGGGATTGTAGTCTCTTCTTTCTCTCTTTTTTTGTTTTGTGTAATTTGCAACTCCTGCTGGGGATGTATTCTTTACTTTTGAATAAAGAATAAAGATTTTTGTGGTGTGTTCATTCTCGTTGTCATGAACTTGATGATTTGTGTGGACCTATTATCTTTTGTGCACCTTGATTTTTTGGTACAGATAATAAGTTTGAAAGAACCAACATGTTTGCTCAGAGGTAATGTGGACGTGGCAAATATGGGGTTCAAATGACGGAATCTTCTTACTCAGAGGTGCTATGGACGTGGTAGGAATGACTCTGGAGGGATACGCGGAACTACTCAGAGGTAATGTAGACATGGAAGTTCTGCGATCAATGTACGACAACGCAGGGGTTGTCTGTACGGGATGTTTACTCAGAGGTAATATGGACGTGGTAAACATGATGGGTAGCGTAGTCTTACGGAGCGTAAGATTTCGCTTTGTAGGGCGTAGGAGAACAACTCAGAGGTAATGTGGACGTGGTTGTCCTTCTACTGGAAGATAGAACGCCACGGAACAGCTGGATTCCGTAAGCGTAAGATTTTATGGAAGGAATTTGTACGTGAGCCCCGATGATTGGGTCCACAAACTCCCTTGTTGGGTAAAGATAGAAGTACATGTGTGAAGAATGTCAAGAGTAATACTTCTTTAGGAACTTACCGTTGATGGGCATCATAAACAAGTCCCCGTTGGGTTTGGCGAGGCATTAAGCACCGTTTGAGTATACCGTCTCTATGATGAAAGGTCCCTCCCACTTGGGCTCGAACTTTCCTGGTATCTTGTGAGTCAACACCATCGGCCTCCTGACTGCCAGAACCAGGTTGCCTACTTGGAAAGTTCTCTACTTGACCTTCTTGTTGAAAGTCTGTGATATACGGGCTTGATAGAGTTCGATACGCTGTTGAGCTAGGAGACATTTTTTGTCAAGTGCCTCCAATTCTCGCAGACGGCGACGTTGATTGTCTTTCTCTGTTAGTTGATTTGTGATCGCTACACGGAGTGAGGGTATCTGGATCTCAAGAGGCAGTACCGCTTCGCTTTCGTAGACCAGGAAGAATGGTGTGTTGCCCGTCGGGGTCCGTACCGTTGTACGGTAGGCCCAAAGGCATTCGTCGAGCTTTTCGTCCCAGTCACGTTTGTTGGATGACACGACCTTTTTGAGTAGCCTGACGATAGTCTTGTTAAATGCCTCGGTCAATCCGTTTGCTGCCGAATTGTAGGTGGTCGATGCCATGTTTTGAATGCAATTCTTGTCACAGAATCTGCTGAAAATATGGCTGATGAACTGAGGACCGTTATCGTAGATAATCCTCCGAGGTACCCCAAAATGGTAGACGACATGGTGCTTGATGAAGCTGACCACCCTGGAGCTCTTCACTTCCGCCAGTGGAACTGCTTCTGCCCATTTGGAGAAGTAGTCGGTGATGGCTAGGATGAAGCGGTGTCCCCTTGATGAAGGAGGGGTGGTCAGTCCTACAATGTGCATGCCCCATGCTTCAAAGGGCCAGGAGGTGACCGTAGGATGTAGTAGTTCTGACGATATATGGATGAAGTCAGCGTGAAGCTGTCACGCATGGCACTTTTTAGCATAGACGACACCGTCGGCTACCATGGTTGGCCAGTAATAGCCCATGCGTCGCAGTCGATCCTATAACTTAGGGCCAGGTTGATGGGCCCCGCAGGTTCCGTCGTGAGCTTCTCGAAGGGCTTCAGCTGCTTCTTCGTTGGATAAACATCGAAGAAGAAGTCCATCGTAGGAGCGTCGGTACAGAATTTTAGTAGCTGCATCGTAATAGAATCGAAGGGAACGCCTCCTGACCGAGACGGCTTCTTTTGGGTCCTTTGGGAGAATTTCGTAGACAGCGAAGTCGATGAACGGGAACCTCCAGTCTCGGACATTAACACTAGCACTTGTTGACATGGCATGGGCCATTTATGAGCATAGGTTGTTTTTAGGACAGACCAAGTCTCGACCAACTACCGTGACGTAGTGTTGAGTTCCGAGGGGTGCTGCCAATGAGGCTGCGAGGCCAGCCAGAGCGTCAGCCTCCAGATTTTGTAAACGAGGTACATGTTCGATGAAGAACTTGGTGAAGATTGAAATGATGTTCAATGCAACTTCATGGTAAGGAATCATATCTTCATGGCGAACTTCGTATTGCCCTCTGATCTGGTTAACGACGAGTTTTGAGTCGCCGTAGGCTTCCAGATGATTCACCTCTAGCTGTTGCACAAGCTGGAGTCCCATGATGAGCGCATTGTACTCCGCAACATTGTTGGAGCACGGCTTCGAAAGGGAGTAGGCACGCTGGATGACCAGCTGATCGGGGAAGACTAAGACTACCCCCACTCCTGCGATAATTTGGCCTTTGGGGCCTATTCTTGAAGCGCCATCGAAAAACATCCGCCAGACGGAGCTTTCTTCAGTGACGTTTGATTCTTGGACCTCATCTGGGATGTCTTCATAGAGTCTGGAGGACTCTGGGACGGAGTGTGCAGCTAAAAAGTCGTCCAGAGCCTGACCCTTGACGACTTTTTGTGGAACGAACACCATGTTGTGTAGCGTTAGCAGGATTGTCCATGTAGCTAGCCGAGAGTTCAATGACCCTGGCTTCATCATGAGAACTCTGAGTGGATTGACTCGGGAGATGACATGAATTGTCTGGCCCGAGACATAATGGCGAGTCTTTTGGATGGCAAATACCAAAGCCAAACACTCTTTTTCAACGGGGTTATAGCGGTGTTCGGCCCTGATCAGTATTCTACTGAGGTAGTAGATAGCTTGCTCATAGCCTGCATCGCTGTTCTGAGTCAACAGAGCGCCGAAGGAATGATCCATGGCACGGACGTAGAGAAGAAATGGTTTACCGGCGACGGGTGCCACCAGGACTGGCGGGCTCGTCAAGTAAGCCTTGATATCGTCGAAAGCTTTTTGGCATTTCTCTGTCTAGACCTAAGAGACTCCCTTCTTCATGAGCTGGGTGAAGGGTTGACATTTTCCGAAAAGGTTTGCTATAAACCTCCGGATGTATGCCAGACGTCCTTGTAGGCCTCGAAGTTCTCGGAGGTTCTTCGGAGGGTCCATGTCAAGGATGGCTTTGGTCTTCTCGGGATCGACATGAATGCCTTTCGTCGTGATAATGAAGCCCAAGAACTTTTCGCTAGAAACCCCTAGGAAGGATTTAGCGGGGTTTATCTTGAGTTGATGCGCTCGCATGAGATTGAAGACTGTCTTAAGGTCTTGTAGGTGATATCCTTTGAGACGGCACTTGACTGCGATATCATCAACATAGCATTCGACTGCCTTGCAAAGATGGTGACAGAAGATGGTGCTCATAGCTCGTTGGTATGTCGCACCAACGTTCTTCAAGTCGAAGGGCATCACTGTATAACAGAAAACCCCCTTCGGAGTCCTAAATGACGTGTGTTTTGCGTCATCGGGGAACATCTTGATCTGGTTGTAGCCTGAATACCCGTCCATAAAATACATCCATTCGAAGCCACATGTGTTGTCGATCATCACGTCGGTGATTGGAAGCAGAAATTCGTCCTTCGGGCAAGCGGTGTTGAGGTCCCTGAAGTCAATGCAGACCCGTATCTTCCCATTCTTTTTGGTGACAGCGACGACGTTGGCCACCCAATCCGGGTGTTGTTCTTCACGGATAAACCCGCTGGTCAGGAGTTTGTCTACTTCCTGATCGATAGCGTTCATGATGTCAGGACGAAAACGTCGCTGTTGTTGTTTTATAGGCTTGGCATTAGGTAAAATGTTTAGCCTATGCATCACGATCTGGGGATCAAGTCCCGGCATATCTTCGTAGCTCCAGGCGAAGACATCGATATATTCTTTAGCCAGTTGGATTAAAGATTCCCGGTCTTCTCCTTTTAGACTTTTGCTGATGAAGATGGGTTTGGAAGAAGATCCATCCCTAAGGTCGATCTGCTCGACTTCGTCTTCGGTAGGAGGTTCGTGTAATTCAAAACGAGACTCCCACTGTTCTCCTAGGCGTTGAGCCCAGGGTTCTTTCTCGAAGAATTCTAGCATTTGGTCTTCGTCTTCATCTTCTTGAGATTATACGGATGTCATGTTGGCTGATAGCACTTTCTTGAAGACTGATCCGATACTGGTATCGGAATCCCAAGTTGATGCTTCGGATGAATGAGAATGTTCTACTTCTTCTGCCTCCGAACTCTCTGGAGTTGACGGCGGCGTGACATAGCCCACCCCCCGTCGAGTTCGACGATAGTAGTCCTGCGGCTTTCCTTTAGGTGTTGGGAGCCGGAGAGGAAGACGTCGACCCTTGCCATAGTTCAGGCCTTTGTTGCTTTTTAGATCGTATCCCATCTTTTGGATGAGGTACTTTGCCTTGTCCGTGTACCGATAGACTTATATTCTGCCGGTATCTGGTTCTTGCTCGAGTAGCGGGAGGTCTTGATGACGCTCGACTTTGCCGAAGATGATAGATTTCTCGTCTCGATTCCGCGGTGGGACTATGAAACAGACCCCTTAGGACGGGACTACTCGATTTACATGATTGACGGTCGTTATTTGTGTTTACAACGACCGTAGAGTATTATCTAATGTATACATGGCATTCTAATGTGGAAGACTAGAATAATTAAAAGACACTCTATTATTGATGAAACACGATATTTTATCTCGCGGGATTACATTGTCCAGGGAGGGTGCATCTCTATCAGCAGATATATATTCCCCTAGCTCTTCATCTGTGAGTACTGGGGTTGGATCGGGAGAGTCCACCGCAGCTTTGACTTTGGGGTCTGAGAGGGCTATGTGGGCCTTCTCCGGCAGCTTGGATGAGACGGATGATTGTGGAGGCTTGCCTTTAAGACGCACCTTCAGAGGTGCCTCAATTGCGCCTTCAGTGATTGATGCCTTCCCTTGTAGTTTTGCCATAAGGGAAACCGATGTTTGAGGCAGCTTTCCCTTGAGCCGTATCTTCAAGGGAGCTTCAGTAGGTGTTCTACCTTGAGCAGTTGGTGCTTTTCTAGGTAGCTTGATGGTCAAGGGAGGCAGCGTCTGAGGCGGCTTCCCTTTGAGTCGAATTTTCAAAGGAGCGTCGGGAATCACCTCTGGCTCCATGTCCGGCTCTGCTGCCGCTTCTGCTTCATCGTCAGCATCATTGGCTTCCTCTTCATCAGGCGACTTGTATAAGGTAGAGTCGGTGAAGTAGGTTTCGACCCCCTTGAAAGGGTCAATGTCCGCGAACTCCGTCTGGATGATGTCGTTGGTGGACACGTGCTTCATACATTGGTGGAGTGTATATGGCACCACCATGTACTCATACAGCCACGAACGACCCAGTAGGAGGTTGTAGTTGACGTCAGCGTCCACGACATAGCAAGTCACCTCGGTTCTGAGGTTACCAATATGACACTTCAGCCGTATTTTGCCCAACAGCTCGCTTTTGCTAGCATTGAAGCCACTGATTGTTGTGTTGGAAGGCGTCAGTCGGTACATTGGGATCCCCAGTGTTGAGAGTAGCATCTTCGGGATGATGCTGAGGGAAGACCCTGGATCGATCTGAATTCGCTTCACCTTGACGTAACCGACATACCCTGTATAATACAGTGGCCTGTTGTGTCGGTTGTGCTTGAGCAACATGTCTTGTTGGGTGAAAGTTATGTTGGGGATTACTTCATCTGCATAATGGCAGTACGCACATCTGGTCGGGGTATCTTCAGGTTGCTTGACCTGACTGATGAAGGATTCAGCATCCTTCAGGACTTCACAGAGAGCTTCACGGGTGTCCTTGGAGAGACGGAGAAGCTCAAACAGAGATAGGCGGGCAGGAGTACTGGCAAGTTGTGCCAGTATGTCGAAGTTGTGGGGCTTGGCTAGTCCCGAAGCATTCTCCTTTCGCAGAGGCTTGTAGAAACGGGCCTCTACATGCTTTTGCATATTGGCTGCAGGAGGCCTAGATGAGCCCTCTTCCTGGGCAGCAGGGACGGCGCAAGGAGGCACCACCTCGACGACAGCTTCGTCAGGTTGGGCGTTCTGATGTGAACGCATCTGTACAGGAAGTGCCTCTTCCGCAGAGGAAGAGACCATACGGCAAGACTTGATCTTCCTGTCCCTAGTTTTGGAGACAGAGCGTACCTCCGGTTGAGTAACCTCGGAGACGAGATCAGGGTGAACCCATAAGACCTCTCCCCAGGATGTGGTGAGTGGGATGAGTCCACTCATGTTGTCACGAGTAGGTGGTAGATTGACAACCTCCATTGTCGCCTTAGGGATGAGAACGATGCCATCTTGTGTTATGGTTGGCGGCAAAGTGCCAAATTGGAGTGACACCAAGTTGGCCGAGACCGTTTTCTCCTCGTAGTCGACGGAGATAACATCCGCATTGATCATACGCTGGATGTAGTTTTTGAGGACGTAGCAGTCCTTAGTTGGATGTCCAACAAACCGATGGTAGTGACAATACCTCAGATTGTTCCACTTTCCTAACCTCGTCGGGACGCTTCGGGTCCGACAACTTGATCTTGTCAACTTGCTTTAGTATCTCGAAGAGTTGTAGGGTATCTTCATCGTTGAAAGAATAAACCTCCTTTGGCCTAGGTGCAAGTGGAGGCTTCTGGATAGGTGCTGATGCACCTTTGGAGGCATTGACAGTCAATACCTGCTTCCCCTTCGTCTCTCGTCCAGGGTTGTTGGCTGCAGGCCATTTTCCCTTGTCCTCAAAGGCAGGGAAACTGACTCCCAGAAGACGAGCATTGGACGCCTTCTTTTTAGCTGCCTCGGCCTCGATGATCAAGGAACTCCAATCAGGAGAAGGAGTGGAGTTGAGCCAAAGTTTGATGGCAGGCAGCATGTTCATGCTGCAGGAGGAGAGGAGTGCATGTTCTGGCATACCCAGGGGTAGTCTGAAGCAGGCTTGTCGGAACCGTTCGATGAATGCTCGAACTATTTTCTTCTCCTTCTGACGTATCTCTATAAGGGACGCCATTGTCATGTCCTTCCCTCCGTCGTAGAAACGATCGAGGAAGAGACATGTCAAGTCGTCGAAGGAAGATATAGAGTTGTCGGGAGACTGCAGTACCAGTCGTAAGCCACTCCTTTCAGTGCCCCGACAAATATGCTGGTGAGTAGTACGTCTTCCTTCGGGAGATGTCCCATTTGAGACTAGAAGTACGTCAGATAGCGGCACGGAGAGTCCTTCCCGTCGTATGGCGTCAATGTCTGTGGTTTATACTTGGGAGGATAAACCACTTTGTTCCATTCGAGGGGGTATGGTTGTGGGATCCCCATCTTCTGGCGCTCCTTTTGTCTATTCTTGGACTCAAAGCACTCGCGCAAGTCCCTGATTATTTTGACCACGTCTTCCGTGGAGCTGGAAGTCGGGAAAGGTGGTACCGCCTGGAGTTGAGTATTTGAAGGCTCCGACGTCCGTGGTGCTTCGTGGCGATCTGTATCCAAGGATACCCGTTAAAGGGGTACACTTGATTCTCCATTGGCCCCTGGGTCAGGACCAGTAGACGGTGTCCTGGCCAAAGCTAACCGTATCTCGAACACCGCTTCAGTCAGTATTTGCTTGGAGGCAGAGAAGGTTTTGATTCGTCCCTCCAAGGTATCCATGCGCTGGATAAGGTCTGTTGGCGGCGCATCTGGCTCGGTATCACCCCCAGTCATGTATACTATCATGACACGGCTGGAAGTGGATGGATCGGTTGAGGCTTCACTCTCGGCCTCACTCTCCTGTAGGGGAGTTGCCTCTCCTGGAGCTTCATCCTGGCTACCCCCAGCTACGTTCTAGAGGATACCCTCGTCTTCGAAAGAAGTATCCGCAAGGGCCTGATTACCCCCAGTTCTGTCTTGGAGGACTTTTTCGTCTTCGAGGCACAGATTCACAGGGGCTAGACTACCCCCAGCTATGCTCGGGAGGCTGATTTCGTCCCCAGGATGAAGATCCACCCCAGCTGTGCTCTAGAGGATATCTTCGTCTTCAGAAGGAGGATCAACAAGGTCTTGACTACCCCCAGCTTCCTCCAAGATCTTCTTTCTCCCCCGAGTGCCTTCAAACACTCCAGAGGATGGGACAGTTGTCTTGGTTTTCCTCGGCTGGCTCTTGGACGAGGACAAGGAATTGCTAGTCGCCTTTAGGATTGACGAGGAGTTAGAGATTATGTTGCATGAAGCAACCTTTAGTTCTGGCTCCTCTTTTATTGACACCTTCTTGCCGAGGCGACGTCGGAGGGGTGTTGATGATTGCAGCCACTGGAACACCGACTGCCTTGGTGGTGGGACTGTTGTTTTGCAACAACAGTTGATGGTGACTACAGCACAGGTATGCCTTGTGAGGGACGCATTTGTTTGTCAATCGACTCTCCTGATCGGCGTTTGTGAGTGATCACGTTACGCAGATCGTTGAAGGAGAGTGCCACCTTCACACCCCCATCAGGCGCATGGCGAGGCCAAGCGTCGGGGTGGTCAAGTGAATGTTGTGCCCCCTGATCCAACACCAAACAGGCACTCAGATCAGTAGTGGAGGAACAACATTTACAGTGACTTAAACGAACCTCAGACACACAACCAGTAGAGGCACGGGAGTTCAAGACCACAGGGTTTGCCTTGCTCTACTTGGTTGCGAACGCAACAGATGCGCCCAAGTGAGACAAGGACTTTGAAGGTCGACTCATTTTCAGCGTAGAAGCACCCGAGTCGACCTTATACAGCTTACCATCAGCAGTGCGCATGATTGTGAGCGCATGCTTCTGGTTTGCTGCCGACATAGCACGTTTGAGACGCATGGCCCGTGCAGACTTGGACTTCTTCGTACCAGCCCGCTGGGGTGTATAGTACTCAGAGTCCAAATTCTCCTCGCCACTACAGCGAGTGAGTCTGTCAAAGACAGAGACCTTTTGTGGCGCATGTCACCCACAGTTTTCAGAAACAGGGGTATTTTTGTCATTTTTCATTTTTAGAATTATTTTGAAATTGTTTATTTATTTATAATATTATTTTGGGGTTATTTGAGTCCGGTTCGAATTTCAACTCAATCTGACTTGTATCGGGGACCCGGGGTAGTTTTGACTCTAGTGGGACCCACACTAGTTAGCCATGGCCCACATGTTAATTATTTTAGTTAGTGACTAGGCTAATTTATTTTGGTTAGGGTTTGATTAGATTAGTGTGTTGGAATGACTAAACTAGCCCCGACTTGGAACCCCTTTCCATGTATTAACTAATAGATTAGAGAGGGGGCTTTTTAGACATTTTCTAATAGGACAAATCAGCCCCTCTATGGCCGGCCCTAGCTAGGTTGGAGAGAGACTCATGTCATTTCTTTCCACTTCATTTTCCTCTCTCTTGTTCTTCCCCAAATTGATTTGAGAGCAATCCCTAATCATTCCTCCACCAAATCCTTCCATTTCTCCACCCAACCTTCTTCCTTCCTTCTCCATTCAAGCCAAGGAGGAAGCTACTCAAGTTTGGGAGGAGTCGGAGCTCGTTCGTGTCCATTCGGGGTTCCTACGTGTCGGTGGCGCATCGTGAAGCTTTTTCTTCGATCCGAATCACCGGGAGGTATAAATCCCTTTCTCTTTCTCATTTCTCTCATGCATTAGGATGGTTTTGACCCATAGGAGTGACCCCCATGGTTGTGTGCCCATTTGTGTCCATTTCGTGTCCATTTGGACACTTGTAGAGGTGTCCTATGTGTAGGATCGTGTCCTAATGGAAAAAACCCCTATTTGGACACATGTGGATTTATTTATATATTGATTTGATGTTGTTTTAATATTTATTCCAGATTTTTCTATGTGTTTAGGAATGTGTTTCCTATGTATCATATTGTATCATATTATAAATCTATATATGTATATATATGGTGGTATATATATTACTCTATATATATATATATATATATATATATATATATATATATATATATATATATATATATATATATATATATATATTTTATATATATATATATATATATATATATATATATATATGTGATATATATATATATATATATATATATATATATATATATATATATATATATATATATATATATATATAATATGGTGTGTGGCTTTGTGTTTGGAAGGGGTATGGAGTGGTTCGGCCAAGGGAGAAGTCACTGGTGTGTGTGTGTTTGTGTTAGTTTAGAGAGTGTATGTGAGGTTTATGAGAGTTTGTGTGAGAGTGGATTTGAAGGGAGGAAAACCACCTGGTTTTGCTGTTCCTAACAGCAGTACATGGCTGTCCCTTTAGTCCCCAGAACAGTCCAGATATTAGCCCCAAAACCTGCCTAATCAGTCCCCCTTTTTGCACCTATAATTCAGTCCACTAAACCCATATATGGCTGTCCTTAAACCCCATATAACTGCTCTCCAATTCAGTCTCCAAACCCCCTTATCTGCTGTACATAACAGCCCCAACTTTCAGCTTTAACACCACCACCAAAACCACTTCATAACAGCCCATATAAACCAGCACTTGGCTGTCCTTAACCCCCTAGGTGCAGTCCAGATTTCACCCCCTTTGGCTGTCCAAAATAGTCACATATACAGCCCCTAGATGGCAGTCCCTATAGCTCCTATATCCTGTCCCCAAATCAGTCCTTTACACCACCACATTCCAGTCCCATTTACACCCCATGGCAGCCCCTTCAACCCCATCCATGTGGCTGTCATTTGCATCCCAATACACCCACATTTCAGTCCCAATGACAGCCCCATCAACACCACAAAATCAGTCCAGATTTTAGCCTATATGGCTGTCCTATTATGCCCCAAAACCTGTCCCATAGATGCCCCATAACCACCCTACAAATAGCTCTAGTAGCTGTCCTTTAACACTCCAAATTTCAGTTCCCAAACCCCCTGAAATCAGTCCATAAATTCAGATATGTGAGTGTGTGTGTTATGAGTTGTGTGTGTATGTGTGAGAGCCTAAATGAGTATAGCTAGTAGCCTATAGGTTAGCCTATGTGTAAACTAATAGGAAAACCTATAGGAAAGCCTATATGTGAGTGTTGTGTGTGAGTGAGTGGTATGGGTGAGTGCTAGAGTGATGTGAGGATAATTCATGATATTGGTAGGGGTAATGAGGGTAAAACCAACACATATTCTAAAATAGGTTAGATACCTAGGATACCCAAATTTCTTGGTAGTTAAACCTTAGATAGGATAGTATCTAGCTACCCTAAGGAGCCTAGGCTATTTACTTGGGTATTAGCGGGGTTTCTTTGGTATTGGGCAAGGTATCGGGATTTACCTTGGAAGGGTAATATAGGTTTTACCTAGAACTAGGGTATTTGAGTCTAGAGTCTAAGACATGGCTAGAACTTGATTCCTTTGGTTGGAAATGGTCAAATATAGTGCTCCTAGACTAGTTTTGACTTCGGTTGACCATTTTGACCAAAAGTCAACGAAAGTCAACCGAGAGTCAAACTTAGCCTATAAGCGACTAGATTTGACCGAAACCAAACCAGAGTTGACCAGTTGACTGAAAGTCAACTGTAGGTCAACATTAGACTAGTTTGACACAGATTTGACCAGAGTTGACTTTTTGACCAAAAGTCAACTGTAAGTCAACCCTTGACCCCGTTTGACCTAGTTTGACTTAGATTGCCTCCCAGTGATCTAGTATGACCAAGTACGACCCAATTTGACCCGGTTTGACCTAGATTGACCTAGTGTTTGACTTAGACTTGCATATCATGACTAGATTAGCTTTCCTTTCATTATTAAACCATGTTTTGACTTGTAGTATCTCATCTTTAGGTCTGTGATTACTCTGAGCGTCTGTTCACCTTATCAGCTCAGGACTACAGGCGAGTGTTTGCAAAAACAAAAGTTGAATAACTTTATTGATACAACTTTGTAAAAGATTACAATTTAAATTCTGGAAATGGTACAACTTTAGGAATCCAATCTAGATGACGATTGCTTTATTCCTTGGACGATGTGAACTCTGAAGACGAAGCCTCTGAAGTTGAGAACAACTCTGGAATTGAAAGCAAAAAGCCTCGGAAGTGGAAGGCAAAAGCCTCGGAAGAAGGCAGCAGCATTTGGACAAGAACTCCTGGACTCTCTAAACTTTGAAGTCTGATCTCCCTGATTTCTGATTAATGATTCTTGATCCCTTTGAATTAAGACTTGAAACTCTATTTATAGAGTTCTGAGAAATAACTAACTTTTAGTTATTCTGGACTGTGCATGATGGATTACGCAGCAATTGGTTTGTGCAGCAATGGACTGCGCAGGCAGTTGCTGGATCATAGACTTACTGTCTTGGACACATGGTACCATTTGATTGAAATGTGCATGATCATGTACAGGCAGTTGCCACGAAATAAGCAATTGATGGCATGAATGCCACGTGTATTTTGCCATTTGTACTGATAGAACGCGCACATTGAATTGTGCAGGCTTTGGATTACGCCAACTTAATTTGCGCAGGAAATAGATTGCGCCAACATGGATTGCGCTGCCAGCTGTCCTCGAGCGCCGTGCTGTAAGATTAAACGAACAGTCACCTCGATCTCCGTGCTGTCAGTTGTCAGAATATTTGATTTGTGTCAGGTAATGATGGTGATTTGCCACGTCAGCCTGCGCACTTGAAAGTGTGTGCAATCTATCCTGCACAATCTGAAGGATGCGTAATTTGATGTCTGCGCAGTTCATCTGAAAGTTGTATTTCTTGATTTTCTGACTTTGTTGATGTGTGCAACTTGATTTCTTAGGACCTACAAGACCCCCTTCAAAGTTTTCGAAAGTTGAACTTATTCAAAATTTTGAAATACTTTGAATTTTGAATATGAAACCAATTTGCGCACATAATGAGCTGTCTGCGCAATCTGAGGGTTTAGCCCATTTTTAGGCGCAATCTAAGGCGGTCGTTTCGACTTTGAAAACTATAAATAGTTCTCAAACTTCTCACTATCATTCTTTACTTGTCTTCTTCGTGCTTGAGAGAAAAACTTGTGAGCTTTTTCCTCCTTCCTTCTCCAACAACCCCGATGGCTCCCCGACGATCCTCTGCCACCGCTAAGGGCAAGGCCCCTGCTGAACCGTCGACTAGGGCTGTGCGTCGAGCTTCGCGCCATGAAACCGCTCATCCAGCAATGACAGGTAGAGAACCCTAATTAAAAACTCTTTTTAGAGTTTTGATTTCACTGTTCTTTTCATAATCCATCTCTTTTTAGAGATAGGATCATATTGCGCCACCCCTTTTTAGGGTTCTGGTTGTACAAATCAGTCCACCCTTCATTTTTATGAAGAACGACTCTCTGCGCAATCGGTTGAATTGTGCTGACAAAAGTCAGCGCAACCTACTGATTTGCGCGAATCTGTCAGCGCAAACTGATGTTTATTTGTTTGCGTAATCTGAATTTGCGCAATCTGATTTTGCGCAATCTGATGTTTGCGCAATTTGATTTTTTGTACAATCTGAATCTTTGATTTTGACTTTGTACTGAAAATTTTTGTTTTCTCTGTCTGATGCAGTTAATACCAGAGAAGACCCAGAATATGAGAACTTCGTGGGAACCCTTTCAGAATCAGAGTATAAAGAGGATTTGTCACATGTTCATTATCTTCAGTATGATCTGCCGACCTCCCGTCAGGCCATTCTGGTTTCCCAAGACAATGAAACACTGCAATGCCTAATGAACGGACAACCTCTGGAAACGGCAGATGCTGTTATACACAAGAAACCATTATTCTTGTTTGGTGAAGCTTTCGAGAAGAGCTCTCAACCAAGACCGAGGATGGAAGAAAGAATTGTCCATCAGACGGATAGATCTTTCTCGATACCAAATATTCCACGCTGCCTCCCATTATCCCGGTATGCTCATGCGAGTTATCCGAGAAAGATGGAATGGAACCTTACTCCGTTCCAAGATGCCCGTCCGGGAAGAATCTTTGTGAAGAAGGGTCCGAATAAGAAAGATATGTTCTATAGTTCTTCTGAAAGGTACAGTGTTTTGCTGAGAGGACTGAAACCCGGTTGCATTCCGCCGAAGAATTCTTTATTGTTAATGCCCGTCAGGACCCCAATTTTTGCAAATGAATTTATAAAAGTCGAAGGAAGATATCCGGAGCAAGACATCAGACTAACTGGATTGGTGAATCCAGATTTCAAAAGATGGAGCTGTATAGCCAATTGGATTCTGACCAAGTTTGAAGGCGAATTGCAGCAAATCAACTTATACCAAGCAGTGCATGCCACTGTCTATGGTTTTGCTCCGAACCCTCACCTGTTCTTGGCTTTAGCAGAAAGGTATAATTACAGAACAGGGACCTTTATGACTCCCGGCGGAGAAATTGGTTTTGCATTCTATGAGATGAAGTACATCTCTTTTTTGCCAATGGCAGATGCCCCTTACGAAGAATTTGTTCCAACCAATGATGAGTTGGACAAACTCCGAAGAGAAAATACAGAGATGGTAGCAGTATTCGAGGAACTGCTATGCCATTACAAGATCTGTTCCCTGTTCTATAAGAGTGCTACAGCAAACACTTGTTATTCTTCGAAATGGCTACCCTATCTGTTCCTCAACCACATTCAAGAACCAAAGACTAAGGAACACGATAGATGTTATCCAGATTTCTTCAAGCCACTGAGCAACACAGAAGTGATGAAGTTGATGGAAGAAAGTGGTGATTTTGATAAACAGATGAAAGATGACTATCAGTGTCCTCCTTTGAAAACAGGAGATACTCTCGAAAGTTATCTGAGAGTAGGATATAGACCGATGTCGAAGGAAGCCCAGTTAGCAGGGTTTCTGACACATTGGCTTCATCGATTTGTAGTTCCGGGATCCAGTGCAGTCGACCGCTTCCACCGCGGTGTTCTATTTGCGGCCGTCAGATTAGTCTTCGGCTATAAGATGGATCTTCTGTCAGCCATGACTTGTAAGCTGAATGCTGGTCTTCGTCTCTATGTCGACCTGATGCTAAAATCTAAGGGTGAAAAAGAATTCCCTCGGTTGGAATTACCATATACATATCTGTTTGGGTGGTTGCTCCTCCACCATCCCACTTTGATGGACCCCGGCATGGGACCGGTAGATGGCAGCTTTTTACGAAGATACTCCAATGGAAAGTGGAAATTCACTGCTCTAAGAGACTGTAGATATGCTCTAAACTTGAGCAAGGGATGGAACTTTTATTGTACCAAGCCTCCTGCTGGTTACGAACAAATGCGAACAAATATGATTGACTCGCAGATGCATCCTCTGAGCCGTATAGCTTTTGAATGGTTGAAGACAATCCGACCTTCTCACTTGGTATACCGGTTCAAAGATGAATGTTATCTAGAGCCGTATCTTCCCAGTCGATTCGTTCGACAGTTCGACTATGACCAATTCCATATGGGGAATGCCATTACATGTCTTCAGGGAAAGGGTTATTTGATAGATGGGGCCCGGGCCTGGGCTTACTATAATGCTCGAGATACGAAATCAACGTTCTCGATGCCTGTAAACAGCAACCATGGTCCTCGGATGTTGTTTACATACTCAGTTTTTTATACATCTTCAAATACCTTCGCCGAAAATTTCAACCTCACAGATAGCTTCGCATCTTCAACAAGATTGAAGAAAGGAGGAGTTGTCCTGTCGCTTATAGGAAATGAAGAAGTACATGAGCCAGAAGATGCACCATTGGAAGCCTCAAGGGATGTTATGTTCCCTCAAGAAGTTAATGCACCACTACGTGTCTCTCTAAAGGTGGGCAAATCTCCAGCAAAAAGGAGGAGAAGAGAGGAACCTCCTGCTCCAGCAGCAAAGAAGAAGTTGATCCTAGATCATTCTTCTGAAAAGATCACCACTCGATCTCAGTCTCGACAACTGGCCGAGTCAACTCAGCAAGAAGAGGCTATTACACCAACCTCTATCCAGAAACAAGTTGAGACTATAAATATAGAGAGCCCTGAGAGGCCACTAAAAAGAAAGAAGCTGGCCCACAGAAGGAATCGAGCCCCATCTTCAATGGTAATGGATGCTGCAGCTGGATTAATCTTGCCATCTCCCACTCCTATTCTAGAACCTAGGAATAAGACTCCAAGTCCCGAACATAGAGAGGAGGTTGAGAAAAGGACAGATCTTGCTCCGAGAACTGAGGCTGAAGAGCCTAGAGGAAGTACTGTGGAGGAAGTGGAGGAAGAGCAGAATATTGTACACTCTCTTTTACCTGCTGCAGAGATTGTTGAACTTCTGCCTACTCCTAGAACCCTTCGCGAAGAGGAAGATCGCGAAGTAATTGCAGCTCTAGAAGGTTGCAGTTACAGCCCTCTGGATGACTATGGTGACCAAGCCGTGACGACCAACGGGAATGCACCAGAAGAAGAAGATGATGAAGAGAGATCTTCATCTGAGAATATTGATGACTACATGCAAGATCTTGAAAGAGATGATGAAGTGCACACATCTCCGAATGCTGTCAATGATATCTTGAATCCTGAAGAGGATATTGAAGTTCCAGAGAATACTGCTGATACCTTAAATCCTGAAAAGGATGTTGAGGTTCCAGAAAATGATGTTGACATCTTAAATCCTGAAAAGGATGTTGAGATAGCAGTATCTCCAGAAAAAGCAATAAATGAAGAAGCCCTAGAAGAAACTCCCGCCAATGATCCTCAAGGTATAAAATGAGATTAGCAATCTCCTCTTGATTGAATTGATAGCTAACGTCTTTATTTGTATTTTTTGTAGATCATGAGACCTCCGACATGCACGGACATAGTGCCCATAACGACGGTGGTTGTTAGTAGCAGTTATCATTTGTCATGTGGTTCTGAAGCGGACAGTAGTCAAGCTGTCATAGCTGAAGCTACCTCTGTTCGGCCAGAGTCTACTCCAGCAGATAATATGCTCATTGCTGGATCAACCCATGGTAAGATAATTTAAATCTTTAATCTTTTTGAACAATAATAGCGATCAACAGGCAAAATGACAATCTTTACTTTTTACAGAAGAACAACCAGGAGGGGAAACTAGCTCCACTTTGGCTCCTCTGTTCAAAGAACCGGCTATCCAGACACAAGAGATTGAACGTCCCACGGCCTCATCATCAACAGGAGTGGCTGCGACTCCTGGTGCTATAGCCACTAATAATCTTGTGATCCAATCTTTTACTAGATGCTTCTTTGAATCTTTGGGGCCTCTAGTAAAAAGAATGATGGAGAAAGAAGGCACCGATTTTTTTATGGTTAGGGGTCCAACGTCTCTCTTGATAAGAGCTATCCGGGAACAAGGTAATGAAGCTCAAGCCACTCTCATGGATCATATCTTGAATGAATTAGAGATTTCTGTCAAAAGCTATAAAGAGCTCAACCAGGGAGACATAGAATCTCTAGTACAGGCAAAATTCGGGTAACTGGTTCAAGCAGCTGATATTGAAAGGGTTAATATCCAGAATCTTTTAGAAGCCTTCTCTGCAAAATCTGCTGAGTATAACTCAAAGCTGGAATCAGTAACCTTAATGGCTACTAGAAAAGAACAGAGAGCTGCTGAGCTAAGAGCAGAGATTACTCGTCTTCAGAAGGAGTTAGAAGATGAAGTTGCTGATCATCAACTTACAACTCAACAATATAATGCTCTGATTCAGGAGAGGGATGAGTACATCGAAGCTCATAATGCTGAGATTACCCGCAGAATGGTGACCATGCCAGCTTTTAATGAGGAAACTGGAATGGAGGAAGCCAGAAGGAGGGTGATGTCCACTCGCGAAGAACGGCTGCAGACTCTCAAACAGCAAATTGACAATCTGATAATACCTCCGTCTTAGTGGAACACTTTGTATTTTTGTGTCTTTTGAAGTATCTGTGTTTTTGTAATATCTTATATTTCAATTAATAAAAGAGATTTTTGCTGTGGCTCTATTATTTGTTGCATATCTTGTTCAGATATAAATAGTAGAGATAGAAAATATATTCAGAGGTACAAGACATGATATATTTCTTGATAATTTTGTAGAAAAAATAATTATATTCATTATATCTGCTCAGAGGTAATATGGACATGGCAGAGTATACTGAACATTATTATCTCAATTGACAACTTAATCGAAATGATAAGTTGCTGATATGGATGCGAGATGAACGGGAAAACCGTCAAATGATGGAATAAACGGACAAACCGTCAAGTGATAATGAATGAATGAACGGGTGAAACCGTCGGATGATAATGAACGGACGAACCGTCAAATGAATGTGAATGGGTGAACCATCGGATGAATGTAATGAACGGATGAACAGTCAAGTGAATTAAATGAACGGATGAACCATCAGGAGATAATGAATGGATGAACCGTCGGATGAATGTGTCGCTTCGTTATTTGAGAAATCTCTGTCTATAAATAGAACATAATTTTAACAGAAAAGAACACTTCCAATTTTCCAACATAAAAATGTCGTCTGGAGATGCACTCAAGAAGACTGAACTCGCCCCGAAGGCTGAAGAAGGCGTTGAAGAACGTCCTGTCGATCCAATTCAGCCAAAAGAGGCAGAAGCAGGCGAAGGTTCGTCTGCACCCAAGCCACCGCGAGACATCCTGGACTTTCTGCTTGAACCAGGAAGGACCGAAGAGGAGGAAGCCATGAGGATGGCCGCTTGCAAATTTCTAGTGGGCTCCAGCAAGGAGGTTCTCGACTCTTTTGCTAACCGTGTTTTTGAGAAGGACGACAGTGGTCCGCGTCCAAATGTAGAGAAGGATGATAGTGACCTTCCTTAATATCATGTACTATCATTCATGATGAAATAAAATTTTATTTATGAACATGAACTTGTCTGATGATTTACAAACATTTACATTTACACATAGTACTTTTAAGGAATTTGCCATTGATAGGCATCATTGCAATTCGTCCATCCAGTTCTGAGAGTTGATACGCTCCATTTGAGAAGACTTTGCTTATAACGTAGGGACCTTCCCATTTTGCGTCAACTTGCCTTTGCTCATATGAGTCATAGTCATAGGACGTCTAACTGTTAAAACAAGTTCTCCTTGCTGAAAGGCTCTGACCTTAACTTTTCGGTTGAAAGTCTTAGAAATGCGAGCTTGGTATAACTCAATATGTTGACCATTAACCGCTTCTCATCAAGTGCCTCCAATTCTTGAAGTCGAAGAAGGTCATTGTTCTCTTAGTGAGCTCGTTAGCAATGGCAATCCTTAAAGAAGGAATTTGAAGTTCCAAAGAAGAACAGCTTCACAGCCATATACCAGAGAGAAAGGTGTAAAACCTGTAGGGTTGCGGACTGTAGTTCGGTAAGCCCATAGACACTCACCAAGCTTTTCACTCCAATTTCGTTTGTTAGTGGATACAAACTTTTTGAGAAGCTTGATAATAGTTTTGTTGAAGGCTTCAGCTAACCATTAGCGGCAGGATTGTTACATCGAGGCGACATTGTCAATCCGGTGATCATCACAGAATCTGGTGAATTTCTGGCTGATGAATTGCGGTCCGTTGTCATAAATAATTCGTCGAGGGACACCAAATCGATAAATGACATGGTATTTGACAAGTTGATGACACTACTAGTCTTGACTTCAGCCAAGGGTATAGCTTCAGCCCACTTAGAGAAGTAGTCCGTTATTGCTAAAATAAACCGATGTCCTCTAGAAGAAGGAGGATTAATAGGACCTGTGACATCCATGCCCCAAGCTTCGAAAGGCCAGGAAACGGCTGTCGGATGTAGAAATTCTGAAGGTTGATGAATGAAGTCTGCATGGATTTGACAAGCTCGGCATTTCCTTGCATACTCGATGGCATCTGATACCATAGAGGGCCAGTAGTAACCATTCTTCGGATACGATCCTGTAGTTTAGGACCAGGCTGATGTGCTCCGCAGACACCATCATGAGCTTCACGCAGTACTTGTTTTGCTTTATCACCAGCTAGACAGTGTAGAAGAAGAGACCATCATAAGTCCGTCGATAGAGAGTCTTGGTGGTTTGGTTGTAGTAGAACCGTAAAGATCGTCGTCGAATACTCGTAGCCTCCTCAGGATCTTCGGGAGTATGTCATGAACCACGAAGTCGATGAAAGGAGTTCTCCAATCTTCATTGATAACATTAATTTAGCAAAATTACTGAACTCGATGTTACGATTGTTTTCAACACAAAATAATTCTCGATTAGAGATAACCACCACTTGTTGTCTTCTGATGGGAAACAGCTAAGACTGCTGCAAGATTGGCTAAGGCATCTGCTTCAGTATTGCAAGCTCAACGTACATATTCAATAAAGAAAGCTTTGAACGATGTAGCCATGTTGATTGCTGCTTCAAATAAGGTACCAGATCTTGATGACGAACCTCGTAAGTTCTTCTAACCTTGATTAACAACCAGTTTAGAATCGCCTAAACTTCGAGATACTCGAAGTCTAGTTATTAGCTAGCTGAAGGACCGATGAGTAGAGCATTGTACTTCTGCTACATTATTGGAACAGGATTCATCTAGAGAATAAGCTCTTTGGATAGTTGATCCGTCAGGAGAAACGAGAACAACTCCAACTCCTGCTATAATAGCACTAGTGGGGTCCGATTCTGGATGCTCCGTCAAAGAATAGACGCCAGGTTGGAAATTCTTCAGAGATCCATGTTGACTTCCAACGTCTCGTCTAGAATTTTATTGTAAAGTTTGGACGTCTCTGGAACAGGATGAGCTGCTAAGAAATCCGCCAGTGCTTGACCTTTGATAGACTTTTGAGGAACATATACCATGTCATATTGGGCTAGAAGAATGGCCCATGTAGCCAACCGAGAATTGAGGGTACTAGGCTTTTTCATCAGTACCCGAAGAGGATTGACTCGGGATATGACATGAATGGTTTGACCAATGATGTAATGTCTTGTCTTTTGAATGGCGAACATAAGGACTAGACATTCTTTCTCAACCGGACTATAACGGTGTTCAGCACCAATCATAGTACGACTGAGATAGTAGATGGCTTGTTCATGACCTTCTTTGTTCTTTTGAGCAAGTAAAGCACCCAATGAATGATCCATAGCACGGACGTACATTAAGAATGGAATGCCTGAGATTGGTGGTACCAAAACTGGTGGGTTCATGAGATATCGTTTGATGTATCGAATGCTTGTGACATTCTTCAGTCCAAATAAAAGATACACCCTTCATTAGCTGAGTGAATGGTCTGCAGCGTCCAGACAAGTTCAAATGAATCGCCTGATGTACGCAAGTCGGCCTTGGAATCCTCGTAGCTCTTTTAGGTTGCGTGGAGGACGCATCTCTTGAATGGCTTTGATCTTCTCGGGATCCACGTGTATACCCGTAGAGGTAATAACGAAGCCGAGAACTTACCACTAGAGACACCCAAGAATGACTTGGGGGATTATTTTGAGCTGATGTTGACGCATGAGATTGAAGATAGTTCTTAAGTCTTGGATATGATCTTCTTTAGACGACTTTTTACGGCAATATCGTCAACATAGCATTCGACAGTTTTGCGAAGATGTTCTTTGAAAATGGTACTCATAGCTCGTTGGTAAGTTGCACCAGCATTCTTAAGACCAAATGGCATCACTGTGTAGCACTAGACTCCCCGAGGAGTACGAAAGATGTGTGTTTTTCATCTTCGGGATTCATCTTGATCTGATTGTATCCAGAGAATCATCCATAAAAGATATTCGCCTCGAACCCACAAGTATTGTCAATCATAACGTCCGTGATAGGGAGAGAAAATTCATCTTTCGGACATGCTTCATTAAGATCCGAAAGTCGTGCAGACTCGAACTTTGCCGGTTTTCTTCAAGAGAACAATATTGGCTACCCAATCAGGATGTTGTTCCTCTCGAATAAGCCGCAAGCTATAAGCTTCTAACTTCGTCATCATTGCATCCATCATTTCAGGCTTGAATCGCCGTTGCTGTGTTGACTGGTTTAGTATTAGGAAGAATGTTCAGTTTATGAGTAGCAATTTTGGGATCTAAACCTGGCATATCTTGTAGCTCCAGGCCAAGACATCAATATATTCTTTAATGAGAAGAATCAACTCTTGCTTATCTGCTTCCGGAAGATTCTTGCTAATAAAGATTGGACGAGGTGACTCGCTTTCTCCTACATCAACTTGAACTAGTTGATCTTCAGTAGGGGTTCTCTTTGTTCAAATCGGAGTACCCACTGATTATCTAACTGTTGAGCCCAAGGATCTGTTTCAGAACTTTCTTCAATGTCCCTATCATATCCTTCCGGAAGTTCAGCAGAAACCATATTGGAAGTACGATTACACGATGGACTTCACCGACGCTAGTGTCAGAATCTCATGATCTGGAATAGAAGAATTAGAACGTTCTTCACTATCAGAATCAGAAACTGCTGGAGATAACATTAGAGGGGAAGCGTATCCGAGACCTCTTTTGGTCCTGCTATAAACATTTCTGACTTTCCTTGTGGAATAGCGGTACGGAGAGGAGTCTTTCTTCCTTACCGTAGTTGAGGCCGCTTTTGAAGTCGTAACCATCTTTCGGACGATGTCTTTTGATTGTTGACTGTAACGACGGAATGAAGATGTCCCGTGTCGTTAACTTGCTATCATCCGTGTAGCTAAATTTTTTTCGGTCTTTTACTAAAAGTATTGGACGTTCACCTTTCTTTCGAGCAGGAACAATACGATATGAGTCTTTTGGATGTTCACATGAAACTTCTGTTTGAAGAGATTGTACAACTCCCATTGTAATGACTGAAAGCTATCTAACATATCCAAATAGTATTTAGTATGATAAATAACATCAGTATACTGGAAAGTAGATGCTTTTCATTGATATGTACATCTGTATTTACAGCAGGACCTTTAGCCTTAGCAGGCTTGGTCAGATTGATTACAGGGGAAGAAGAACGTGGAGGAGGCTTGTTACGACGAAGGTCATAACAAGTGGCTCAGAGGAGGTGAGCTCCCTTTTTTTTGTTGTGAGTTAAATCAACAACAAGAGGCTCAGAAGAAGAGCTGCTTTTTGTCCTTGTTACGACGTAAATCGATAACAAGGCTCAGAAGAGGTGAGCTCCCTTTGATTTTGATCAGCACCAACTGATTTTTCCTGAACTGGCAAGTGAATAGCCATGTTTAGAAGACTGAGGATGAGAAACACGCCCTTTAAACAGGTATGATGAGAGTGTCATTGGGTACTGCTTTTTGATCTTCTTCAGTATCCATGGCCAATACCACTTTCATAAATTCTCCTTGTACATACGAGCATCATTGCAATACGCTTCAACGCCCTTGAAAGGATAAAGGTCTGCAACTTCCTTGTGAACTTGTCCTTTGTCATCAACATATTTAAAGCATTGATGAAGAGTTGAGGGAACAACATTGTGTTCATGAAGGAAGGGTCTTCCCAGAAGAGCGTTGTAAGAACAACCATGATTGTCAACGATATAAAAGGTCACTTTGTGCGAAGATTGCCTATTTAGAGTTTTAGGCGGATCTACCAAAGGTTCACTTCTTCCTTGGTTGAATCCCAAGATAGTGGTAATTGTGCTTGAAAGACTGCACTGGTATCTTCATAGCATCTAGCATTGTCTTTGGCATGATGCTAAGTGCAGACCCTGGATCTATCAAGATACGATCAACTTTCATCGAATCGACATACCCTGTATAGTAGAGGGACGATCATGTCTATTATCCTCCAGTAACATATCATCTTGAGTGAAAGTGATGTTTGGAATCAACTCTAAGACACTATGACAGTGACTGCAAGAGACTGGTTTGATTCCGGCTTTTTGAGGAGAGTTAAGCAGTTTCAGCCTGCATCAGAGCTTCACTTAAAGTTTTTCGAGTCTCCTTAGAAAGGCGCAAGAGCTCGAAGATTGATAGCCTAGCCGGTGTATGGCCAGTTGAGCCAATATATCAAAATTGTATGGCTTTTCAAGTCCTGTAGGAGATGATTTCTTCAGAGGTTTGTCAAAACGGACTTGTTGTTTGCCTTTGTCAGCAACCACCGGCTTGGAAGGAATAGGTACTACAATTGGTGAAGATGTAGAGGGGATCTCTCAGTAGAAGCAGGTGTGCTGGAGTAGGTTCAGAAGAAGTAGGATTCTCTTGAACTTCAGAATGATCTTTCAAATAGGCTTTCCCTGATCTGGTGCCTAACAGAATCTTCATCAACTATGGGGTCAAAAGACACCATGTTGCAAGTTTTGTTTGCTTTAGAAGGATCTTTCTTCTTGGAAGAAGAGGCACCTCAAACTCTGGAGCAAGATCAGGATAGATCCACATAATTCGCCATTGTCAAGACAAGGGAACAAGGCCTTATTTGGTGGAAGTGGGGAGATTCTCAATCTCAAGAGTAGCTTGGGAATATGAATGACACCATGCTGTACCATCTGCGGAGGAAAATCACCAAACTGAACTGAAACCATGTTCGCAGTAACTAGTCTTCTCATTTGTTGCAGAGTGACAACACCAGCATTGACAAGCTCTTGAATTTTGCCCTTGAGCACATAACATGCTCGAGTAGGATGTCCAATAAACCTATGGTAGACACAATATTTAGGATGATCTGTCTTACCGACTTTATCAGGTTTTTTGGATCTGGAGCTAAATTTTGTTACTTTTGATAAACATTCAAAGATGCTTGCAGTGTCATTCTCGTCAAAAGAATATTCCACTTTCGGACGAGGTTCCTTGGTGGAGGTGCAGAAGGAGTCGGAGTGGATGTAGGCGGAGCCACATTGACAGCCAAAGATTCTTTATTCTTATTCAAATTGATGTTCAAGTCTCTTTTGCTTTGCGGTTGTTTTGGCGGTTGCCACACCTGACGTTGATGTTCATCTCGATCAGGGTTAGACATCTGTACCCCCAATTGTTTGAACTTCTCGGCACTCACTTCAGCAGCTTTGGCGTTGACGAAATGAAGGCCATCTTGAATTGGGTAGATCCCGTCCACATACTGATAATAGGCAAAAGATTTGCCTTACAGATCAATAGTGACGCAACTGGAGTTCCGGGGGCATTTCAAAGCTTCACGGCGGAACCGTTCAATAGCTCTCAGCAGTTTCATTGTGTTTCTGTTTGATTTTGTTGAGAGCTGACATAGTCTGTCATTAAATCCTTCATAGAACCGTTCCAGGAAGATTTGCTTGAGACCTGAGAAGAAAGTGATACAACCATCGGGCAAACTTCTGTACCAGTCGTATGCTACGTCGGCTAAACAACCGACGAACACTCTGGTAGAAGAGCGTCATTTGGCTGGAGTTGAACGGTCATTACCTCAAATGATTATGAATTGACTAGGAGAAGTACTGCCATCGAACAAAGAGATTGTTGGGATCTGTACTTCGGTGGGAACGGGACTTCCTTCCATTCAACTGGATAGGGCTGCTTGATCCCCAATCTTTGCAAGTTGTCTTTCTCTTTGAAAGCTTCGAACTGGGTTCGCAAGAGTTTGACAGCTTCATTGGCATCTTCTGATGACGAAGAAGGAGCAGGTTGAATTAGAGTGGTAGGGGGAGGAACAGCATTGTAAGCACTACCCCCAGCTCCTGACTGACTAGGTGTAGTTTGAATTTGTACTTGTACAGGAGGCATTTGAGGAGACACTACCCCCAGCCCAGTATTGGCAGGTACCGAAGATGCTATGATCTCTGGACGTAGTAGCAGTTGGTGGTGTAACTGTTGTGCCACAATATGGAATGCATACTAGCAACCATTTCAGTCATGGTTTTTAGTTTGTTTCAAGTGCAGCATTCGGTTCCTGATTGGAAGAAGTCGAAGCATCTGGATCATCAGTGACAACATAAGCTGTCATTCTCTTGGTACAGTGGAAGATACTGTTTGTTCAGAACTTTCGCTGTATGCATCATAGTCGGAGAAAGAATCGTCTCCTGACTGAGAGGTAGGAAGATACCTGAAGGGTTTTGAGGAAGATTCCTTTGACCGATTGTATCTCGGCTTCGAGAAGGTATGTTCGAAACACTCTTTCAGAAGATTCTTGGAGTAATTCTAAATACCGCTGGCTTGGCTTGCGAGGTTTACCGTGCTTAGAGCATCTTCTACCCCCAGTGTCTCGGAAGTCATGTTAACAGAAGTATACAAGACTTTATCTTCCTCTGACATAGGTTCAGATTTAGCAAAAGTCAGACATCGAAAACAGATCGTTTTATTGTTTGACAACACATTGGATGATGACTTTATGGTTGCAATGATGATCAGATGTTGAGATGGAGTGTGTTGAGACATGGTCCCGTTTTTGTCTGAGATTTCTCGAAGATCGGGAACAACAGCAAGACGAGAAAAACTCTGAGGGATCTGTTCTTTGATAACATTCGGAACATGATTCCGATTCTTCAAATATAGTCCCTTGAGTATATAGGAAGTGCTCACTTCATTGGCATAAGTGCGGATTTTTGACCCTGGAGATTTTTCTGATGATGTTTGATCTTCGGCATTGCTGTTTGCGTTTTTACCGAAGTGGGTCTATTGAATAAGTTCTGAGATCAGCAAATTCACCCCAGGGGTTCTGTCTGAGACACTAACAGTTTTCCCTGTCTAGAACGGGAAATCTTGAGAGTCGGAGGTCTAGAATTCTGCTACCGGGGTAGGCAGAATACCTCTTTGGTCAGTACAGTTCTCTTGTTATAAAGGAATGAAGAATCTTGTTTGAAAGAGTTCTAGTACTGATTGGTGCCAAGGCACGTTCAGATTGATCTTCTTCGGTAAAAACCGGGAAGATTGAGAAAGACCAAAGGGCATTTTCCTTTGTTTTGTGACGAAGGGTTAGCTAAAGAGCGTTTCCCTCTGTTATCTTCCAAGTCATGAGACAAGGAAGTTTGAGAAAAGACCAACGGGCCTTTCCTTTGTTTTGAAGAGAAAGAGGAATAGCCAAAGGACTACCCCCAGTAGATGCACAGGAGCAACAGTGTGTTTAGGAAGAGGAGCAGAGCCTTTTCCTTGTTATGAGAAGAAGAGAGTTTAGCCAAAAGGCTGTTATTCTTGGATTGTGCAGGAATGCTTTGCGTATGAGTTGATGGTACAGTTTGGCCACAAAACTGTGGTTTGCGCATCAGGAGTTCTTGCCACAGAATGCTTAGGTTGCACTCTGGTTGCTGGAATGTTGGTTTGCGCAGGAAGTTTGGCAGCCAATTGCACCAGAGGATAGAGTTTTATACTTAGCCATGGCAATATGAAGTCTTTTGTGTACTGGTAATAGCAGATTGTGCAGCAGAAGCAGAGACAGATTGTGCAGTAGGTTTGATGACAGAAGCTTTGGACTGCGCAGCAGACTTGCTGGCAGATTGTGCAGAAGACTTACTGGCAGTATTAATAGATGTGCAGCAGTCTTTGGGACCCAAACGGGCGCACTTGCTTGTAGCAGAGGGGTTGCAGTGCAGGAGTGGTCTTGGAGTTGATCATAGCCTCGTAGGCTGTCTGGTGATCTTCATAACCAGTGTCTTCTGCATCTTTCCGATAGACGCTACGTCACATTGAGTTGTCACTTCCTCATCGGAGGAGGAAAGTCGACCCCAGCAGAGTCGCCATTTTGTTTGCAAAAACAAAAGTTGAATAACTTTATTGATACAACTTTGTAAAAGATTACAATTTGAATTCTGGGAATGGTACAAACTTTAGGAATCCAATCTAGATGACGTGCTTATCCCTTGGACGATGTGAACTCTGAAGACGAAGCCTCTGAAGTTGAGAACAACTCTGGAATTAAAGGCAAAAAGCCTCGGAAGTGGAAGGCAAAAGCTCGAAGAATGCAGCACTTGGGCAAGAACTCCTGGACTCTCGAACTTTGAAGTCTGATCTCCCTGATTCTGATTAATGATTCTTGATTCCTTTGAATGGAGACTTGAAACTCTATTTATAGAGTTCTGAGAAATAACTAACTTTTAGTTATTCTGGAACTGCGCATGATGGATTGCACACAATTGGTTTGCGCAGCAATGGACTGCGTAGGCAGTTGCTGGATCATGGGCTAACTGTCTTGGACAATGGCACCATTTGATTAAATGCGCATGATCATGTACAGGCAGTTGCCACGAAATAGCAATTGATGGCATGAATGCACGTGTATTTTGCCATTTGTACTGATAGAACGCGCACATTGAATTGCACAGCTTTGGTTTGTGCCAACTTAATTTGCAGGAAATGGATTGCGCCAACATGGATTACGCTGCCAGCTGTCTTCGAGCGCCGTGCTGCACGATTAAACGAACGCGCCTCGATCGTGTGTCAGTTGTCAGAAGATTTGATTTGTGTCAGGTAATGATGGTGATTTGTGCCACGTGCAGCCTCGCACTTGAAAGTGTGCGCAATCTATCCCGCCAATCTGAAGGATGCACAATCTGATGTCTGTGCAGTTCATCTGAAAGTTGATTTTTGATTTTCTGACTTTGTTTGATGTGTGTAACTTGATTTTTTTAGGACCTACAGCGAGTACATTCACTGATAGTTTCATTGTCTTCATATCTGCTATATGAATATGAGTCAGTTGTAGTCTTACTCGATTCCAGACACGATAGTTCACGACAGTATATGTTGGATCATGACATGGATGTTGTTCCTAGGTTTTCATGGTATATTGGTACATATTGTCTTATTTTTATGTATTGGTATAGACACCGATTCCAAAGGGGACTTGCTACCTCTTATGGAATCCCGTGTCATGACGTGCATGTCCAGATCCATTGTACTATTCGGGGATGGGGGAGTTATTAGTGGTTGTGTGATCAAAATTCCCACAAGGTTCTATGGTACATTATGGTTCATAGCTATACCTCGCCTCACGACGGGTAAAGCCTTACCCTACGTTGTTCATAGCTTTCCATGGTGACCGGCCTTATCGTTCTTTGTATACAGGGTTCATAGCCTGGTCGATGGAAAGCCTGGTATATTTTTCCTAAGCCGATCACATAACACACTAATAATCAAGGCACCTTTTATATTTATTATCATTGGAGACTAAGTTTCTGTTCGGGAGAAGGGTTACAGCCCCAGTCCTTGTTTGGTTTATGGGTTGTAACTCGCTTCCGAATAGTTCCCAAGTCGCCCTATATACATACATATTATCGTCCTTTTTCATACTCACATCTCGATATATATTTCCATTGATTTTGTTGTATTTATTACACTGTCTCTTATAGAATTTGTCAATTCATAGGGAACTGCTGTTGGTGTTTGTACTGCTCATTTCCTGACAGGATACCGTTGACAAATTTTACAGATGATTTAGGGCAGATTGCCCGACCTACTATGGGTTCGAGTTGACGGAGTAGACTAGACCATGGCTTGTTGGTAGAGCCACTAGACTTTGCACCATGAGTAGTATAGCTAGTTAGGTTGCCTGGCTACGAGCCAGCTAGCACTTTCAGTTGTAGTATCTTATATATATTTTTGGAGACTCTGGATGTTTGTATATAGCTCTGGATTTGTGGTATCTCGGACTCATTTCCTGTTTTATCTATCATATTTCTCTTCCATGCTATCTACCTTAGTTTTGTATTTGTGATTGAGACGTATTACTATGTCACCCCATTCGGAGTGTATATATTGTACAGTACATTTATCTGTAGTTGTAGTATTTTATTAGATGACCTAGACAGGTTCTACCGCCGATGCTGCGGCGTAGGCTGGACGTAACCACGTACTCATGCCCCTAATCAGGGTGCGGGTCGTGACGTTTTTGTGGTGACCCATGCAGGTCAGAGTCACAATTAGTACGATCTCGTAATGGTGCTCGACTTAGAGTGCTAATTACGATCCGCGCCTAGGAACGGATCTAGGGTATGATAGGAGTACTCATCACATTTTAGAAAAAACTCTGATCCTTTGATTTCCATGACAACTCTTCTTGTATTTGAATTCAATTGTCCTCCTTTGATAATATCTTATCATGTGCCATTGATCTCTTGGTTAATTCGTCTCAGGATGACGGTGACTCGTTCTCAGGTAGCAGGGCCTAGTACAGGTTCCGAGAGGTCAGATCCGGAGGTCTTCCACCTTCGGCTGTGGGAGTAGCAGTCGAGAGAGCAGTAGCCTCAGTTCCTGCCCTTCAGGCGGGAGTAGCGCGGCATTCCCGGAGGTCTTCCACCTTCAGTGAGGGAGCTGCAGTTGAGGGAGATGTAGTTGAGGGAGCTGCCCACCCCAGTCCCTGCCCTTCATGCAGGAAGCAGTAGTAGCGAGTTCCGGGAGGTCTTCCACCTCCAGTAGCGAGACCGTCTGTGGTCATTCCTGATATTCTTCCACCGTCGCCTCCGCTACGACAGATACTCAGGGGCTGATGGCCTTCTGCGTAGATGTTGCAGACTCAGAGAGCACAGGCATACAGAGTTGTTACTACGGAGCATGTAGAACTCCCATCAGCTGGCGATGGCAGCAATGGAGAGGGGTGCACTGGCTACAGTTCAGGGACACCAGTACAGCAGCAGGGTCAGGGGAGGCCCGTACGCACCTTGATTTCAGGAAGATGAACCCGCGGGAGTTCAAGGATACCGAGGGTATCCTATACGCGGATGACTGGTTGGAGGATGTCCAGCGGAGTCTGGAGTTGGCAGAGGTCCCGAGAGGACTTTGGGTGACGTCTGCAGCGAGCCTGTTTTTCGATATAGTACTGACTTGGTACCGCACGGATCCGTGTGCGTCAGTGAGGGGTTTGTCTTGGGAGGACTTCAGGAAGCTCTTTAAGGAGAAGTTCTACCCGGATGTAGTCTTGACAGCTTTGGAGGGGCAGTTTGCTAGTTTGGTGCAGGGGAGCTCGTCGGTAGACGAGTACGCAGCGGAGTTCTTCCGCCTGAGCAGGTTTGCACCCAGTCTGGTCCAGGATGAGGGTGCAAGGCCCGGAAGTTCCGGAGGGGTCTTATACATGCAGTGCGACTCGTACCTCTGGAAGACGTGACGCGACCTTCGAGCAGATCCTTATGGAGGCGCAGATTGAGGAGGACTTCGGCCTCAAGCCGAAGAGGGGTGTAACGCCCCAGTCCCAAATACTTGAGACTAGATACGTATCATGCCAGCTGTATACATACGAGTAAATATACGACTCGTATATATACATAAGCTGTAAAATATAGAAAGCCAAGACACTAAATCTCATCCACAAAGGTAAATGATAATATAAAAGCAACTTTGAGTTTGTCATTATACAATCGTTAGGCGGAGACAAAGTCCACTACCAACTAATTTAAATAGAGAAGAAATAACAAAGTGATTGGTCGAGCGAAGCAAATGACGAGTCCAAAAGCAATCATCATGAAGGATAGAGCGCAAGACATGGCCTTAGCTAGAGCACCTGCAAGAAATTACAAAACACACACCTGGGAAAAAACCAGGTCCTCAGAGGGACGTAACAAGACACATAATCATGCCAATAAACTGAATAGTAAGAGCTCAATAGAAAATATACATGCGTAAGGTTCCTAACCATTCTATGTGATATATATTTTGAGAAGACAACGTTCTACGCAGGAGCTTAGGTGTTCAGCATAGATGGAGAGAGAGTGGTAGTAGGTAGCGCTCATAAGAGACTATAGACCATGGGCAAAAGTAGCTCTCATACGAGAACTATCGGCCCCGGGGCAGTAAGTAGCGCTCATCCGAGACACTATCGACCCAAATCTATGTGTGTACTGAACATGTAGCCCCTACGCTAATAACTGTCTTCCCCACCCCATGATACTATACATATGTCGACTCCACGATACTGTTTAATCCTTAATAACTGCCAAAGTCTTCTACACAATCTATTAGCAGTTATATCCTAACGCATGCGTACGGGGGATCAGCCCATACGCAAGTGACCTCTATATGATACTCACAACTCTCACACACAACTCGTGTACAATCGTGATAAGTCAATGAGACACACTAAATTTGACGGTAGTCTCTTAACTCTAGCCAATTGTATAAAATATAATAATTTGCATCTATATATAATTTAAAAAGAATAACTTGAAAATAAACACAACATGCACGTTATTGAGCAGAAATTTAAACAGTAGTGGCAAGGTGTCTTGCCTGGTGTTACGCCTGGTGTGGTGCAATGATCCAACAAGTCCTGTTCGTCCAATAACCATGTCGATATGTGAGGGTCCGGTATTTCAAGAGAAGAGAGACGTGTGATCAGTCGTGGTCACTGGTAAAAATCGAGAAGAAATTGTGAAGAACATTCTCCTACTATTTTTAGAAACTAATAATAATAATAACAATATAATAATAATAATATATAATAATAATAATAATAATAATATTAACTTATAATAAATAATAATAATAATAATAATAATAATATAATAGAAAGGATAATAATAATAATAACAATAATGACAAAACCATCACAACAAACAAAATAAATAGTAATAACAAAAAAACAAAAAAAGCAAAAAAAAACACAATGAAGAGAACAGCAGAGATGTTGTTCCTTTAAAAGAAAGAAGAAAGGAAGTGGAGAGGGATAATAAAATTTGGGTTCTTCGACAGGTAGAGGAAGAGGGAGGGAGGGAGAGGAAATAGTGAGGAGAGGAGAACTCACCAGATCGGGGGCTCGTCGTGCTAGGGGGTTTCGCGAGAGTCTCGGCCGGACGGATGGGCGCCGGTGGCCGCGCGGCGTTCGAGCAAGGAGGAAGGGCGCGGCTGGGATGAGGCGACGCCGGGGTGGCACGGAGGTCGAGAGGAGGCGCTGGGCGTCGGAAGCCGGAGGGCGACGCGCGGTCCACGGAGAGGGCTGTTCCCGCGCGCAGCGCTGGGAAGGCTCTGGGACGCCACGGCACGGAGGCGAGCTGGGACTCGGGCCTTGCGGGAGGAGCGTGGGGACTCGGTGGAGAGTGAGCGGATCCGCGACGACATGCTCAGGAGGCGCTGCCGAGTGTCGGCGACTGCCGCAGAGGAGAGGGCGCCGGATCTGAGGACGCGCGCGGCAAGAACAGGTGATGGTTTTTCCTGGATTTATCATTATTAATTTCTTCTACGATGGTAATGGTGGTGGTAGCTATGCCGGTTGTGGCGGTGCTACGGTTTGGGTGCTGCGGAGGTGCCGGGCAATGGTGGCGGATTTGGCAGTGGTGGTGACGGGTTGTGGGCGGTTGATCGGGAAGTAGCGGAGGGTGGTGACGATGATGGCAGAGGTACGATGGTGGTGGTGGTGGTATCTGGAGAATGGCAGAGAGGAGCGGAGATGTATTACGTCGTGTCGGGGGTGTTTGACACGACGGGGATGGATAACTGTACAATAACTGGAATAAGATTGACACCGACACGGTGCACGCTGGCTTGGGTTGGCGCGGACACGATGCATGCACGTGTGGAGAAAATTTTTGGAGGAATTTATGAATGGTAGAAATACATGGAGGAGTACCTCTCCTTTTATAGGAGGTGGGAATTCCCATTAGGATTAGGATTAGGATTAGGATTAGGTTTAATTTAAAACCCGTAGATAATAACATATTAAATTAAATTTGGTTTAAACTTATTTTGTTCAAATCCAAATCGAACTTAGATAAAACCCTCATTTAATTTAAATTCACATGAAATCATTTTTATTTATCAAAATTAATTCAAATATTAATAAAACAAATTCTTAAGTATTTTTCATAATTACTAAAATATGGTAAAAATAAATTTCGAAAATCATAATATTTACATAAATATTAAATCATAAAGTAGCTTTTATAAATAACAAAATGTATTAATAAACCTATTTTAAACTTCGCAAATATCTAGAATACATTTTATATAAAACACAATTCCTAAACCACTACTTATTTTTAAAAGACGAATAAAAATATCCTTTTATATTATATAAAAAAATAAGGATTTGGCAACAACGACAAACAGATATATTTATTTTTGGAAACTATACTTTCCATAAAAATGAAGTCTATAAATAAAATATTTTTTTGAAAATATGTACCTCGCACATATTCGCACTCGACGAGAAATACGAATCGCAAACTCGCACGCGACGACATATGTAAAATTTATGCGACATATAATTACGAAGTAAAAGTAAATACCAATTTATTTAAAAATATAAAAATCTCAAAAAAATTGGGGTTTACATCCTACCCAACTTACAAGAATTTCGTCCTCGAAATTAAGAATGAGTAAGGGTGTGAGATGGTACGAGGGTAAGGAACACAAATCATTGAGTGAGGCAATGAAACGACAAATATGCTTTAGGAAATCGTGATTCCAATAACGACGAAATAATTCACGATTTGGAATTGAACGAGGGTTGCTAGTCAAGGTAAAAATCATGATAGAATGATGGAAGTAGCTTAAGACGGGAATAGTCATATTGGTCGGTCAGTGGTTAACTAACCCAAGTATATACAAATATCCTGGGCATAGAAGACTGGTTTGGTCTATCTATCAATCACAAGCTTTGTCTAGAATAGTTAAAAGACGAAAGCCAACAAGAGTCCAAAGGAGATGTTTTCGTATACCAATATGTGATTCAAAGGCGGTTGTATAATTCCAAGAGAATTGCCAAGGTAATCGCGGAGGAGACTCTAGGGCAAGTTTACTATGTCTCCATCTACGTAGAATGATATACGAAAGGCGAACCAAAGTGCAATAGGTTGATCAGACCATCATGCACCGGTTCTGATTAGACAGTATGTTAGTGGGACGACCCAATAAGATACGTCATGATCAAGCTTGATAAGAAAATAAGCTTGCAAATTTATGCTAAGTTAGCATCATAGGTAGATAAAATAATAAGTAAAGGGTAATGATGAAAGAAATCAATTAGTCCAAGATCTTATAAAATCTAAGTTCCGTCCGAAATTTGGGACTATGCAGTCGGCTTGGTTGACTAGATAAGTTAGGGTCCACTAAATTCTATGGTCCAAGTGAACCTATCAATGTGGTCCACAAAAGGTTGGTTAGGTCGAAAGGTATTCTACCCAACTTACAAGAGTTAAACTAGTAGTGTAAAGGGGTCAATGGTCAAGCAATCAAGGTAAAGCGCAAGTCAAGCTTTACACATCGGGTGGAAAGAATTGAGTCGAGGTCGAGTCTCATCTATAGTTAAAAAGTATATTGGTTTCATGGTAGGGATTAGAGTCCAGCTTTTTGACCCGAAAGTCGCAATATGAAATTAGAGTACAGGAGACGTGTTTTAGTGACACGTGATATACCTACATGAAGGTAGGCTCGTGTATGTCTTGCTTGTAAATTTGTGGGAAGGAAACGTCTAGTGTTGTGCTCCAAATATCCAAGTCACGGTAAAGGACACAAAAAGAATTAAAATAGAAAGTGGGAATTCATGAAATAATGATTAACGCACAAAGTAAATGACCAAGTTAACGCATGAAATAATGATAATTCATATTCTAGTAGATCAAGGCAAAATAAGTTAGGAATACATTTCTAGAGATATGACAGCCACTTGATGGGGTATGATCAAGGAACAATCCAATTATTTCTCAAGTTTCAAATGGTTAGAAAGTCACGACAAAATCTAGATTTGAGGGAAAGTCGAGGAAGTCAAGATTGGAATATAACCATATGATCTTGGAGATGACTAACAACACTTGTATGTACCCTACTATCATGGTCGTGAGGGATATGGCAATTTGTATGGAATACTCCTAACTCATTGAGTTATCTTAGCGGTAAAAAAAAAATTTAACTGGATTTTCCTCAAAAAGTCTCTTAATAAAACTTTTTTTTAAAACAATAAACGACCAAAATTGTATTTACTCTAAGCTGCCCAATCAGATTATGGCTAACAATTTCATTTCCTTTAATAATCTCAAAGCAAACTTTTACCATGTTACTACTAACTTAACGTTCAAATCCAACTATTGAAATCAAGAGTTCATAATTCACGAATCCATAAAAATCTTATAATCAATCAAAATTTTAAAACCCAAAATTTTCAAATAACTACAGAAAGACTCTTAGCAAGAAAAAAAAACAATCTCAAAATTGAAGTTCAATATCTTAATGCACTCATCAACCCTAATCCGACAACATGAATTTTTTTTTTGCCAATTTATTGATAATCTCAATCAAAACCTTTTTACTCAAAATCTAAATAGATTTGTAAATCATAAATCACATGCCACAATTTAAAATTTGAAAATCCCTCAAAATTATTTTTTTATATCTTCCAAATTAAAAAAAAATTTGTGCTTCCACTTAAAATTTGAAATTTAAGAAACATACTAATCGTAAGTTGTACGAGAATAATTTCTACTGCTACATTAAAACCCAAGATCATTTTCAAACCAAATTTATAAATGTTCAAAAGCGTATAACTATAACTCAATAAATCATAAATATCACAACTTGAAATTGAAATCAGTTTTATATTTGCTCAAAGACGTATAGCTATAATCCAATAGATCATAAATATCAAAATTCGAAAATCAAAATTTTCTTAAATCAATTGGGTAGATTCCAACTATTTTTCTGCAGCATAAAAATAAAATCCTATCAATCCTCTTATGCTCACTACTTAGAAATCTCAAGATTACAACTTCCTTAGATATCCTATTTTAAATTACTAATAAGTAAATCACACTTTTTCTTTTTTTCTTTTTTTTAAAAAGCCTTTTTAATTCCATTAGAGTCTTAAATGTATTCCAATTGTCAATGTAACCCTTCTAGCCATATGGTTGACCAATAAATATAGTAGTGTAGTCATCTTTCTAACTGTCACTAAGCACGAAAGATAAGAATTTACGGTAGAGGAATTCAAGCAGGATGCAAATCAAGGAGGTCGAACGAGAGTTCAAAATTTGAAGTTAAGAAAGGATGTCAAGTAGGTGGATGAGATTCTAGACTCTAATCCTATATCAGGCCCACATCGGTACAATTACGTAGCCGAAGTGACAACTCGACCTGCATGGGCCACCACAAAAATATGTAACGCCCCAGTCCCAAATACTTGAGACTATATACGTATCATGCCAGCTGTATACATACGAATAAATATACGACTCGTATATATACATAAGCTGTAAAATGTAGAAAGCCAAGACACTAAATCTCATCCACAAAGGTAAATGATAATATAAAAGCAACTTTGAGTTTGTCATGTATACAATCGTTGGGCGGAGACAAAGTCCACTACCAACTAATTTAAATAGAGAAAAAATACAAGAAAGTGATTGGTCGAGCGAAGCAAATGACGAGTCCAAAAGCAATCATCACAAAGGATAGAGCGCAAGACATGGCCTTAGCTACAGCACATGCAAGAAATCACAAAAACACACCTGGGGAAAAACCAGGTCCTCAGAGGGACGTAACAAGACACATAATATCATGCCAATAAACTGAATAGTAAGAGCTCAATAGAAAATATACATGCGTAAAGGTTCCTAACCATTCTATGTGATATATATTTTGAGAAGACAACTTCTACGCAGGAGCTTAGGTCTTCAGCATAGATGGAGAGAGAGTGGTAGTAGGTAGCGCTCATAAGAGACACTATCGACCATGGACAGAAAGTAGCTCTCATACGAGAACTATCGGCCCCGGGGCAGTAAGTAGCGCTCATCCGAGACACTATCGGCCCAAATCTATGTGTGTACTGAACATGTAGCCCCTACGCTAATAACTGTCTTCCTCCCACCCCATGATACTATACATATGTCGACTCTACGACACTGTTTAATCCTTAATAACTGCCAAAGTCTTCTACACAATCTATTAGCAGTTATATCCTAACACATGCGTACGGGGGATCAGCCCACATGCAAGTGACCTCTATATGATACTCACAACTCTCACACACAACTCGTGTACAATCGTGATAAGTCAATGAGACACACTAAATTTGACGGTAGTCTCTTAACTCTAGCCAATTGTATAAAATATAATAATTTGCATCTACATATAATTTAAAAAGAACAACTTGAAAATAAACACAACATGCACGTTATTGAGCAGAAATTTAAACAGTAGTGGCAAGGTGTCTTGCCTGGTGTTACGCCTGGTGTGGTGCAATGATCCAACAAGTCCTGTTCGTCCAATAACCATGTCGATATGTGAGGGTCCGATATTTCATGAGAAGAGACGTGTGATCAGTCGTGGTCACTGTAAAAATCGAGGAGAAATTGTGAAGAACATTCTCCTACTATTTTTAGAAACTAATGATAATAATAACAATAATAATAATAATAAATATAATAATATTAATATTAACTTATAATAAATAATAATAATAATAATAAAATATAATAATAGAAAGGATAATAATATAATAATAACAATAATGACAAAACCATCACAACAAACAAAATAAATAGTAATAACAAAAAAACAAAAAAAAGCAAAAAAAAACACAATGAAGAGAACAGCAGAGATGTTGTTCCTTTAAAAGAAAGAAGAAAGGAAGTGGAGAGAGGGATAATAAGAATTTGGGTTCTTCGACAGGTAGAGGAAGAGGGAGAGGGAGAGAAATAGTGAGGAGAGGAGAACTCACCAGATCGGGGGCTCGCCGTGCCAGGGGGTTTCGCGAGAGGCTCGGCCGGACGGATGGGCGCCGGTGGCCGGTGCGGCGTTCGAGCAAGGGAAGGGCGCGGCTGGGATGAGGCGGCGCCGGGGTGGCACGGAGGTCGGAGAGGAGGCGCTGGGCGTCAGAAGCCGGAGGGCGGCGCGCGGTCCACGGAGAGGGCTGTTCCCGCGCGCAACGCTGGGAAGGCTCTGGGACACCGCGACGATGGAGGCGAGCTGGGACTCGGGCCTTGCGGAAGGAGCACGGGGACTCGGTGGAGAGTGAGCGGATCCGCGGTGGACATGCTCAGGAGGCGCTGCCGAGTGTCGGCAACTGCCGCAGAGGAGAGAGGGCCGGATCTGAGGGCGCGGCGCGGCAAGAACAGGTGATAGTTTTTCTTGGATTTATTATTATTAATTTCTTCTACGATGGTAATGGTGGTGGTAGCTACGCGGTTGTGGCGGTGGCTATGGATTGGGTACTGCGGAGGTGCCGGGCAATGGTGGCGGATTTGGCAGTGGTGGTGACGGGTTGTGGGCGGTTGATCGGGAAGTAGCGGAGGGTGGTGACATGATGGCAGAGGTGACGATGGTGGTGGTGGTGGTGTCTGGAGAATGGCAGAGAGGAGTGGGAGATGTATTACGTCGTGTCGGGGTGTTTGACACGACGGGGATGGATAACTGTACAATAACTGGAATAAGATTGACACCGACACGGTGCACGCTGCTTGGGTTGGCACGGACACGATGCACGCACGTGTGGAGAAAATTTTTGGAGGAATTTATGAATGGTAAATACATGGAGGAGTACCTCTCCTTTTATAGGAGGTGGGAATTCCATTAGGATTAGGATTAATTTAAAACCCCGTAGATAATAACATATTAAATTAAATTTGGTTTAAACTTATTTTGTTCAAATCCAAATCGAACTTAGATAAACCCTCATTTAATTTAAATTCACATGAAATCATTTTATTTATCAAAATTAATTCAAATATTAATAAAACAAATTCTTAAATATCTTTTTCATAATTACTAAAAATGGCAAAAATAAATTTCGAAAATTATAACATTTACTTAAATATTAAATCATAAAGTAGCTTTTATAAATAACAAAATGTATTAATAAACCTATTTTAAACTTCGCAAAATATCTAGAATACATTTTATATAAACACAATTCCTAAACCACTACTTATTTTTAAAAGACGAATAAAAATATCCTTTTTACTATATAAAAAATAAGGTTTTGGCAACAACGACAAACAGATATATTTATTTTTGGAAACTATACTTTCCATAAAAATGAAGTCTATAAATAAATATTTTTTTGAAAATATGTACCTCGCACATATTCGCACTCGACGAGAAATACGAATCGCAAACTCGCGCGCGACGACATATATAAAATTGTATGCGACGTATAATTACGAAGTAAAAGTAAATACCAATTTACTTAAAAATATAAAAATCTCAAAAAAATTTGAGGGTTTACAAGGGGCAGTGACGTTCTCGGAGCTAGCTCGAGTGCAGGGCCGGCGAAACGCCCACATTTCCAGCAGAGGCAGTTTCAGCAGCAGCAGCCTCAGTTGCAGTTTCAGCAGGCAACGACGCGTGCCCAGTAGCACCAGGGATAGGGCCAGAGCAGGCCATCCAGTGTGCCTTCTACAAGAAGATGGGGCACACCCGGAAGGCTTGTAGGATGAAGCTGGGAGTCTGTTTATTTGTAGAGCTCCAGACCACCAGGTGAAGGACTGTGATGTCCGTACAGCCAGACAGGCAGGCCAGGACAGAGTGCAACAGGCTAGAGAAGGCCAGCAGGGGCATATTTTCACCATGACAGTTGAGCCCACTCAGGCAGTAGCAGAGCATATAGCAGGTTCCAATCTTTCGAATCTCTTTTCGCATTTGCCTTCTTATAAACTGTCTTGAAATTCGATTCTATCTGTTATTTGATCGTTGGATAAAAAATTGTTCTTGTGATGTGATTTTTCTGAGATAAGTCGTATGGGCTAGGTTGCCTCATTATGGGATTTTAGAATACTCTAGGGTCTGCTAGCAGGCATAGTAAGGACATATAGTCGGATTATGGACGTATTTCTCGGGTGTGAGAATTTAAGGTTTTCGCTGCCAAGCTAGCGACAATACAAAAATTTAAATACCATAATTCTGGAGGTATGTACCGTAGTTGAGACTCTGTGATTATCGTAGCCTTGCTCACTGGTATGACGGAGATTCTGAGTATCATGATGATTGGACAGACGCATACGATTATCAAATTGCATGATTTTTTTTGTGTTTGCTTCGTTTTAATTTTTGAGGATTAATTCTTTTAAGGTGGATAAACTTGGAGTTTCTATTTAAGAGTAATTTCAATTTTATAATTTTAGTCATTTAATTCATGCTTTGATTTTTGAGATTTTAATCATTTTAAATTTTAAGCCGTGACTTATGATTTTAATTTTACTATTGTTTGGTTTTAATTTCGAGGACGAAATTCTTTTAAGTTGGGTAGATTTGTCACCCCCAGTTTTTAAAAAAAGGATATTTTTGTCATTTTTCATTTTATAATTATTTTGAAATTATTTATTATTTATAATATTATTTTGGGGTTATTTGAGTCGGGTTCGAATTTCAACTCAATCCGACTTGTATCGGAGATCCGGGGTAGTTTTGACTCTAGTGGGACCCACACTAGTTAGCCATGGCCCACTGTTAATTATTTAGTTAGTGACTAGGCTAATTTATTTTGGTTAGGGTTTGATTAGATTAGTGTGTTGGAATGACTAAACTAGCCCCGACTTGGAACCCCTTTCCATGTATTAACTAATAGATTAGAGAGGGCTTTTTAGACATTTCCTAATAGGACAAATCAGCCCCTCTATGGCCGGCCCTAGCTAGGTTGGAGAGAGACTCATGTCATTTCTTTCCACTTCATTTTCCTCTCTCTTGTTCTTCCCCAAATTGATTTGAGAGCAATCCCTAATCATTCCTCCACCAAATCCTTCCATTTCTCCACCCAACCTTCTTCCTTCCTTCTCCATTCAAGCCAAGGAAGAAGCTACTCAAGTTTGGGAGGAGTCGGAGCTCGTTCGTGTCCATTCGGGGTTCCTACGTGTCGGTGGCGCATCGGGAAGCTTTTTCTTCGATCCGAATCACCGGAGGTATAAATCCCTTTCTCTTTCTCATTTCTCTCATGCATTAGGATGGTTTTGATCCATAGGAGTGACCCCCATGGTTGTGTGCCCATTTGTGTCCATTTCGTGTCCATTTGGACACTTGTAGAGGTGTCCTATGTGTAGGATCGTGTCCTAATAGAAAAAACCCCTATTTGGACACATGTGGATTTATTTATATATTGATTTGATGTTGTTTTAATATTTATTCCAGATTTTTCTATGTGTTTAGGAATGTGTTCCTATGTATCATATTGTATCATATTATAAATCTATATATGTATATATATGGTGGTATATATATTACTCTCTATATATATATGTGTGTATATAGTATGGCTCATATATATATATATATATATATATATATATATATATATAATATTATATATATATATATATATATAATATGGTGTGTGGCTTTGTGTTTGGAAGGGGTATGGAGTGGTTCGGCCAAGGAGAAGTCACTGGTGTGTGTGTGTTTGTGTTAGTTTAGAGAGTGCATGTGAGGTTTATGAGTTTTGTGTGAGAGTGGATTTGAAGGGGGAAAACCACCTGGTTTTGCTGTTCCTAACAGCAGTACATGGCTGTCCCTTTAGTCCCCAGAACAGTCCATATATTAGCCCCAAAACTTGCCTAATCAGTCCCCCTTTTTGCACCTATAATTCAGTCCACTAAACCCATATATGGCTGTCCTTAAACCCCATATAACTGCTCTCCAATTCTGTCTCCAAACCCCCTTATCTGCTGTACATAACAGCCCCAACTTTCAGCTTTAACACCACCACCAAAACCACTTCATAACAGCCCATATAAACCAGCACTTGGCTGTCTTTAACCCCCTAGGTGCAGTCCAGATTTCACCCCCTTTGGCTGTCCAAAACAGTCACATATACAGCCCCTAGATGGCAGTCCCTATAGCTCCTATATGTTGTCCCCAAATCAGTCCTTTACACCACCATATTAGTCCCATTTACACCCCATGGCAGCCCCTTCAACCCCATCCATGTGGCTGTCATTTGCATCCCAATACACCCACATTTCAGTCCCAATGACAGCCCCATCAACACCACAAAATCAGTCCAAATTTTAGCCTATATGGCTGTCCTATTATGCCCCAAAACCTGTCCCATAGATGCCCCATAACCACCCTACAAATAGCTCTAGTAGCTGTCCCTTAACACTCCAAATTTCTGTTCCCAAACCCCCTGAAATCAGTCCATAAATTCAGATATATGAGTGTGTGTTATGAGTTGTGTGTGTATGTGTGAGAGCCTAAATGAGTATAGCTAGTAGCCTATAGGTTAGCCTATGTGTAAACTAATAGGAAAGCCTATATGTGAATGTTGTGTGTGAGTGAGTGGTATGGGTGAGTGCTAGAGTGATGTGAGGATAATTCATGATATTGGTAGGGGTAATGAGGGTAAAACCAACACATGTTCTAAAATAGGTTAGATACCTAGGATACCCATATTTCTTGGTAGTTAAACCTTAGATAGGACAGTATCTAGCTACCCTAAGGAGCCTAGGCTAGTTACTTGGGTATTAGCGGGGTTTCCTTGGTATTGGGCAAGGTATCGGGATTTACCTTGGAAGGGTAATATAGGTTTTACCTAGAACTAGGGTATTTGAGTCTAGAGTCTAAGACATGGCTAGAACTTGGTTCCTTTGGTTGGTAATGGTCAAATTAGTGCTCCTAGACTAGTTTTGATTTCGGTTGACCATTTTGACCAAAAGTCAACGAAAGTCAACCGAGAGTCAAACCTAGCCTATAAGCGACTAGATTTGACCGAAACCAAACCAGAGTTGACCAGTTGACTGAAAGTCAACTGCGGGTCAATATTAGACTAGTTTGACCTAGAGTTGACCAGAGTTGACCAGAGTTGACTTTTTGACCAAAAGTCAACCTTGACCCCGTTTGACCTAGTTTGACTTGGATTGCCTCCCAGTGATCTAGTATGACCTAGTACGACCCAGTTTGACCCGGTTTGACCTAGATTGACCTAGTGTTTGACTTAGACTTGTATCATGACTAGATTAGCTTTCCTTTCATTATTAAACTATGTTTTGACTTGTAGTATCTCATCTTTAGGTCTGTGATTACTCTGAGCGTCTGTTCACCTTATCAGCTTAGGACCACAGGCGAGTACATTCATGATAGTTTTTATTGTCTTGATATCTGCTATATCCGATTCAATTATAGTGTCTTACTCGATTCCAGACATGATAGTTCACGGACTAGTATATGTTGGATCATGACATGGGATGTTGTTCCTAGGTTTTCATGGTATATTGGTACATATTGTCTTATTTTTATGTATTGGTATAGACACCGATTCTAAAGGGGACTTGCTACCCTCTTATGGAATCCCGTGTCATGACGTGTCATGTCCAGATTCATTATACTATTCGGGGATGGGGGAGTTATTAGTGTTGTGTGATCAAAATTCTCACAAGGTTCTATGGTACATATGGTTCATAGCTATACCCTCACCTCACGACGGGTAAAGCCTTACCCTACATTGTTCATAGCTTTCCATGGTGACCGGCCTTATCGTTCTATTGTATACAGGGTTCATAGCCGGTCGGATGGAAAGCCTGGGCATATTTTTCCTAAGCCGATTACATAACACACTAATAATTCAAGGCACCTTTTATATTTATTATCATTGGAGACTAAGTTCTGTTCGGGAGAAGGGTTACAGCCCCAGTCCTTGTTTGGTTTAGGGGTTGTAACTCGGCTTCCGAATAGTTCCCAAGTTGCCCTATATACATACATATTATCGTCCTTTTCAGTACTCACATCTCGATATATTTTTAGTTGATTTTGTCTTGTATTTCATTACACTGTCTCTTATAGAATTTGTCAATTCATATGGAACTGCTTGTTGGTGTTTGTACTTGCTCATTTTCCTGACAGATACCGTTGACAAATTTTACAGATAATTTAGAGGCAGATTGCCCGACCTACTATAGGGTCGAGTCTGACGGAGTAGACTTAGACCGTGCTTGTTGGTAGAGCCACTAGACTTTGCTCACCCTGAGTAGTATAGCTAGTTAGGTTTGCCTGGCCTGCGAGCCAGCTAGCACTTTCAGTTGTAGTATCTTATATAATATTTTTGAGACTCTGGATGTTTGTGTATAGCTCTGGATTTGTGTGTATCTCGGACTCATTTCCTGTTTTATCTATCATATTTCTCTTCCATGCTATCTACCTTAGTTTTGTATTTGTGATTGAGACTGTATTGCTATGTCACCTCATTCAGAGTGTATATACTGTACATGTACATTTATCCGTTTAGTTGTAGTATTTATAGATGACCTAGACAGTGTTCTACCGCCGATGCTGCGGCGTAGGCTGGACGTTACCACGTACTCGTGCCCCTAATCAGGGTACGGATCGTGACAGCACATCAGAGGTGATGCGCGGGGCATTGGCTGCGCCCCTGCTCCGTCGACGTATTTTTCTCGCCTGAGAGGGAGATGGCTGGGGAATGTGGTCAGCCGTACGTTTCCCCGAGAGATGTGCTGCACCGGTGGGCACATCTTGGCTGCTGAGGACGTCAGCAGGAAGGGTAGGCTGCATCAGCACATCCCCTTCGGTGATGGTGCCAGAGGCGTCGACCTTGCGCACCCAGACCTGGCGAGTCTTCTTCGGCTTCGGCAGCCGCTTCGAAGGACTCGCACTGCCTTCAGAGATGACTCCTCATACGCCTGTTGATTGAGGCGTACGACTAGCGTCTTGTGGGAGGAGCCCACCTTCACGTCGTCGGATTACGACACAGCTTTCTCGGTAGAGGAGAAGAGGTCCCTAGCAGAGTCGCCAGCTTGTTTGCCATTAAAATCTTTTGATTGCAAATTTCAATTATAAACAGAATAGTATTACAATGTAGGACTTAGACGTAGTCCTAGGAGTACACTTTTGTTTATCTGGGTCCCTTGTGCCGATGGAGCGAGTGGTAATGCGTTGACTCCGTTGACGATCTGACGACGGTTCTTGGTTCTCTGAAGGCCTGAGTTGCTCTAGGTACCGGAGCTTGCGGAGAGGAAGAAGACATTGAGTGTCTGTATCTGCCTCTCTGTGTGTATTCGTAGGTCTGTCTCTGTATATGTATGTCGGTGTGGAAGAAAAAAATGATCCCTCTATTTATATCTTGCAGGCTGGCTGCTTATGTGTGCATATGTAGGATACGCCTGTTTGTGGGGATGCCACGGGTGATTGCTGATGGAGGCATGGGTGATGCGCTCTGATTGAGGAGTTGAATCCTTTTTTGCCTTTATGGGCTGCGACCGAGCTGACACGTAGCAATAGAGAGGATCTTTCAGTTGCTGAGATCTTGGATGATTAGCACCAGTTCATAGGCTGAATCGAGTCAAAGGACACGTGTCGTAGGTCCATGGCTCAAAGATCTCGGATTTGGTGGAGAGTGATCAGATAGGATACGCCTGGATTGGGCGCATGAGGAGACTTTGGCTTGTAACCTTTAGGAGTCACGAACCAGTCTGGACGCACGGCTTTTGAGGCGCATGCGAGGCTTCAGTAGTGACTTGACTTCTGTCTTTAGGGATCAGAGAAAAGTTTGAGACGTATGGCTTTTGAGGCGCATGCAGAGATTTGGGCGCCTGGCTGCGAAGGCGCATGCAAATGGTTGGGGGCCACACGGCTTGTAACCGTCGGAGGAAAGTAAATAATGATGCTGACATCAGCGACGCTTTGTCTTCTGAAAAAGCTGTCAACTGTTCAGTCCTCGGGGGACGTGCTGCCAACTCTGTCAGACTTTAGCATTTAATGTTCTTGACATGTTATGGGCCTTTGAGTGGGCACATCGATCTGCGTTCCACTAGGCGCATGGGGACGCATGGGGCGCATCCTTATAAGGCGCTTGGTGCTGATGGGCGCATCTGTATAATGTGCAGTCTGATCGGCGCATCCGCTTTGCATGACACGTCTTTATTGGTCCGACTATTACGTTCTTCGAGTGCTTTAAATAGCCGTTTCTTGGCCGAATTCGAAGCGTCAGGTTCATCACCTATTTAATGCAAATTCATTACATGGGATTCGGAGAGCCAGCCACTTGGCGCATGGGTTTGATTTGCCCGGCCTATAAATAGTGGCATGGAGAGAGTTTGCTTCTCATTCTCTCATGTCCTCCTGAAATAAACTTGTTTGCTCGAGGACATTCTGTTGACGAGATGCCCCCGAGGATGAAGATCTGACGCATTGTCTTTATTGATGCACTTGAAGGTGACTGTTACATCCAAAAGTCGGAGTTGAGGGCTTCTAAGGCAGACGGAAGGTACATGTTGCATCCAAAGATCGGATGCTCGAGCCTCGTCTCCGTTATACTGGAAGAGCCGTAGATCGAAATTGTGGTGCTCCGATCATCCTCCTTGGGCTTTGGAAGAGCTCATCCTCCCGCTAGAGTGGGTATTGCCTATTCTGGTTGGGTTGAAAGCTGCTCCTTTAGCCGCGGGTCAATTGCGGTGCTCTCATCTTCCTTGGTTTGGAGAGCTCTTCCTCCAGCTAGAGGGTTGATTATCCACCCTCGTTCTGCTTAATAAATGCTTCATTAGTCGAAGCATTTGATGGCGCATATGCTGAGACTTCATGATGCGCCTGACTGAAAGGGCGGCACATAACTGAGCTGCTGAAGGGATGCACATAACTGAGCCGCTGAAGGGATGCACATAACTGAGGATGCACATAACTGAGCTACTGAAGGAATGCGCCTGGCTGAGAGCGCATGGCGAGATGCGCCTGTTTGAGAGCGCAGGGTGGTTGCTGCGCATAGCTGTAGACTTAGGGTCTTTTCTTTGTAGAAATTCTCCTTTGTACAGCTCTTTTTTTTTAGACATGTAATAGACTTTTATATAAAAATCTTCTTTTAATGTCTATGATTTGCTATTTGCTGTGCCAAGTACTTCATATGAGCTCCCTGGCACATATAATGTTTGGCGCATAGGATTTCTGGTCCTAAAATTCTATGCTTCTACACATCGTTACTGAGCCTACAATCCTTTTACCCAACTGATTCAAGTCATCAACTGAATCTATAATTTGTACCATTCCCAAACTAAGACATTCATTTCATATTTGTAATTCTTCATTATCCAGCATAATACTAACCATCAAAGTCTCGCGACGAGTTATCTCAACTTAATTATTAAGGGACACGTCTAGTCATCATGTATCAACATAATCCAGCTACGACTCTATACTACCCTATACCTTATAGGTAAAGCATCATTATACTATGAATAGGGTCAAGGGACATCTTATCATTAAGAGGGAAGAGACATATACCACTCAGAACTCAAGCTATTTCCAACGTAATATTCCTCTTTCGTACCAAACCAACGTCCATAATGGACTATCCATCTGTAACTCCTCTTCCCGGAATTTTGATTATATATTTTTTCTATTTATTTATTCGAATTAAATGGTGATTTTTAGAATTTTTATAAATAATTATTTAGTTAATTATTACGGTAGATGACCTTTAGCCATGGTTGAGTTTTAAAGTACAAGACGACGAGGAATCATGGCACGGATAGCGCAGTGGCATGCTTTGACTAGTATTTAACCATGGTAGGGGAATACAGAGCCATATGTGTGTTCTAACTAAGAAAACCAGGCCAAGTTGCGAGTTAACCCCTGTAAATGATTTAATTAGTTATTTATTAATATTGTGACTTTTAGGAAATTTGGTTATACCAAACTAGTCTGGACTGGACCCGAACCAAGCCCGAGCACATGTAGCCGTGCGGTACGTCCAAAAATGTTCATGTTGATATATTGTTGGTATGATTATGCCGTATTCCATTTTAATGATCTAATGCATGATTTATAAGTGGTTTATTAATAAATATTATAGATATCAATATTAGTTGATATTTAATGATATTTGTATAAAATGTGTCCTTGTACATTTTGGATTATTAGACTGTATATATAATTGTATATACACCTATTATTGGTTCATTAAAGTTTGTTATCATTATTATTATTACTATTGATATAATAGTTATTATAAATATTACTATAGTTAACTTGTGTTATTAGGAAATGTGCATTATTGGTAAGTACATTTGGAGATGTGTGACACCCTACCCCAAGGACAATATTACTAAGATTTTAGCAATTTTATGAAGGGTTAAATATAGAGGAGGTAGTATGTATTTATGGATATAAATAGATATTGTATATGGTTACACATATATATAGAAAAGAAATAAGGAAAAAAAAACTAAACTTATATATATATATATATATTATAATATATATATATATATATATACACACACACACACACACACACACACACACAGGGCCCACAACCCAGCCCATGCAAACCCCATAGCAGCCCAAGCCCCCACCCCCTGTTCGGTTCAGGCACAACACATATATACATATGTATATATCGAGAGCAGAGGAAATATCCTAAACCCTAACCTAAATCCCTCGATCCCGAGCTTCCCCCGACCTTGGGCATCCCCAACCCCTGCGCGTACCGCCTGGGCCGCCGCCGGCCGCCGGCAGACGCGTGGCCGAGTGCGCACGACAGCAACAAAAGAGGCGGCAGCAGAAGTAACAACAACAGCCTGCGCATCATATTTTGTGGTCGAATTTCTTCCTCCATCTTCGATTATTTTTCAATCTAATGAATTTAGGGTCTAGCCTATATAACTAGGAACAAATCCTTTCAACCAGTTTTAATGTAGATAAAATCATTTACTAGGAAATCTCGGTTAAAATCTCCGAAAAATTTCAGTTTCTGAGTTTCGAAACAGAACAGTAAATTGGGTCCAGCGCCGATTTAGAAGGACAATCCTGGACAGCATAATAGGCTTTAGAAAGATCGAATTAAACAGACATGTAGTTAACATAACCAACATCAAAACGCTATTGTTACTTTTATTTTTGATTTATAACGTGAGAAAAGTTTGATCGAAAATCAAAAAAAACCATGAAAACTGTTTTGAAAAATTAAAAATATTTCCCCATACGGGATCCGTTCCGACAATCCGGGCGACGTGGTCATGAACCGAAAGCATCGAAAGGTGCGTATCGGCTTCATGGACGTGTGGACTTTGACGGAATTCAAATTGGTTGCGTGTGCACGACCAATTTGATGCATATCCGTCAAAATTTACCGTATCGACCTCTGTGCAAATTTTATAATTACTTCATGTACGTTCGTCAGATCGAGACGAAACTTGCGCCAACAAGACTGTATCATTTTTCTGGTCCTGTATGCCAATTTGGTCTGATTCTGAGATAGTTGACCAGATCTCCATTTTGCGGGCCCCACGATCCGATTCAACGGACAATTTTGTGCATGGTCCGCTGGAATCCAACTTTGGACATACGGTTGAGTTCGTATCATCAAAACGAATCTGTAGATATATAGTTTGACGACTTTAGAGACCATTGACTCTGGCACGCTTTTCGGTGCAAAGTGGGTTCAACGGTGGACACCGTTTTGGTCCGAAATGACCGTTTTGCTCCTGTGTCTAGAATTAGACTTAAGGACAGGCAATCCTATCTAATTTGACTATTTGTGAATGTTGACAATGTCTGTTTCAGCTTTCGTAGACAGTTGTGAGATTTGGACTTATTGGCTTACCAGTTGACAGTTTATTGTTGGTTCTTCGCGCTACCACCAGGCAAGATACCTTGTTTTCCTCTATAGTTTAATTTTATGTTTATAGTTTTCATATTGTTATTATTATAATTAGATACTCTATTTTCTATAGATCTTATATGTTATCAATAGCTTTCTAGTTGACTTGATTTATCTATTTTCTACATACTATGTTCACCGGTTTATTGTCTTACTTGACTTGATAGTGTAGTTATACTGGACTTGTTTACATCATAGTTCATGCTAGAGTGGTCCTTATATGTGTCTTGACTGAGTTGTACCATGTCGTCATCTGTATCTTGACTGGGTCGTGTCCACAAGTATGTGTAATTAAACTGCTATTCATGTATTATTTCCACAACCTGCAGTCCACACTCGGGGCGAGGGTATTTGTCTTGATCTGTTTTCACCTGCGAGTCCACACTCGGGACGAGGGTGTTTGTCGTGAACTAACCTGCGAGTCCACACTCGGGGCGAGGGTTAGTGATTAGTTCAAACCTGCGAGTCCACACTCGGGGTGAGGGTTTGGTATTCCATTGGTCTTTTGTTTACTTGTTCTTCTTGTAGTTCATTTATGCGTAGTAGTTTCCGTATCTACGTTCATAGTCACCTGTCAGTAGCCACTTGTCATTTTGTCTCGTTTCATGTTTATAGCCCGTTTATACTCTTATGCATGATAAAACTGTTAGATATGCATGTTTATATGTATCTTGCTATGTCCCCTGAGGACCTGATGATCTCTTTAGTTTGATTGCATGAGTTAGTTAGCAATTCTGGATGGCGATGATTATGACACTTGGGAGTTTCAGATGATTACGATATTACTTGCATGATTCAGGTATTTGTCAGTGATATTACATTGTTATCCTTTCATGTTTTACATTCCTTATCATGGGATATCCTGCTTATTGATTCAGTTTAGAGACTCTAGTTATATTCCTTGGAGTCTTATCGAACATATATGCTAGTGGGCTGCAGACCACGACCCATAGTGTTCATTCATATTTCGTACACTTATTGTGGATTTGAGATATAGATTTATTTTGCCATAATTTGGCAGTATACCATAGCCTTGACAGCATTTACGTATTTGAGAAGGGCTGGAGTCCGCTCGATACGTAGCTGGCTTGCTCACGTGCTCGTGTATGAAAAGCGGGTGCGGGTCGTGATACCATCCACGGCAGCTCTGCTGACCATAAATACCAACTATTTCCCTTACATCCGCATCTGAAACATAACCAAGCCAACACATATAAGCTAACTCAAATTCTGTTGATTTCCACTCGCTGAAATCATGCATATCTTCTTTCTAACATACCAAGCCATCACCATTGTCGATTATTACATAACAATCTACTTCTATGAATCCCATACTTAAGACATCAAGCACACATTACCAACTTATCATTGTATCATATTATTGTTATTCATTTTGGTATAATTAAGAATTAAAAAAAGCACAGATATCATAGCCTACATATTTAGACTTATTATAAGGAACACCAGTGAGCGGCCAGGAGGATCAACAAATTTTCAGTCAAGGGAGCAACTTAGAATAATTTGGAAATAAAACTGATTATCGCGGATGCACTTGAGCCATCGCGAAAGCAACTTTGAGTAATCGCGGAAGCAATTTTGAGTAATCGTGGAAGCAAATTTGAGTCATCACAGAAGCAGCTTTGAATCATTATAAGAGTAACTTTGATTTAAAATAAATTGAATAAGAATCTAAGGACATAAAGCCGTGCTCTATACCATTCTGTCACGTCCCAATCTCGGAGGATTAAAAACTAGCTACTGGCGTGATGCCATATAAGTCTAAATTGTACTTGTATAAGGTAAAACTATTACAGTTTCTGGTATTTCTCAGAAAATAACGACATCGTAGCAAACCAAGCAGATAAATTGAAGTCACAACAAGGTATAAAAAATATCTTTTTATTGATAATTATAATAGATTACAAGACTTGCAGCTGAATACAGAGTTTACAACAGATTACAATGACTTTTGAATAGCCAACTGAATATCTTGCCATTTAGGCTTATAACCGAACATGCCGACTTGGCTTATAATGAACTTGTCAGTTTGGCTCACAATCTCACTAGTTCATCTAAATTACAATGTTTGGTACATTATGTCTCGTATAGCAGAAGACATCGTCTTGTGAGAAGAGCTTATGCAAATCTATCCGATTCATCGATGCCAATCATTGATCAAACAATTTTCCCAGCACGAGCACCTCTAATGGTGCCCACAAATGTGGGTCAGTATATTATAATGTACTGGTGAGCGGTGTTGGTCCAACTCACCTAAAAAGACAACACTAAGTAATCATGTGAAAAGAATATTATTAATGTGGTCTTTTTCGTTGCCTTATGGTCAATTCTAGTATCCAACAAGAAGTAAAGCATGCAGTTCTCATCGTAGCATAATGTAAATTATATATGTTATCACCCTTTTGGTAATTCTTACCTACGGTCATGTAGCCATCCATGTATATTTATAATACTTACTCTGCATGCATAAGACACTATTAGGAACAATATCATATTCGTCACCGTTCAGGTGATTCTTACCAACAGCCGATATCCTTTCCTGTATATGTTCAATAACTTACTCTACATGCATAAGACATCATTAGCATATGACCTGTCTATATGCGGGTCACTGACTATACGTCATCTCGAACTTGTGGTTAGACGGCTCCTTTCAGCGACGGATAGCTAACCCAGTCCGAAGGTTTTCGAATCACCATGCTACTACTTCAGCACTATGTTTTCCTAGGAAGATTCGATTCCATGGCCTCGGAGTACCGTTCGAAGAACTATGCCTTATTGACAAGTTGTCCATGACCATGCAAATATATATATATATGCAACTTAGCTTAAAAAAACTATAATGCATGATAACGAAAATTAAGTAAACAAGCCATCATTCTCATTATATTTCCACATACGCCTTGAGTCGATGCTCGTATTACCATATGCCAAATCCAGGATCTTAGTGTAATCAACATTCTACAATAACACCGGTTAATAGAATGTGATTAATCAATCTTTTTTCCACATCTTTGATACTATACGTTCTTTTTGGTCATAACTCAAACTTACTCACTGCCCAGATCTTGGGTCTTATTATCTGTATTACCATCTATTCATCGAGCTAATGCTCGATGAACTCTTCGCCGAAGTATTTAGGACTTTTTCTTGACCTGGCATATATTTTATTATAACAACACGCAAGTATACAATTCATAAAATGATTAACAACAGTTTTTGGATCATATGATTAATTATCTTTCATTATCTTTCTGGTTTCCATGCAAGATAGAATTTAGCAACTAACAAGTAATCATAGCATATAAATCCTTTTTATTATGAAGTGTAAAGCTAAAGAATTTTCGAATGACTCAACACTACACATTTTCAAGATGGTTCCGTCACGATCGTATAGCCTTCCGAGCGATCCTTTCGCATATTTTCAAGTCCAACAAGGCTTCATCGAACCAACCAGCCATCATAATACATCGTGCGGGTCGGACACTACATGGCTAGTTGAAGTGAACGATTCAGACTTTGATGATATACTTCAGTCATGTACTCTCAATTTTGGTGGTCCTGGAAGGATCACTTACATTTAGTGGAGTTCTTCGACAAAAACAACTTCCAAATGAGCATTCAGATAACACCCTTTGAGGTGTTGCAGGCAAGCGATACAAATTATCGTTAGCGTGGGATAATATCAGTAAGAGGCAAGTGCTAGGGCCCGAGATGGTTGCTCAGGCAATTGAGATAATTATGCATATCAGAGATCATCACAGTGTAGCTCAGGACCGTTAGCGTCATTAGACAGATCAACATACGCAATATCTTCAGTTTTTGTTAGCGACTATGTATTTTTTTGAATTTTGCCTACCCGTAGAGTTATCGAATTTAGAGCACGTGGAAAGCTTCTTTCGAGATTTATTGGTTCGTTCGATATTCTCAAGCGAGTGGCAGATATTTCCTATCATCTTGCTCTTTCTTCGTCTCTTTGAGAGGTAAATAATATATTTCACGAATCTCAGTTGTGTCAGTATATTCTAGATCCAAGCCATATCCTAGATCATTTTGATTTGGTCGTTCGTACCGACCTATCGTATGAGAAGAGGCCTGTATCCATTTTGGACTGGAGGGAGAAGGTTCTCAAAAATCGAACTATCCGATCAGTCTGTATCACTTAGGATCATCACTCCGGATGAGTCGACGTAGGAGTACGAGGATGACATTCGAGCTCTTTACCAATATATGTTTAACTCAGAAGGTATACTTATTCGTGTACTATGTATCGTATCCTTAGCTTGTGTGTGATTTTATATTGGTTACAGTATAATAGTTGCTTTTAATTTCCTTGTATAATTTTTAAAACCTAGATTTCATGTTTCTATGAGTTTCCTATTTATTTTCTGATATTATGTTTTTTTTGGAATTTTTGGCCTGATTTGGTGCCTTGTTTAAATTTCGAGGACAAAATTTTTCTAAGAAGGGGAGGATTTTGAGGTTGCTTCATAGCATCGGTATTTGTATATCAATATGCGAGTCTTTATTATATATTATATTTTTTTTTTTTGTGATTATTGTATCATGCCATGATTTTATTGCTGGATTTTTTATTTTTGAGAAAACACTTAATGAATTATGTAACCTATTGATTTTTGAGTTTGTGACAACCATGCGTGTCATTAGACTGCCAAAGACTTATATAATACTTATTGGCTTTGCCATAAACCTGTGCTAGGTCCGTGCATAGAATGGATAACCATGTATTTTTTTCAAACAGGAATTTGACCCTGATACCTGTATACCATCGGCATACTACAATATACCATTGGTATATTACCTGGGGACAGCTTGTCCAGTGAATAAAAATTTATGTACCCTATCGTCCGATTTCTTAGTTCTGATACACCCTATCGTCTATTGGTTTCTAGGTATTCTTTATGGACGGATGAGGTTAATCAATTTGAGTCGTAGATTATTGATGTGGCAGATCCAACTACCGCGATCAATTTCCTTCTTATATATACACTTTTATTTTATCTCTCTCACTTTTACTTCTCTCTCTTACTTCTTCCTATTTCTTCTTTTTCTCTCCATTTCTCTTGAACTTAAGTTTGAACTTGGAGCTTGGTCTTGAGGCCTAAGAGTATGATTTCTTAATCTCTCTTGGTGGTGGAGTAGAAGTATAGGCTAGGAGCTTAACCTAGTCAAGTACATCTTATCAAACATTTGAACAATATGAGTTTTCTTGTCATTTACTTTCCTTTAGTTTTTATACTTAGTTTTATCCAAAACATACTTGTGAAATATGTTTTTCATCATGGATCTTGACTTTGTACTTGGTTTTGGTTTGATCTAGGAAATGATTTCCTAGTAATGCTTATGAACCCCCGTAGTAAAAGCTCAGTGTCAAGAGAGATACGTGAGATTCTACCATGAAACATAGTCTATATTGTTATATGAAACTTACCTCTCATATGCTTCTTGCTAGATTTGATCTTGGTGGAATTTGGGACTTAGGCCACAAAAACCAATTCCTGACTATGAAGTTTAAAGGAAAACGGTATACCGACGGTGTACCGCAGCATACCACCGGTATACCGCATAATACCATTTCCCACAGGACCATTTCTTGTTGTATTTTCCAGGTATACAGCCAGGACACCTAGATTTTCTATTTCTTGATTTTCTTCGGGTTTCTTTGACTCGTTCTTTCTTTTCAATTTAATACTTATTACCTAAGCATAATTGCATATGATTGTTGATTGCATGGACTTGATTATGGTGGTACGTACCTATGCCAGGTACACAAGGTAGTCCATATTTCATATTGCTTGCTTGTCACCTGCTGGAATACCATGTCACATCTTGTCACACTATCCGGATATGATGGTATCCTTTGTGCTATATCGCTACTACATGGAGTTAGCCTGATTATAGCAACATACTGTTATAACTTGGCCGCTGATAGCGAGGCATGATAACATGTTTGGCATTGACCATCATGTCTTGTAGTGTACTATACATTACCTGACATGTATTGTACCAATTTTTTATTGTGGCCCATCGCATCGCACTCCAGAACCTAGTGATCATAGCAACGTTGTCTGCTAGCTTACCTTGTCTCTTAAGTTAGTAATGTCAATTTTGTCCAGTCTTGTATATCTCCGAGTGTAATACCCTGTCCCAAAATATATAGGACTATGAATACGTAAACATGCCAACTACGTAACCAGTGGACTCCAGTCCATCTAGAATACGTATAAGCTATCTTGGTTTCTAAATTTGTCTATCAAATCACCTATCACATATCTAAATACACATAATAAATAAATATCAAGAATAAACAATATGTGTCCTGATCTGCAGCCCATTAACATATATGTTTGAATAGACCCGAATAATAATAATATAGATCTATAAAACTAGGCTAATAAGCAAAAGGCAAGTAATGGATATAAATATGAGATCATGAAAGATACCTGAATCAGAAATAGCTACACCATCTTGATTAGTGAACTAACTCCGTGCAATCAACTACCTGGAGAGATCACCGGGTTCTCAGAGAGATGTAATAAGATACAGAAAAATGCCATATAAACTGAATATAAACATGTCATAGAGTCATACGTAAAAATGAATAATTTGGATCACAACACGGTCCAGTATCCCATCATCGAAACAGTGAACCATCCAGAAAACCAAGCAATAAATTAGGCAGTAAATATAAATACTTAATGTAAATAAGTTCAAAAAAGCAAATACAAACACCAAGGTTTATACCGGTTTCCCTCTGAGAGGACTAGTTCAGTCTCGAGTACTCTAGCTCGATGTTGAAGCCACTATCTCGTAAAACACAAGCTTTGAATCTGAAGCGCTTACAGCTCCTTACAACACGTGCTTTTTATCTGAAGAGTACTACTTCAACTTGTAAGCCTTTTAATCCGAAAGACTTGCCAACTTCTGGAATTTGGATGAAAACTGAGATATTTTTAAGCCTTTGTACAACTCGACCAAACTTCTAGATTGAATAAAAATTGGCACTGGCTTGGCTACGAGATGTAAAGCTTAGATTTGAAAGTGGAAAGCTTTTATAGAACACTTGAATGAATAGAGAAGAAAGAATGGAATGAGTGATTATAAATGAAAAACTCTCCTCTATTTATAGTCTTTTTTTGGACAGAACTCGGGCAGAGTTTGGTAGTCCGACGTTCAAAAATTTGAACGTTTGAGCCTGTTCTTCAGGGTGACCTGATCCCTCGGGAACTGAGTCAGGGGTGATCGAGTTCGTACAGAACTTGGTCCGAGTTTGATTGCCCTATTTCCTGAATAGGTCATAAAGAATATGCTTTGGGCTTTTGCGGTTTTGTGGGCAATTTGGAAAGTAGACCGGGTTCAATGAATGGACTGATCAATTTAGATGATTGGGTAGGATAATTTTGGTAGTGGACTTTTTGTATCTAAGCTAAGTGCCAATCCCGATCAGCCGTACATTTTTAGACTCAATAAATTGAAAAATACAAAATAAAGTAGGAAAAAATGTCTTGATCGTTGATGCACATTATTGTTGGTGAAGACTCTGACTGAGTGTAGTAGCAAGGTTGTTGTCATTCAGCAGCAGTACCGTACCTGTATATTATTTGTGTATTTTGAACTGGAGTTGTCAGTCGGTTATCAAAATCAGGTGTGACCAAACCAATGGGCCAACAATCTCTCCCATTTTGATAATTGACAAACACCAAATTTGATATACTAAATAATTTTTTTTACCATTTACCTTTGGTACCAAATTTACTTCTTCTATCTAGTATATTGAAAACTTTTCTTCCCTTTTGTCATTTGATCAAAATGCAAGCTCCCCCATAATTAGTGAACATATAACAAAGAAGAGTGAAATACCCAAATTTGTAGAAAATGTAGCAAGATAACACAGACACATAGCAGACGATAGAAAAGATAAAAGGAAGTGCATAGCATATAAACCAAACCAGAGTTCAAATACATAGTAGTGCTGAAATAAAACATAACAAACTACATAACCAAAGTGCATGAAAGTCTAATACAAACCAAAATAACTACAACTAACTAGTGCCAACTACTAATGTCATTATCAACCATCATATATCAAACCAAAACACATCACAAAGCCCAAAAATCCTCAAGATATATCGTCACCAGTCTCGGCAGAGCGGTTGGGATCATAATATACAGATCTAGGTATGAAGTAGCACTGAGCCTCTGGATCCTCAAATCTGTAATCAAAGAACTGAGGATGACAGATATAGGGAATAGGGCCACCAGGTGCATGTGCCAAACTCCAATACATGTTCGCAATAGAGTTGCCAAGTGCCTGAGCCTGAAGAGCGGTCCTGAAATTTGTTTGGCAGTGACGCTCTAAATCGCTAGTGTGACACTCATCCTCAAGTCAAAATTGATCTCGCATCATAGTACGGATCTCATCAAGTAATATTGGGGCTTCAGCATCAGAAGGAGGAACAACAGTAGGAGCAGGAGTAGCATCTAGATGAGGAGGTGGTACATGAACATCAGGCTGGACATTCTCATCACCAGCCTCATCAAGATGTGGAGCAATATGAGGAGGTTGGGGCCTACGGGCTCGAAGGAGATTAGATGGTATGTTGTCAAAGGGACATGAGTCTAAGTTAATGTCAAACCTACAAAATATGATTAGTAGATACATAGCATATAGTAGGTTGCGCCCTCTTTTGCGACAGTTTATCATAACTAAAATTATTGTCTTTGGAAGACTAACAAAAATACCAAAATGAATGGTAAACACTAGACATTTCTAAGTATGTGATCTCGTCAGTAAATTTCGTCTTAGGTAGAATAACTAAGAAGATGATGTGATGCAGCTCGTAGAAGTGTTGGTTTAGATATTTGGACATCAAGCGTCCTGGAGGTCTAGGAAGCAGATCACACATGGCATCCTTAAAGGATTCTAGAGTCATGTCGTTACCAAAATTGACTTTGGTAATATCGACTAGAGCGATGCCAGTATTAGGAATCTGGAGCATCTCACTCAAGTCTTCATCATCAAACTCAATATCGATACCGCATATGGATGAGTAGATAGTGCATGAGAATGTTGCAAATTGCAATAAAACATACGTATAACATTGGGGTAAATAGCAATTTGCACAAGATCATGAAATCCTAGAACGGTAAGAGTATCTAAATATTCCGAAAAGATAGTGAAACTAATGACATTGTCCGGACAGATAGTCCGCTTTGGAAATCATTGAACCATGCATTGGACACTTTTAGGTTTCTAAAAAGTAAACTATTGAAATCATCCTCATCGGGTGGAGGAGGACTAAATAGAGACTCAAAATGATCTTGAGATGGGTTTAAAGATGAAGCTTCATCCATTCTCCTCTTTTTCTTGGAAGACAACTTAGGTGCTATAGAAAAATTTAAGAGGGGAAGAGATTATACCTCAAGAAAATGTTGAAATTTGGAAGAGAATCCTGAAGTAGACACAAATTCTTGATCTTGGAGATGGAAACTATGTGAGTATAGGATCAAGAACATGACATGTACAAGAATAAGTACAAGAATAAAGACATAATTAGGATACATGAACAAGTGTATAAGCAGGAAAATGGACACCATTTATCAATCATGGCCAATCTTGAGGTACGGCTTGCTACTATTAAATAACTAGAGTTATCACAATCCTAATTACTAGCATATACAATTGAGGTTTTTCTAAATCGGCCACACGTACTATAGTATGTCCAGGTTAACCAGGTGAATTATGTCAGTACAAGCATAATATAACCACCCTCAGGTGGCTCATATAAGCATCACTCGAAGATGAGCTAATAACAAATCAAGGCAAGATACATCACTCAACAGTGAGCTGGAAGTGTGCCCATTATGATGGAGAGATCCAACATCCACAAGTGTGGCCGGGATAACGGAAATGCATGCAACATGGAAATCTTTCCTTCCAATGATTCTAGCTGACAAGTCTAGTTATAATATTGAACATTTTTATTTAGAATCCCAGGCCATGGTATCTGAAAGTTCTTTCTATATATGATACTCCCTCAGGGATACGCAAGACTAGGCAAGATTGACATTTACAAGCAAGAAGATAGGACAAACTAGAAAACCACGTTTCTATTCATTAGGTTCTGG